>VZSZ01001515.1:761344-1016061 GCA_013398815.1 Ibidorhyncha struthersii
CCAAAACACCCTCACACCCAAACGCTCTAGCCACCAAATGCCCTTGACCCTAAGTCCCCTCTCCCCCAAATGCTTTTGCCCTGCTAATGCTTTTACCCCTAAACGGTTTTGTCCCCAAGTGCCCTCAGCCTCAAACCTCACCTTCAAGGGTGCTTGTCTCCAAAAGCCCTTGCTCCCAAACATCCTTGCCCCCAATGCTTTTTTTCCAGTCTCCCTCACTCCCAAATCCCCTTGCTTCCAAACAGTTTTACTCCCAAACAGCATCAGCCCTGATCTTCCTTGCACCAAAACACCCTCACTGCTAAACACTTTTCCCCTGAAACCCTTTTGCTCCCAACCAAGCAAGGCATTTTGCAGCCCTTGTTGTTCCTCAGAACCTCCCCCATCGCCCAGTGGGCCCTATAAAAAAGCCAGAAAGGTGCCTGGGTCCCCCCCCCGCCAACAAGCATCCCCCAGACTGCTGATCTGACACTGGGCCCCCCCAAAGGGCACTGCTGTGAAATGTGGAAGTGACCCTTTCAAGCAGACTGCAAGTGTTGCTCCCATGCATCCATCAAAAAGTCCCCTGGCCCCAGACGCATCTCCGTGCTAGAGAGCTGTAAAACCAATTTGGCACCTCCGCCCTCCTGGATGTGGCTAACAGGCAGTGCCTGGTTTTGTGGTACGAACACGTGGGCTGTGTCCTGCTGCACTGCAGTGATCCCCTTATCAGAGTGCTGGGGAGGTGGCAACATGCCACATATTGCTTCCAGGGTTTTGCAGGCTATTTTGTTAGGGTAAAGGCTGGGAGCAGAAAGACCAGCAAAATGACTGCTGTGGTAGTAGGACATAGGGGCTGGGGAAGAAAGTTGGCTGGTTCCAGGCTTTTTCTGACACTATGAATCTATGTATGTTTCTGGGGCTGTGTTCCCACATGTCCCAAATTCAGCGTGCATTGAGCTATGTGAGACTGAGACAGGCAGAAAAGATACTTTGTTCTTTATTTCTCTGAACCGCTTTACTTAAAAAGTTTGTGGAGGTCAAACTCATGTATGAAAGAAAAATGCTTGATATAGCATAGTCATGATGCACTGTAAACGAAAAAGGAGGTTGGGACTCTGGGAGTTTGAGACACCCACTTTTCATGCTCATCCATGTTGCTTCCCAAGGCAGTAGGTTTTACAATTGTTGATTGTTGTGATGTTGAGAAGCCTGTGTTCATATCAACATGGTGGTGGTGGTGCGCTGAAACAACGAGGAAAAGAGAAATGTGGAGATGCATATTGGTGCCACTTCTGGGTGTGCTTGTGCAAGGAATGTGGGTTTGATTCTCCAGAATGATTGTCTCTTTGCTGGGTCTGTGGGAGCACACAGTGCACTAAGGGAGTGTCGGAGTGCCCTGCAAGCTATAGTTGTTGCATAAGATTCATGACTGTCTACAGACCCTCGGTGGCTGTCTTGCATTGCCAGGTGGCGTGGCAGCAAGTTGCATGAAAAAGTTACAAAGCATAGGTTTGCACTAGGTGTTAAACCATGCAAAATTTTGGCTCTGAAGACATCAGCAAAGAAAATTATGTTTTCATTGCTCAAAATCTTTTGTTTCTTTTCCCCTCTTTATTCCCTCCTCTCTGTAACTACATTCCCCTACATCTACATTTAGGCCAGGCATTTCTGGGTTTGTAAATTCTGTGGATTAAAAGGCCTGTTGAGGAAATTCCCCATACACTTCGATTTTTTGCCACTTTACTTCCTGCTTGAACTATCAGTCTCTGAAGGTCTGGGGCTGTTTTCTCAAGGAAAGCTCTTAATTTAAGTGGCCTGTTAACTGTTAATTGCTGCTCTGTTCTGGCTATTTACCTGAATGTCGTGTCAAACCTGCTGTTCTGGTCTGGAGGCTACGCTGGTTATCTGCTCTGATCTCTAAACTGCTACTGCTTTCTGCTGTTTTATTGAAGACCAAGGTAATATTTCTTTTCTTAACACAAACTGACATTTCCTTAGATTTAAGGATTTTCTTGAGCAAGCTGTCCCACTTGAAACTGCTTATACAATAACCTTAACTTTATGTCTGGTAAAAAAAAGGCTTCCCTGAGATTTAATACTCAAAGAATTTTGTTGTTTCCTGTTCCTTGGTATGGATGTATTTAGAGACGAAAAACATTTGAAGCTGGGCAAACGAATGAGGAGTTGATGGGTAACCAGTTAACAGAGTTAGGTAGGAATTCGTGCTTATCAAACTACAAACATCGGTATGTTCAGTGTAAGGCAAGTTCGAACTTTTAATGTATGCTTGCCAGGCTGATTGGAAGTTTGGACAAGGTCATGTTGTCTCCAGGGTTGTCTTGAGATCTGTGCAGTTAATGCAACACTGGCGGTGCCAGTGAAATTTCATTCCTATAAACAATTTATTTCATTTACCGTGTTTAGTAAAGTTAGGTTCTGTTTTCTGGTAACTGGCTCTATAAAATCAATGTCGTATTTTGGCTGTTTGACTGGGATAGTTGCACAGAAATTATAAAAATGCTGGCAGAATGGATGTAATTTTGTCTCCAACTGAAGAGAGCATTAATGGTGCTCGTTCCCTTTTGGTGAGTGTTTGTAGTCTTTTGATTAATGAGAGTTCATTCGGGTATTGAGAGAAGAAGAGACCTCTCAAATGACGCTGAATCTGTTTCCCCAGTATGTAATAGAATGAAACTCTCAGGCTGTCGCTGGACAGTAAGATATTCTGACATGAATATATATTTTGGAGCTCTGCACAAAATGAGGATTTCATGCATAGGCAACACAGTGTGACAAGTCATATCCTGTATGACCTTGTGCGTACAGTATAAAGTTGTGTAATAATATATTCTGCTAAATTAATACACAAAATAAATAGAACATACCTCATTTTTATGCTAATAATGATGTTTTTCAATTCCAAGCACCTTTTATGCTAAGACCTCAAAGTAAATTACAGGTAGGAGTAAACCAAGCTTCACAACACTATTGTGAATTTTTGTATTATTATTCAGACACTAGTTGGAAGGTATCTTTATTGATTACTGTTATTTAATTTTCAGTTATTGTCTGATTTGCTTACTTTCTGATACTGTTCTCTCTCCTAATATGTTAACAATAAAATATTATCTTATGAAACTGAAAGGAAAGAAAAATTTTAATTTCAGCCACAAGAATGGACAGTTCTGTCTAGGCTAAGAGGAAAAGTGATACTGACTTTGACTCCTCAAGGAATTAGCAGAGATTTTGACAGTAGGATGTATTTTATGTGGCTGGAACATAAAGTAAGTTTGGGATCGCTCTGATGTGTAGTTCATCCTATGATGTAACTGTAGGTGAAGGCTGATAAGACTTTACAAAGAGGTTAGCTGAGGGAACAAAAGAAACCTAAATTATTTTGTTTAATTTGAATCACAAAGGATAGGATTTCCAAAAGTGCTGATTACTGCCTTAGTTCTACTGTTATTAATGTCAGTGGTAAAAATGCCGATCACACCAATGAGAGCAGATTTAGGCCACTGATGAGTGCTTTTGCAACCCTGTCCTTTAGGTTTGTAAAGTGTGAGTTGAATCTTGGATTCCTGATACTCCATCATGTGTTTCTTATAAACTTCAGCACAGGATTTGGTTCTCTGTTATATCCTTGTATAAGGAGATAGAGTAGCATTTCTGGGATAAGAATCCAGCTCATAATGTTCTTCACTAGCTTCTTCTCCATCGATATCAGTGAGGTTGTATGGGCAGCCAATTAGTGCAGAATTTACTCTAACTTATTAACGCATATTTACAACCTTAATTCCAGTTTAACAGAATGTTTTGTGGTGGAACGTTTACAGAAAAAGCATGTGGAAAAATTATCACTGCATGTATTAAGCACAAAGAAAGCATCCCTATACTGCTGTGTAGGAGCAACCCACAAAACAGAAAGAATTACAAGAAACTATCTTTTTCATTAAGTCTGCACAAAATGAGGATTTAACGCATGGGCAGCACAGTCAGTCCCAGCGGTTCAGTGTCCCTAATCCCACCTTTGAAAATGGCTTCAAAATAATAATTACTATTACAAAATGGACACTGCTTCCAATTTGGCATGTCTACTTTACACATAAGTAATTGCAGACATAAAAGGCAAGATCTTATTTTACCAAAGTTCCCAAAGCGCAGCTATGTTAACCTTCCCATAAGATTTCCAGTCTCAAACTGACAATTTTCAGCTTTGCCTTATTTTGCCACAATAATGCAGAGCATGTGTGGCAGCCATCCTCACTTTGACATGCTCATACTATCCCTGGACATTAAGATACTATGACATGAATATATATTTGTGAGCTTTGCACAAAATGAGGATTTCACGCATAAGCAACATAGTGTGACGACTAGTATCCGGCATGACCTTGCAAATGCAGGCTGAGCTCCAGAATAAACAGCTCAAAAGAGCAAGGAGCATAGCAGATTCTTGGGTTCTGGAAGGAAATCCCATCGTTTGGTTCCAAGCTTGCAGTGAGTAGAATACAACTCTTCCTATAAGTTTCAAAAACTTAGCTGCTTTATACACGTGATGAAGTACCCAGAGAACAAAAATTTACAACTACTTTTAGAAAGGCAGGGTTATTATAACAGAAAATCCATAATCATTGGTGGAACTCATCACAGAGAGCTGAAAATCCTCTTCATGGCTGGAGATTTCAAAGCTCCTGGGTTCCAGATGTGAAGTGTTGTTTCTCATTTTCACCAGGCCTACATTTGTCACTTGTTTAGGCTGTGGTTCCTATGTCCGATACATTTTCTTGCCAGCTTTTTTCTCCTGCTTAAGGAATGATAGGTTTGGATGAAACAGTTTTTTCTGCCTTTCAAAAATGAAGTGTGATTTTTAAAGTCGAAAATAACATATATGTTACTGATACATATAGGGAGGTAAAAAAGTGTCTTTTTATACCTCCCTCACAGTTTAGAACTATTTGGTTCAGTCCAGCCCCTTGTCACAGGTGGCCTTGATTATGTGCAGCCAGCCCCCTGGGCAGGGGGCAGAGGAGGTTGTAGAGCCTGTTGGTGCAGTCAGAGCCCTGAGAAATAATCGCCCATACTGATGTTGTATATAACAAAAGCATTATTTATGCACAGCTAATGACTCAATCAGTGTGAAGTTTTCTGTAAGGTTATCTTTGCATATATAGTATTATTGTACATTCTTGTTCAGGGGAACTAAAATGAAGTATGATCTTGAAATATGCATGTTATCCTTATTTAGACTGTATCAAAGATGAATATTATTCATCATATTTTTCAGTTCTTTATTGTTTAAAATTTTGGTGGGTTTCATCAGCTTTTTAGGCAAAAAAGTGAGTCTACAGTTGTGGACTTGTTGCTAGTCCTGGAGCGTAAAGCCCTGTAGAAACAAGACAGGAAGGGATTTCAAAAGGGCACCTTCCTTTCTCAAAGGCAGGACAGCTGTGCCGTTATTGGTGAATGTTTGCTACATTCTCAAAAACCTTCTGCAACAAAGATTTTGCAGTCTTCCTGGATAACGCATTGACGTAAATCTCCCTTGCCATGTTGAATTCCATTACAACTTGTCCTATCTAAATTTGACATAAAGAGGAGTCTATTCACTCCTGTCTTTTCATCTTTCCAAAGCACATTACTGTGTCCCTGCCAGTCATCTCCTCTTGGGACTGAGCAATCCCAATTTCACCTGCTGTTCCTCAGAAGTCAAGTTCCAGACTCCCTCCAGTTAGTCCAGACCCATCCCGAAGGGATGATAGCTGGACTCAGCCTCAGTCCACCCAATGCCCTACCATCTCTCATTAGGACAGAAATTATTTTGGTTTTGTCAGTACTCTTGTTTAAACATCCCAATGTAGTGTTTTCTATTTAGGTTCAGTTCTTAGGGCTTTATTATTGCATGAGGCTAGTAGACTATGGAAAAAGTAGCATTAGTAAAAATGAATAATATATATCTTAATATGACAATGTGCCTTATTTGTAAAATATTTTTTTAATGAGTTTTATCTTTCCTGTCCTTCCTTTTCTAGTTGAGGAGGTAATTTTAAGTAAATGACAATACCACTCGTGTTTCCGGTGTAACGATAGGATTGTTTGAAGTGTAACACAGTCCCATACTATCTAACTGTCCTACACGTTTACAAGAATAAATTATTCTGGTTTTGCTTTTGCTATTGCTATGGTCTATTAGGAAAATCAGACCTAAATGTTAGAATTATTGATATATAGATGCAGACACAGCAGATCCTAGACTCAGTGCATACATTTTGGCCTAAGAACACATTTATTTTGCTTCCAAAAAGCATTCTATGAAGTATAATATATTTGATAATATTTCTTAAAATGTGTAGTCTTTGAGGTTGGGATATTCATAAATGTTTGCAGAGCACCTAGCATTCGTCTCTGATTGGGGCCTATGCGTAGTTTAAAAACATAAATATTTAATGATAATGGTAATTACCCTTTTTTCAGAATAATAACGTCTTTGAAGTTCCATCTTAGGTGAGTGAAACCCCCTTAATAATTTTTTCCACCACTTTGAAGAATTTCTGTTGTCATGGGAAGCATTTCTGGAATTCATACATTGCAAAAACGCCACACTACATAAATTACAGAACTGTCTGCTCCAACCTGTCTCCTGCTCAAGACGAACGGAAATCCGAATGCAAGTGTCACGCCTGAGTGTGTTCTGTGAATGTTTCTAGCTTAGTGTTTTAGTTCAGATCAAGAATGATGTTTGGAAAGGATCATGCCCACTTCCAGCACTTTGATTCTCGTTATGGGGTGGTCTCCCAGAACCAAAACCGGATTCCTCTTGGATTAAACTACACCAGGAGGTGTTGTCTAGGAACTCATGTAGTGTGCTCCAGCTACTTGGGAGTATTCCTTCAATGGGACCAGTCCAGAACTAGGCTGTAATAAACCACCTAAAAGTATGTAATGTGGACATTAAGTCCTTAGCACCATTTTGCTTTACAGATTATCTCGTTTCCCTGCTGTATCTGCTAATGTAGACATGATCCTTGGTTTCAGAGCTGAGAGGCTCTGAATAAACCCCCCCACTGATTGCATTACACTAAGTTCACCGCTTTACTGAAAAATCTCCAAGGAATATTCTATCAGATACAGCCCCTAACCACAGTGAAGTATTAGTGGCCAGCTCAGCCCAAACCACAGATACAATCTACTTTATTAAAATTGTGAAAGTAATGACAGAAGAGTTTTCTTTTTGACTGCATTTATGATTTTTTTGTGGAAAAAGCCAATTAATGAATCTATTTGTTAAGTCCTCTGCTTGATTTTCATTTGATGACCCTGTGGTAAGATACCTAGCAAGGGAAAGGCTTCACTATATGACACTGCAGCCATGCAGAGAGAGTACTTTAAGTGACCTATGAAAACTTGACAGAATATTGACTTTATGGTATCCATTTAAAAATGGCTGTCATGATGTATTGACAACAGCACAAGCAAATAAATAATACATATTTTTAAAATTTCTGTAATTACATGTTTACCCAATAGGCCAGAACAGCTCTGTCCCAAGGAGCTGTTGCAGTCTGAGTAAATAATACATGTTTTAAAGTCCATAATTACATATTTAAACGATAGACTATCGAGGAAATAATGCACATTTTAAAAAGTCCATAATTACATATTTACATGATAGTCTGTAAATTCTGTAATTACTTATTTACACAATAGACCATAGCAGCTGTTACAGTCGATTATGGTAACTCTCATAGAATTATATTATGGATTTTTTTATAACTTAAAAAATAAGTATATTTAACCGGAAAATTGTATTGTTAGTCTTAAAAAAACCCACAAACCTCTACGATAAGAAAATCTGCCTAAAGGTAAAAAATTAGGGTGATCTAGAGATAGAGAAGTTCTCATCCCTTCAGTGATAAATGAAGCATGAGGCTCTTAGGATTTTTCATTAATTTCAGAATTTCTTTAGGTAGCTGAAATATAAATACGCAGCATTATATGATTATACTTTCCATATTGTCGTGTAGACCTTCAATTTGGATAAGTATTTGGGATTCTTAAAATTCTTTAGTTCCTGTTCTGCCCTTATTAAAATCAATGATAAAACTCCCATCAACCCTGGTTTCAGAAATCATTTATATTGAGGACAGCACTTAAGCATGTACTTGAAATCAATGGCACTTAAGCGTCTTTTAAAAATAAGCACATACTTAAGGACTCTCATGAATTCTGATGGACCGAAACATATGATTAAATGCTTTCCTGAGTTGGGATACTGTCTTCCATGAAGGCAGAATTGGAACCTTCCACATACATGGCTTATTGGTGGGCCACCGTTTTTTTGTTGTTTGAGATGTGGCTTGTCCCTGAGGAAAAGCTTTTTTTAGCATGTTTAACTACAGACATACGTGTGTAAGAATTGGTGCTACAGCAAATGTGTTGCTGCTTCTTTGTTCTTTGTAGAGATTCATGGATTGAGAATTCATCCAGTGTTTTCCATAGCTCAGCTGCTGAATTTATTCCTCATGTTAAAGAGTGGATCAATACACCTAAATGAGACTTCTGTCCATAATTACTACTAAATAGCAAGGCTAAATCAAGCAAGTCAGAATCTGACATTCAGCTCAGCCGGACCTTATGCATTTAGTAACGAAACAAAGTGTGAGAGAAACCTTTGATCCTCACTGTTAGTTTCATTAAAACATTTGAGTTAAGAGAATTTGAACCGTTGGAAGACATGCCTTAAATGTAATGAAATATGTAAATATGCTTTAACAATGGTTTGAGGTCAGGGTGTTCAGCCGCACTACATAGGCTGGTTACATATTTTGACTGAAAGTGTCAGGTAAAGGGCTGAAGGTTTTGTCTTTCCTTGGCAATGAACAGTATAGCACCGAATTTGGTAAAGAACTGTCTATTCAGAAATAAAGAAGCTTTTTATGAAGTGCAATATGCAGAAATTGATTTGCACGGGGAAAGAAAAGCCTCAACAAGATATACTTCTATTTTTTTTTGCTATAGATCTTCCCAGATGTTGTTACTGTCACCAGTGCACACATTTGGATATTTGGTTAAGTGACCTGGAGCTTCAAAGGCCAAAGGAAAGGCAATATCAATCCTTTGTTAAAAGCACAAAGCTAGAAGAAGAAATGATTACATAGCAGGAGCCTAATTCTTATCTCTTGCACAGTACTTTTTACCTGTGTAAAACAGATAAAGAGCATTACCTGACTGGTTAGTCTTTGAAACCAGCAAATGAAAACAAGGGATGTAAGGAATCAGAGAGCCAAATATGAGAGCAATAACTTCAGGTTATGTAGGAACCATATTTAAATGGTTCAAATTTAAAAGCACCTTCAGTTTTGTATTCTCCACAACAAATCCTTTCATTTGAGAATTAAAAAATAGAAGACATCTCTCTCGTTGGACAGCCCTGTGGCACTCGGTACAATGAGAATAACCGAACCTCTTCATGTAAGTGCTATCCCTGTGAAACTGTCAAGATCTGTTTCTGTGTCATTTTTCTACTCTGTTTTCCATTTAAAAATATACACATATACATTTGCAGTTTTTGTAACACTTCCAAGCTTTACACTTGAGTTAACATATAGGAGTTGTTATCTTTTACATGTGCATCCTAATCCTGCAAGTTATTCAGATTCTTTGAAGGTTTTGTGGATCTTCAGCTTTTTACCAGGTGAATGTTGAGAGTCTTCACTTCTTCCACCCTTTTTTATTTGTATGGCATCCATGCTTGGCTGGCAGGCAGGCACGTTATCTGCCAGAAGTTGTGTTACATATTATTGCTAAATAAAGATTTTGTGTTCATATAACTGTGGTGGTTCTCTAATAATTCTGGCCTGAGGTTGAATACATCCAGAAGTGCACGATAAAAATTTGCACAAATAAACAAGATGTGTTGCACAATATAAGCTATATAAAGGGAAAACTTTATTATCATACACTTCTTGGGCACAAACCAGCTTATTTTATTGTGAACAATCCCACTGGGGAGCCAGCACAGGGATTATTACATGAAGAAGGCAGGCAGATTCCAGCACATTATATTTGCCAATAAGCAGTACTTTGCACTTGTAATTTTGTTAATTGTCAAAAGTCATTTAAATTCATCAATTGTCAATGAGTAATTCCATCAGCAGTGTTTCTAGGAAAAGGTAAAATCCCAGCTGGATTGACACACCACTTTCTCCTTCAGAGATAGATAAATGTAGTACAGAGTAATTTATCTCACATGGTGTTTTGGAATGTTCTTGAAAAATTAGTTTTGAGGCTAAAGTGAGACTTTATTGCTGTCTTCATGTATGCAACGGGAGACTATGTGTCTTTTTGAGAAGGCAGAGACAGACTTTTCTCAGAGGTGCACAGTGAAGGGGGAAAAGGCAATGGACACGAGCTGCAACAGGGGAAATTCTAATTAGGTAGTAGGAAGAATTTATCACTGGGAGGCTAGTCAGACACTGGAACAGGTTACTCAGACAGACTGAAATCTCAAACCTTGGCAGTTTTTTGCACTGGGTTCCCAACTATCTTTTGTAGGTTGTTATAGATGTACGACACGTTTTGGCTGTGGTCCCTCACCATCTTGCCTGTATTCTGCAGAGACCTTTCAGATTAAAATGTCCTGTGCTATATACAAACAAACTATTGCTATTACTGGTTTGTGGTGGTCCTCATTTATGACAGAAAAGCAAGTGATTACATCACTTGGCAGCTATGATGACAAATACATATTTGTCAGAAATACTTATTTACTGTGTAAGAACTTGTTAGTTTTCTTTTATTGCTTTTTTTTTAAATTGTAATGGAACTTGAGGACAGAGACAGATTTCTTCCCTGCAGTGTTAACTACAGTAAGAGGTAGCATTGTGAAATGTCATCTATGGTCTGTTATAATGATAAACATTTCTGAGACAAAACATTGTGAAAACTCATATGTATAAATTCCTCTGTCTGGGCTATTAGGATGAAGAGTAAACGTACAGCTTACTATTACCAGGGCTTTGTCAGCAACTAAATGACTCCTCACAGGTAGGGAACACTTCCTTTCCCATGCCATCTTTTCTATAGTTTGTTTGCTGTTTTTTTAAAGATCTTTATGAAAGCAGTATATCTTTTCCATATAGGCCAATGTTTTGCATGTGGTGATCCCACGTACAGCTGAGGAACACCGCGAGAAAGGAATGACCATCCTTTAAATGCTTTTTTTTCCTCTGTCCTTTATACTCTTTGTTAAATGTAAGAATCTGTGAATATAATATTGAAATGTCAGGGTCTCTGGAAAGGGAGTCTCGTTCTACAGCACAGTTGGTCAAGAAGGCCTTTATTATAGATGGATAAACTGGGACTCAGAGAAACTAAAGGACTTCTTTCCCAAGGTGCCCCTGGGAGGAAGGTAGTATAGCTAGAATGGCACTGAGGTATTTTGCCTATTTTGTCCTGTGCATTAGTCAAGAAAAAATGGTGCAGGTGGGTGAAGATAGTCTTCTGTCTTAAATGTATTCTGAGAGATGAATTTGATGAATTTCAGTGTGCATCAAAGCAAAGGAAGTTTTACTGTAGCTCTAACTAGAGTGAGAGACAGTGTGGAAAGGTGTTGTGCAAGCAAGCCCTCACAGCTGTATTAATGGACTTCAAACCTGACCTGCTGCACCCCTTCAGTGAACTGTCAGGCCTCTCTAGTTCAAAGAGTATAAAGGGGAATTGGGCTGTAGTTAATGGGTTCATCTGTTCTTCTGTTGCATGGAGTCTTGACTCTTTGTTTTAAAGGGTGTTGGAAAATTATCAAGCAGAGGACTAATGTGAGGGCTAATATGAAGAGCAGGAAGAATGTCATATAAGGCAAAATGACCGTAGCTAAGAACTTTCCATAGCGGCTGAGCAGAATAGCTGTGGTTCTGCCCTGTTGAGTCCCACAGAAATTTAAACAGTCAATTAAAATGACATGTGTAAGAAAGACCAGAAAAACAATAAGTCAGCTAATTTTTGGATACAACAAATTCTGTTTACATGTAATAAATGTCTTCCTTTCTCTTTAATCCCGTTCAATCTCTACTGCTTTTGTTCAAAGGATGTGTATTTTTTAAGTACAGCTGAATAAATTTCTGAAAGCATAATGCTTAAATAGGGCTGGTTTGGGTCTTGATAGTTTTATGGTTGTGCATCTAAAATAATAATACCAATAACAAAAAATAGATGCCTTCGGAGGTGGTAGCAGTGCATGTTAAGTGCTAGTTGTTCATGTTGTTCAGGAGACGTTTGAAATTCAGAAGTCAGACTTCTAGAAATCAGGTCTTCAGACAATCAAAATAATTATTTCCCGAAATTTTTATATGCTGTCTTTTGAATACTTGATGTTTACACATACAAAGAGAAATGCTTCAGCTGTTCTACAAAAGCCTTGTTAAATGACTGAAAAATAAAACACAGTCTCATTCTCAGCGATGAACAGTACATTGGTCACTAATATAATTAAGGGCTAGTGGGCTTGGTCGCTAATATATTTTTAATACATTGGGGGATTCTGAGCAAAAGATAAGAAAATTACTAACTTAGTGTAAGACCTATTAACATTCACAAGCCCATGTTTTCATGAGCTCCAGCTCAGGGTCTTTACACAATCACAGTGTACTTTTAATGAGTGTTGGTACATTTTCTATACACCCAAAACAGTTTCATACAGAAGTAGTCGCATATCAAAAATGTGCAAATGACTAGTGACTGGTTTGAGTCTCGTTGAAAATTTGGCATATCTACATTCTCAGCTATCACATAATTTCATAACTGCATTTATATTCAGTCAATGGTGTTAAAACTGTAGCTTTTGTGATAGCTCCTGTAATATTTTTGAATGCTATTATAATAACTTCTGTATCACCTGCACCTTTTAATGATTCATAAATTCTTTGATTTCTATGAACAGCAAACTATAATAGCACTATAATCAGGACAGCATGCTAAGGTATAGCAGAAACTTCTGCTGCCTGACTACCTCCAGCTTTCCTTCATTGCCTGACTAAATTGTTCAAAATGAGGTTTCCACTACAATTTGAAACAAGGAACTCCTGAGTTCAACACGAATACCAGTGAAGGAGACCATGCTGAAAATTAAAAAGCAAAATAGACAATAACATGTAACAGATTTCAAATAGAGTAACTGCAAAGCATTCACTGTACAACAGGCATATTATTAGCTGTACCATAATTTCTCTTTTTCCTCTTTCAGTCATTTGGTCCTTTTAACTAACAATTTCCCCTATCCACCACTTACGCCTCGCATACACTACACACATGTTCTGCCACAATGATACTTTCCAGTAACTTTCTCTGGGATGGTTTAACAACTTCATTTGAAAACACAAAGGGACTTCTGTGAATCAGGTTGCATGATAAATGCTGGTTTTCAGGCTCTCCTCTTTGTTTTTCACCTGCCGGGACTAAATCAGTCCCTTAAAACTGCAGTGAAGTATCATCAGTATGACAGAAATCAGAGATGCTACAATCAGNGGATGCAAGAGCTTTTCCAGAAACTAGTGATACAGTTTCATTTTATTCCATCTCGGTACTGATTAAAAGCTTCTGTCAGCTGGCCATGCCGTGTCTTATGTGATCAGTCTGCTTGAAAGGTGTTCATCGTAAAACTCACCATTTTTCATAATAATTTTTGTAAGCTGTCTCATCTTGGATAGACATGGAGAAAAGTCTCCTCACTTCTAAAGGATAGGTATGAGATACCTTAATTTCATAAATAAGCTTGCACTGCACTGGGTCATGATGAGATGTGCTGCGTGTAGAAACAGAGAGCTGTCGATGTGCTCCTTTCACAAGCTGTTAAGTCATTAAAATGTAAACCTTTATTGATCAGAGTTCGTTCCGTATGGAGTGATTTTTCAGATGTGCTCAGTGCTGGCCTAACTCTGTGTCTGTTAAAGTCAATGGGAATTCTACTATTAACAACAGAATTATGCCAAATGAGTTCTTTTGAACATCACACACTTCATAGTTTTTTAGTATTTTTTAAATTGTGCATATATAAGTTTTGCTTTACTAAAGCAATTTATGGCAAACCTCTTTATCAAAGCATTAACAACCAAACAGGTATGAACTCCATCCTCATTCTTCTACTTCAAAGTGATAATTCTAATATCATTGAATGGCATCCTGCCTTGAAGCCAATGGCAGCCGAGTCTGATTTGGAAGGCATGTATAAAGTAAACAGTAGAAAAACCAAAATGGAGGTAAAGGAAAAAACACGTCATCTCACTGGTATAAGAGAATTTATATGTCAAGACTTGGAGTTAGGAAATCTAATTTTTATTTCAAGAGATTGTTTACTAGATAGGCAGTAAATATGTCTAGAGTAAACATATCAGTGTTTTGTCACTCACCCCATTTTTTCCTGAAGATGTTACATGCCAAAAAGAGACTGTGTTCTATGGCTGGTGAAGTTAAGAAATCACTTTCCCTTTTCTTTTGTTCATGATATGTTTCCATTTTAACTATCAGTTTCCCATTTCTGTAGCAATCACCACACCATTCCACTGCTTGCAACTAATATGTTGATAATCATATAATATACCTTCCTTTTAAAACCAGCTACTATGCTGGAAAATGGTAAGTTAAAAAATGTACCTAGTTTAAAGAGTATTCTATTGCAATTAATTTGTCGTTTGTATGAATCAACATGTATTATTTAAAGAAGAATCTAATCCAGTCTCTAATCTACTGGAATGTTCAAGTATATCCAAGAATTGTGGCTAAAGTGGTAACGTTGGCGCTTATATCAATGGTGTCATCAGTTGTGCTGGATTAGTACTGGTGTTATTCTGTTTTGTTGTGTTTTAAAATCAGGTGAACTTTGAACAGAATTTGCAGATGATACGCTGCTATCTAAAGTAATCAAGATTTTAAAAGTCTGGAGAGGAATTTTAGAGGCATCTGCCAAAGTTAAATAAAGTTGAGTTTCCCTTTCTTAATTCTTCTAATGTTCAGAGGGCTTGCTTCTCACCTCTTTCTCTTGTGAAAACCAGCAAGTTGAAATTAATGGAGTACATCAATGTGAGAGACTTGAACTTTATGCCTTTCAAGGGTAGGGCCCTTTTTTTGCTTGTTATTTGCTGCTAGTTTTATTAGCATAAATTTGCCTACACTGAATTAATTTGTCTTCACTTCTACTCTGTCAGATTTTCAGTCTGAGTGTACTTCAGTCATTCTGAATTTTATCCTGTTTCTTTTCATTGAGTAGCCTACCAGTTTTTCTCTTTCAAACATAACCTGTCCTCTTACTGGTTGTTCCCACACTTCCTGACCTTGTAGATTAGTCTTCTATGTGTTAATCTATCAGAAGCTCTTCTAAGGAGTGTGGAATATATGCTTGTACTGCCCATCATCATCAAGAATTTGTAATTCTTATTTAAAAACGCTGAGGGCATTTTTAGGCATGATATCCCTTTGGTGAGCCATGCTAGCAATCTCTCTTCCAGCTATACAAACTCTTAATTGTATTGTTTCCTGAAATAATAATGTTTCAAGAATATGACATAGATGTGAAGTCAGGGCTTTCTATTTTTTCAGATAGTTGTTCTCACTAACCTCTCTTCAGTCCAGCTCATATTTCCGAGCAGGTTTTAAATATATCTGTTAATGATTCCTCTATCTCTTCTGACATATTCTTCTGAGCTCTGAATTAATTCTGTCTATTCCTGGAGTTATGTCAACCTTCAGACTTTCTAATTTCTTGATGAGCTGTTCTGGCATGTTACTGATTTTCTTTGGTGTTTATTCTTCCTCCCCCAGGAAATTTATATGTGATCCTGTCATCAGTCCCAACCTTGTTTTATGGACAATAAAATAGAGAGTTCATTTTTAAGCAGTCTCTCCTTCCTGTTAGTAAACTGCCATTTGCCACTTCATAGGTGTGCTTCTGTTTCTCTCAGTGACCTTGTGCTCTTTACGTGCTTGAAAAGAAAAAAATCTTTATTTACAATTTCCTCACCTTATGTGAACTTTTCCTTTCATTTTCCCTCTTTGCTTTCCTTATCAGTACATTAGTCTTTTAACTTAGTGCTATAATCTTTTCAGTTGCCTTTCCTATCTATATTTTTATACCTTAAATATCCCTTTTTCTTAAATTTTCTTGCATTTTCCTCTTCATCCACAATATATATATTTTTAACACACAATGTTCAGATGCTAGACAGCGCATCCTTCGGGCATGTAATAATTGTCTTTCAGTACTTCCCAGTTCCTTCTCTGTCCTTTTTCTCCAGTGCTGTTTTCCATTCAGTCTCACCCACTGTTTCAGTAATTGTCTTCACTGAATTCTGAGTTTTGATTTTTTGTGTGGATGTATTTTTGTCACATTGTCATCTTAATTAAAACTGTAACTAAATTGTAACCATTGCTGAATTGATTCCAATTGTGTCCTCTTCTGTTCAAATCCTAGGTGAAGCAATAATTCCTGGTCTCATTCTTTTATATGTTGTTTAAAGAGACAATCCCATCTATTAAATGTGTTTAAAGCAGTTATAAAAGCTGTTTGATGGGCAAAATTTCAACCTGGGGTCCCATATTTGTTGAAGGAGAGGGCACAACACGGAAGCATAGATGCAGGCTACCCAAGGCAACACAGCCAACGTGTTTCACCACAGACCACCGGTGTTGCTCATGTGGAGTGAGGATTTTCCTCCCTGGCTTGCCCTGGCGATGCTGTGCTGCAGGGTGGGGGCTTGCAGAGGCTTTGGGATGGTGGCTCTCTGGCAATGCAGAGCACCTCTGGTCTTCAAGGGGGACATACTCTGTGAGGAAGCAGTGACAGAGGCAAACAAATGTCAATATGTCCCTTTGACAGTGTAGGGCATCCTTACAGTACCAATAACTGCTTTTAGCTATCTTAGCTATGAAACAGTGCTTTATAGAGTAGTTCATAGAAATCTGAAGTTGTATTTTAACAATAGGTCTCCAGCCTTGCTGACAGAAAAGTAATTTATTTTGCAGTCTCTTCACATATAATAACACAATCACATATAGTAGATTCTGTCCTTCTGCACTTTGCTATACAGTGTTAATGACTGGCACTTAAATACTTTACAAATTGAATTGCACTTGTGTGAGAAACTGGATTGATAAAATAAATTACTATATCTTATAGGTTAAGGTTTTGGTTCTGCAATTGTAGCTGTTACAAATTACCTAAACCCCTTTTTATATTGCATTTCACATGGCTGTATTTTACAACTACTCTAATAAAAAATTCTATACAAAAATTGTTTGATATTAATAGTAATCATTAACAACTTGATAGATTCTTGTTAAGTATATTTGCAATACATTTAATCTTATTAAACTCAGCTCTGAGTTGTTTCTTCCAAATATTATAGGTCTTTATGAAGCTAGCAGTATAAAGAAGAGATTTCAACCATTTTCGGCCAAGAATTAGGTTTAGCTTAATGGATCAATTCTTTTCTTATTAAACCGAGTCTGACCAATGCCAAGTAATACATTCAGCATTGATCTTTGTCTCACCCTGCTGTAGCTTGTGTTCTCTTTATGTACATGAAAAATAAGGTGCCAAGAATGAAAACAATGCCTGTATAATACAAATATAGAATTTTTCAGACTTCCATTCTGCTTATCCTTTCAGTTTGTTATTAATGTCTTGTTCAATGCTTCTCTGAAATATATTTTTTAAAAGACCTTTTCTTTCCATAAAGGATATTTCTCCTTTTCTATAATTAACAAAAAGCAAAAGGAATAATAATAAAAGAGATCCATATACTACTGACACATGCGAAAGTCCTGATAGGGGTATCTCGTTCAGTTTTAGAATGCCTATGTGCATCTGGTCAATTTTTATATGTATGAGGTTTAAACAGTAAAGTTTTATCTGTAAATGAATTTAACCTTCTTAACTAACAAGTAATCTGAAGCAGTGGTCTCTTGGTCTGTCTTTATAAAAATCATTTGATTTAGTCTGAAAACTGAAAAGTATATGAAACTGGAGACGTGATGGTCTAGATAATGATAGAAATTGAGATGGTCTCAGTGTTTCTGCTAAGCCTCATTTTTGCAGACTTTGAAGTTCAGAGATAAATACTTTGTGAAGCCTGAAATTTCAGATAAAGCACAGATCAGAGTTTCATGAGAACTTCACCTTTTTTTTAATTGGTGCCAAAATTTCTTATTTGCTATACTAAGATCTCATTCAGGGTCAGTTTGTACTTACAAACACACCTCAGGTTTTGTTTATACCGTCACCCTTTTCCAGCATTCTAAGTGTGCCCAGTGGCTAGATTTTAAGTGAAAATGTGGGCAAGTTTTGTAAGTAATGTCATGTAAAAGTTAGCTGTCTTATTTTTCTGTATTCAGAATTGCTGTTGCAGGTTTGTGAATGCAAATAATGGTGAAATAATGTGATAGAACTATATGCTCAGAATGCCTGATCAGTATTTGCAGGTTTCTTCTTGTAGTTGTATGTTTTCAATGCTTTTCACATTTCACAGTTTGAAAATGTGACATATTTTCAAAGTAGTCTAGGTATTCAAAAGTGCTTATTGGACATGTCCTATACAACCTGCTGATTATATAAAGAAAGACATTATTGGGGGGTAAAGATGCTAGGTGCTTTCTGCATTTGTATTTACAATCATATTTGTTCTTTGAAGGAATGATACATTTTATACCTCGTTGCCTTTTTTATATCACAGAAAATGTTATCAGATATGGAATCTAGAACATTCTGTGATAAAATTACAGACTTCCACCTTTGAAATTAAATATGTACTGTTTTGTGAGGTTGCTACTAGAAAGCAAAATAGTCACAACACTTACATAAATCCAAAATTCCATCCTGTAGATGGCAATGGTACGCATAAACATAATGTAGTATGTTATACCAAATACAACAAGCAACTGAGACCTGTAAATGTCTATAATATGATCTAGTCCTAAATATGAACTTGTATGCTTGCTATTATACACTGTCCTGTGTGTTCATGTAAAAGTTGGTTGTTTTGTGTTTTTTTTTGGGGGGGGGTTATATCTAAGTATTTCTGGAGTTAATAAATTACAGAAAATGTTTAAACATTAAGGAGCTATGATTGGAATCTTGAAAGGAGATTAAAGAGTATCTGTGCCCAAATTCCAGTGAAATGCAATGGATTTGTTTAAAAATCCCAGTGTTTAAATATTTGAAAGAGTATCAGGCACACCAGTAGAAGGGACTTAAACGAAAATGAACAGGATGGTATATTTGAAATTAATGACTGTTTTGTGGCTTTGAATGGCCACAGAACCCTTCGACTATGTATTTATAGAAGTCAGACATATAGCAGGTTAAAATGAGACTTAGGGATGAATTCAGAATTTTATTATTTTCCTTCATGTCCAAGCTTTACGGTAGTTCTATGTCAATAAACTTTTGTGTCTTTTTCTCCCTGGTCATTCTTACCTCTATGTCTCTGGTTTTAGGCATGGATACAGTTCAGAGACAGCATTGTTATCTATGGTAGCTGATCTCTCAATCAATACTGGTAAAATATCCATAAAGGTTTTGTTGATTTGCTTGAGAAAGCTCGCAGGGATGGATAGGAAGGTCCTTCAGTGGGTTAGCTTCTTTCTCTCTGAGTAATAAGTATTTCTCTCTCTTCCTATGAGGGTAAAGTAAGACAGTCTGGTAGTTTTACTAATATCAAGGTGTCACTCAGATTTGTATATTCTCATTCAACTCAAAGTCTCTCCAGTTGCTCAAGCTTAGCAGATACAGGGATGTGTGTGAGAGTGCGTTAGTTAAGGTTTTATCCCGGCTATAATACAATCTGTTCTTGTAAGCCGCTTTCTTTCATGTATCAAAACAACAGCCTTGCCTTTCATTGCAGGTAAACATCTGCTTGATTTTTGCCAGTGGAGTTGACTTTTTCAGCTGTTTTGAATGAGCTGCTGTTGGCATAGTTGGGCTACAGAAAGATAGCTGTTCCAAGTTCTGGTGGACATTTTTTTCTAAGACTTTTCAGATACCTGCAAAAGTAGCTTAATTTCAGAAAGGCTGCACACTCTGCAATTTCTCACCAACTTTGCATTTTTCATTTATTTCAGCTTCTCTTTGTTTCAACTTTCTTCATTCCAATTTAAAATGAGCCCATTGCTGTTCCCAGCAATATTTATTTCGCCCAGAGACAGAGACCTGCTCTTTCTCTCTGATATAGACCTTGTCACAAAGGTCCATGTTAGTGTATTCCAGAGGCAGGCTGACTGCGTCACCCCTCATTTTGTTGTCTTGTAGCATATTTGTAGAATATTTTGAAAAGTTAAATTTGCAGCAATAGGAGAAAGACAATTACATCATGTTCACTGAGCACAATGTAAGTAAGTAAATGGTGTAAGTAGAAGATGACATCTTTTTCCTTGTGGGATTACGTATATATCCATAAACCCTATTTAGCTATGTAGCCTTGACCTGGTTTGTAGAAAATCAACGTGTGATTTTGGCTGTCAAATAGAGGCCAGAAGTTTCACATATGTGCATTGTAAACATAATTCTACTGCTTTAGCCAGCGAGTGCTCCATTTTTTTTGCACTGTCCCCCTTCATCTGTCTGATCTACCTGAAACAATTAACTCTACTGATTGACAGAAGAAGAAGAGAAAAGAAGTTTCAGAAGATGAAGCTTGGGAATCTTCAGATTAATAAAAGACAGGAGTGAAAGTGACAAGGTTAAAAAAGCTAGTCGGGAGACCTCAGCAATGGGTGCAGAAGATCCAGACCTGGCTGCTTCTCTGTTGATTATGTATGTACTCTCTCCAGGATAGAAACTTCAAAGGTCTCCTGTAAGCCAAAAGCAAACTACAGCAACTGTGTTTTGCTGTCCCCACTGTTAGCTCTGGAGTACACACATATGTAGCTCAGAAGTAGGAACAGATGATAAACTATTGTTTTGAATAATTAAATCTTGAGGGTGTCTCTACTGCTATTCTCTTTAACCTCATTTGTTTACATTAGAACATTTTCTTAAAGTTTTATGTACATGTGTTTCTGTAGAAAAACATTATTTTGTTCTGTACTATTGAAACTTGTAGGCATTGCGATACGAATTGGATGCAAAAATCTGGGACTGCATGGGATTTGAATGGCTTTGCTTTTAAAACAGTTGCTGTCTGCCTTCAAACAAATGTCTGAATTGATGTTACGATACAAAACCTACAAAGCTGTTGAAAGAAGATACATTTCAAGTGTGTAGTTATGGGGTCTTAAGAACAGGTAAAGTCTAACCCAGAAACCACGTATTCCTATGCAGTTAAAAATCTTCTGTTTTCTGCAATGCAGAACTTCAATATTTTTCCATTTTGCCTTATGTAAGACATACACTTTTAAATACCAGCTAGTCTATCATGCTCATAGTACATATGGCTTAAAACTGAAGATCATATTTAGATGCAGATTTTTTTATGCAAATGAAGGAACTGCTAGAAATGAATAATGTATTTGTGTGTAAACAGAACACATGCATTGCCTAGACTTTTAACCTGATAAATGGCAGACCCATAATAACCTTTTTTTGACTAAATGCTTCATTTCTTAACCAAGCATTTCACTTGCTGTGATAACAACATATTTCTAAATTTTTTCCTGTACAAGTCTACTAGGACAACACACAGGATTAAATCAACAAATGCCTAATCCACATGCCAGTACTGTAGGACCGTTGGCTAGAGAATTTTTAATCATAACAATGAAAAGAGCCTTTTCTCCTTTTTAGTGTTCTGTTAATCCTACTAGAAATATGTATGCCCTGAATACTTATACTCTTACTTCTTGCATATTTTTGTAGATGTGTCTATATATGCATGTATATGTACACAGGCATCAACACACTTGCCATGCTGACTTGTAGTCATATTGTAATTCTTATAAGGAAATCCCATCTCCCAGGTTGCTTACAGACTCTCAACCAACTTTGACCAAAGCAGTTTACACACTCAAAACAAGCCATAGTATGAATATCTGGGGAATATTGCAACATCTTCTGTAATCACGTGGAGAGAAAGCCCAGTGGGTTTTGAAAGCATTGCTTTTGAGGCTGCATCAGCAAATTAACCTGCTTATTATGGAGAGGTATACTGTACCAATCCTTAAAGAAAAAAACAAAAAAATTAGTTGGTTGCCAAATTCTTCTAATATGTATATCCTATTCACACTGCAATTCAAGGGAGTTCCGTCTGAGAGAATTTAGGCCAGCCAAAATTTAAAATCCCAACAGATTTTAAGATTAGATTTTTTAATATAAATGTTTCAATGAAATTTCCACATTAAACATTTTAAAAGAAAATTTACAATAACTTTTTCTCAAATTTTATTCTTAATTTTGAGAGTATCATGAAAAGTTCTTATCCCCATATTAATGTTTTGCTGCAGCTGTTTTCTGGTTTGTTTTTTTTTTTTTTCTGTTTTTCTAGCATCTCTATCACTGTGTAAGTTCAGAAAAATACCAATTTTACCCAAATAAGCACAGACCAAGAAAATAAAAATGTGGCTATTCATGCAGTTCCACTTCCAGACAGCAGACTTTTGGACGGGGTCAGGATTATTTCTGTGTATTCAGCCAGTAGCTTGCTCCATACCCACACCATGTTGGGAAGCAAGGAAGAGCATGTGTTACTGGGAGCAGCCAGCTGTTCCGAGGAGATGCCTGCCTGCTCTCCAGCCTTGAAGAGAAGGAGGCAGGACTGTGTTTGCAGCTCTGGAGGATTATATGGGCAGGGGCTCTTTCTGCCCCCGTGCCTATGCAAACATTTGTGAGAGGGCTATGATAATCTGGCCCTCCATCCCAAACTGTTTCTTTGCAAAAAGCATGTTAGTTTCAAAAATGAACTTAAAATAAGGTTGTGCTTCAGATGATCATATCCAGTGTCATCTCATCTTGTAAGAGTTAGATAACTGTATGCTTACTAAATGTTAAAAGACAATTAGCCGTAGATTTTACTCAAAATTAGTCAATAATGGGAACAGTGAGTGTAATGAACATTGCAGCTTGTTGTGTAGTTCTTCTCTTTGTCTGGGTTTTACAGAGTCTGTCAACTGACTTGGAAGCTCTATTTTGACCTGTGTAAAATATAATTAATTTTTAAAATATCATAGGTCTGGTCAAGCCCATGCTGAGCTCTGATTGGTAGAAAATCAATTATTAACCACAAGGGGACAGCTTCTCTTCCAACTTTGCCACTTAAGTACATAAGGAAAGAGGAACAAAAGAAGAAGGATAATTATTACTTTGAATTGATAGTGTAACTGATTGTGATCAGTTCTGAGGTGCTTACTGCTTATGTGAATGCCCTTTGGGGTAACTTCATTATCTCCACATATACACTAGAATACTGCAAAAGATTATGTCTGAAATAGGTGTAAGGATCAAGTTTATACATGTGAGAACCCCAGTGTGTTAAGAAACAGATGTAAATAGTTCCCAAAGATGAAGAAAGGCATGAGATACTGCAAAAATAATAACTGCAGAGCCATATATATGGCTAGATGGCTGGGCCCAGAGAGTTGTGAATGGAGTTAAATCCAGCCGGCAACCAGTCACAAGTGGTGTTCCCCTGGACTCGGTATTGGGGCCTGTTCTCTTTGCTATCTTTATCAATGATCTGGTCGAGGGGATCGAGTGCACCCTCATTAAGTTTGCAGATGACATCTAGCTGGGCAGCAGTGTTGATCTGCTTGAGGGTAGGAAGGCTCTACAGAGGGATCTGGACAGGCTGGATTGATGGGCCGAGGCCAATGGTGTGAGGTTCAACGAGGCCAAGTGCCGGGTCCTGCACTTGGGTCACAACAACTCCATGCAGCGCTACAGGCTTGGGGAAGAGTGGCTGGAAAGCTGCCTGGTGGAAGAGGACCTGGGGGTATTGGTCGACAACTGGCTGAGTATGAGCCAGCAGTGTACCCAGGGGGCCAAGGTGGCCAATAGCTTCCTGGTGTGTATTAGAAATAGTATGGCATGCAGGACTAGGGAAGTGATTGTCTCCCTGTACTCAGCACTGGTGAGGCCTCACCTCAAGTACTGTGTTCAGTTTTGGGCCCCTCACTACGAGAAAGACATGGAGGTACTGGAGCATGTTCCGAGAAGGGCAACAAAGCTGGTGAGGGGTCTAGAGCACAAGTCTTATGAGGAGTGGCTGAGGGAACTGGGGTTGTTTAGCCTGGAGGCTCGGAGGAGACCTTCTTGCTCTCTACAGCTACCTGAAAGGAGGTTGTAGCGAGGTGGGTGTTGGTCTCTTCTGCCAGGTAACAGGCAACGGGACAAGAGGAAATGGCCTCAGGTTGTGCCAGGGGAGGTTTAGGTTGGATATTAGGAAAAATTTCTTCACAGAAAGGGTTGTCAAGCATTGGAACAGGCTGCCCTGGGGAGGGTTGTCATCATCCCTGGAGGAATTTAAAAAATGTGTAGGTGTAGTGCTGAGATACATGGTTTAGTGGTAACTTGGCAGTGCTAGGTAAAGGTTGGACTTGATGATCTTAAAGGTGTCTTCCAACCAAAACTATTCCATGATTCTATAGATATATGTGTCAAGGTAACTATGAAAATGAAGCTTGAGTGGTGCGTGTCATGATCAGTATGCTATGTACAAATGTGCAGACTTACCCACTGCAGGCATGTGTGCAGCTTTGCCCACTTTCTCCATATAAGTTATTTTTAAAGAACTTTTGGCAGACCAGAGGCCAGCTTCCCCCCATTGCGTGGCTGAGGTGCATCCAGCCCTTGCTGGAGCAACCAGCACTCAGAGATTAAGAGAGAGCTCACTGCTTTGGTCTGTTCAGCCCCCGACTCCTCTCCCAAGAAAGCCATTAAAAGTGTTGTCAGGTGTGTTGATGATGATAAATAATAATGGCAAACATACATTAGGAATCAGACCTGGAACTACCAAATTCAGTTTGTATAGACTAACAAATGGCCATTAGACAGTAATGACCTATGTTTGATCCCACAAAACCACTTCCATTTTCAAATGCCAAGGATAATAAATAAGACTGGGGAAGGCTTCTGAAAGTCAATAAGCTTGGGCTTCATTATGTCAATAAAGGAGAAAATGTTTAGCCTTCACAAAAAATACCATGCTGTCTCTGTTAGACTGCTAGTTCAAGTGTCTTTTCTGATACCTACTACATGAGAAGACATCTAGTCTCCCAGGTACCTGGACTTCATAAATCCAGAATATCTGTCTTAAAGCCAGTCAGATGCTGGTGCAAGTGATGAAAAACTAGAGCATGCCTCCCTCAAGAGGGAACACCAAGGCTCTTAGGGCTAGCTTTTCAAAGTGGACTCATTTGAGCTTCTCTTAGTGCACAGCTAAGCACTTTAGCATGCAGATTGGGTTTCACCTGTGAATGTGAGTGTCATGTACTACATTTGTCAGAGACAAAAGAGAGAATTTGCCCAAACCCATTCACACATGATTTCTGCTTAATTTTCTTGGTTATACAAGTTTTGTTAGGAGTTTCATTTATGCATATAAGATACAGTTTGCAAAAACTGCACATATAAGAGAATGCATAGGAATGCAAAGAGCTCACGCTTATAACTTGAAACCTACTGTACCAAACAGGGTGCTCAGATCACTCTGATTGGTGAACAGTGTGTCAACGATTTAAAGCCTAACAGAAGTAGTCTAATGTGAGGCTATAAGCAGGCAGAGTTTGGCCCACAGGGTGGCTAGAGTGAGTGGTCATCACTTCTCAGATAGGCCCAAGTGTACTTTAGTAAAATAGTGTGTATGTATCTCTTGGGAAAAGAGCTGATGTGCATAGTTGGAAAACGTATTAACGGACATGGTTTACTAATACATTTTTTAATCAATTGCCTTGACAGATACAGAAATTTTGAGGTAACATTTCTGACATTTTAGGTAATTAGAAAGGTATGGGCATGCATCCTATTGGAAGCTGTTTTGTAGAGGTGTGTACACACAAAATCTCTGAGTGTCAGAAACTTTCAGAAAAGCTTAAAACTCGCTTTTATGATGTACGTAATGGTATTGTATGTTCCAGCACTGCACAGATCTAGTGCTAAAGACTATGAATCCATAGCCCAGCACCTGATGGGGCAAATCAGAGCACAGCTGGCTCGTATGAGCTGCTGCCTGTCAGCAAGGGGCTGAGGGTCCTCCCTGGGCAGTTGGTGGCTCATGGGTGTCAGGGTTCCCATGGGGACCGTAGGTGTAAGCGGGGGCATGTAGGTCACCAGGTTGGACCACTGGGTACCTGGCCTTATTGGAGTGTAGACAGGCTGTCTCTTGTCCTGGATTGCTTGCTGCTTGCACACACTTAGAGCAATTCTGAAATGGAATAATTCACCATTTTTATTTCCTAGTAAGTGCATGAATTGCTTTTTAATTTCAGTTTGGATCAAAAATTGTTTCAGCAATGGAGTTGCGCTTGGATGGCATAGTTACGCACACCTGAGGAACTGGAAATGCTTGTTTGCTAAAGTTTAATATTTGTGTTTAGGATTTCTCTTACTACCAGTTTCACTTTTGCTAAAATCTCTCAGGAGCAGGAATACACTGAGTTTGGGGGGCTGAGTCCTGACATGAGGCTTTTCTAGGCTCTGCTATGTTTCTGTTCCAGGCTTTCTGGGTGACAGTGAAGTCGCACTACCTCCATGTGTCCTCACTCCCCTGTGTACCATCTCTTATTTTGATCTTAAATGCATGATGGGTTGATTGTCTTTTGCTATACACGTCAGGTACCTTATGCAGTGAAGTCCCCCTCTCACTCAGGGTTCCTAGGCATTGTGGAGGTATATTACAGCTGTTTGAAATTTTGGGGGGGTTCATATAAGACATACAGAAGTGTTCAAGGGTGTTACCACACAGGGCCACGTGATCACGTGACTTTTTACTTATTCTGGTATTTAAATACAAGGAAACAAGTACAAAATAGTAGAAACAGAGAAAATAGAACATAGTTTTTACAAGCACAAAGGTAAGGCACTATGTCCTCTTCTAGCTATAACCCCCCATCCCTGTGAGAGTTATGCTGCAAACGAAATGTGAGATATTACATCTACAGGCACATGCGTATGCCAGAAATCCTATCTAACACTGACTTTAAAAGCAGAATATTGATCATGTTTATTAGACAACATGTCCATGTACATGATATTGCCCGTGTCTTTTCTTACTTCCCCATTGTCTCATATGACATCATTAACCTTTCTGAACATATGTAAATGCATGTCTACATATATACTCAGTTCCTCATATTTGAAGGAGGGCATTTGAGTGACTTTTGGTGCTGAAAGAGTATCTGGCTTGCATACTTTATTTTAAACCCATCAGCAAAATGGTTATTATTTTATATTGCTAAGACTAGGCACACTGCACTTAGAATAGGATATGAAAGCACATTCTTTTTTAACAGAGGTACCATTGCACAGCTATAACCCTTCTGTGGAATGGGACTGTCATCTGCATTCCTGATGGTCAGTGGTGCTGATGAGAATGTCAGTTAATATAACATGCATCCATATATAAATTTGTACCAATTCAGCTAGGTCAATGCATGTTTTCTTTGTGCAGGCAGGCTTTCTCATGAAGCTAAACCAAAATAAAGCTAGTTTAAACAAAATACCCATGCCTGCTTTGGTACTGAGTTATGTTAGCTTAAAATTGTACCTTTAGGTAAACAAATGTGCCTTTGTATTTAGAGAAACTTTTAAAAACTCAGAAAATTGAGCTACTTGAAAACCTAGGTCTTGAACTGGCCCCTGCATCGCCTTTCAACACAGAAATAGTGTTGGTCTTCCAAACGGATTATTTTGAATATTTTTCTAGGTCTCTTTTCAGCTTTCTATATTACCAGTTGTTACAGAGATTTTCAGTAAGCAAAATAATAAAATGTGGTTTAATAAAGCACATTTTAGTCTTTTTCTTATTTACCCTTTTTAAAAACCAAAGGATGAATGAACAATTTGTTAATCCAAAAAACTGCTTAAAACATGAACATTTAAACAACTATATAACTGCAAATATATATTAAAGTAAGTTCAACAATTTAAAAACGATTACAAATCACTTACAATAGTCATCTAATGTATACTTAAAGGCAAATACAGATTGTATATTTTTCAAATGGATGGAAAAACTATTCCATCCACTTGGTGTCTGAGAAGCAAATGACTGATTGCTTTTCTGGTATTAAACTGGGGGACTGCAAACATTAAAAAAATCACTAGACCTTGAATTATATCAAAATATAATTGGAATAAAATAATTCAGAAGATAATTCAGTCTTGCTACTAATGTCATTTACACAGATAGCAATGCTAATATTTTTTCCTTTGTTGTAGGCTTAGCCAGTTTAACTCTCTGGGTGCCAACCTGACCCTCTGCACCATGGGCAGTTTCTATTTAGAGGTCAGCTTTTTGTTTTATTTTTTCCCCCATAAAGCATACTGTATCCCTGTAAGTTTCTGATGTGACATTCAGAAGAATAATGCCAATCCTGCAGCACTCAGAAATAGATTTTCTCAGATTCTTAGGAATTTAAATGTCTAAATAAACACGTAGTAGGAGTTCCCAAAGCACCTAAGAAACTGTAGTTGCTAAAATACATTTGAAAACCTAGTCTTTATTCATTGGAGTAATTCTGAATAATTTCTTTAAGGTCATGGAAGTGTTTTATTGAGAAATTCTGAAGCAAATAAGGATGACAGTTAGCCTGCCAGATAATGTATTGCTTTGGGTATACACTTTACCTTTCGAGCACTGTTGGTTTCTATATCCTGCTTTCTATATCTGTAACAGCTTTGCCATGATCAAATCTGTTTAATATCTGGCCTGATAACAGAAAAAAAAAATGAAGTAAGCATAGAAAGCAAAAATAACCACCATCCTTTTCAAATATGACTAATCGCTCAATCTCCAAGCTGATTTGCTTTGGAATTTGCAAGGCTGCCTTTTGAAATTCACATCCCTTCAAGGAGCTCCAAGTCAGGAACATAACTCAGATTTTGAAAATGACTAGTTGCTTTTGAAAACTGTGGCTAACATTTAAAGCATTTTTCAGTCAGCAAATTTCCATGCCTGAAGTATAAACAGATGAATAGAAGTTGTTGTAAGACTGAAATATTTACTCACTCTGGTCCTCATCTAGGTGACCCAGAGATCAATGAAAGCATATTGATGTCATAGGAGGCCAAGGTTCTAAACCAACATGTATATGCTATATGCCAGCACACATATGGATCCATACCCTGCAAATACTATGCTATTCCTCACAGATAAGAAGAATATTGTTGGTTAGGAAAGGAAGCAGTGAATGCAACAAGATTTGTTCTTTTGTTACTGGTTGTAGACAGTATTTGAGAGGCTGGATATTATCCCAGTGAAACTCAGAATATTAAGAACCAGAAGAAACATTGTGGTTTCACCTTTTTTTCACTTTATGGAAAATTCCAAGAGGAGTTCAAAGGTGGAAAGCCATCCAAACTAAAGTATAGTTTATACTTTACTTACTTACAACTTTACAGCTGTACCATCAGTAGTTGAACTGTGGCAATTCATGGCTGTACGATATATAACATTTTTCCCATTAACTACATTCAGCACCATGCATTCTGAGCAACAGAACTGTTGCTTGCTTAAGTCTGTCTCATGACAGCAGACTGTGTGTGAGAAAAAAAAAGGGCTTCTCTAGCTGCAAGAATTCAGTAGGAAGCAGAAACTCTTTTTTTCTGTATGGGGGACATGATAGGTATTTGTCTGTCTGCTGCAGTATTTAGTAGTTTGGAGGTAACATGCCTCTTTTGCCCCTTTTCAAGCATGTGTAAAACGAAACCTAAATTTACATACAATTGTGGAAATCTCAGGCTCTTCAATTAAATACCCTTCCCTCATTAAAAATACTGCTGTGATGGTGGAGACAGTCTCGATAGCGTAAGCCTTTAAGTGTCGCAGATCAGGAGGCAAATAAAAGAACCCAATATTTATTTGCCATATTTTGTTAATAGGGCCCCAGTGCAGAGGTGAAGCAGTAGCAATTTAAACCCTGATTTTTTAATATTTAGCCCTGGCAAAAGAACAGAGTTACTGCAAAGAAGTGAGATAGATGAGATATTGTCCATTTCCTCTGCAGTGTCCCATACAAATAAAGTTATGCTAAGTCTGCTCTATCGAGAAGAGATGATACAGTCATGAGGTGGAAAGAGACTAAAAGGAATTTCAACTCCAAAATCCAAGTCCCTGCATTATCTGAAAGCATGCCCCCAAGTTTAAATAGAACATGATTTATTTAAAATTAGGATTAGAAAGCAATTTTTTAAACTGTGACAACCCAGCTGACATTTGGAAGTAGTTTTTCTTGGCTTGTTTAGACATTGTGTCCTATCCTTGCTAGATTAGTGGGTACAGAGGATGCTTAAGTTGGCTAATTAATTTCAAAAGCAGTGTAGAATTGACTAGCAGGTAATTTAATCTAAAAATAATTAAAACTATTGAAATTATTACATTGTTGTTTAATTAATATTAGTTAATATTGTAATTTTCAGTCTAAATTATGCTGATTAAAGATTTCTCTCATAAATACCAATAAAATTAATTACAAATTAATTAAATTTTCTAAAAGAGTCTCATAATGGACTTCCAGCTATTCTTGATTTTTACAATAAATAAACAGAAACATTATTAAGTGGTATATCTTCCTGGGGGAGATGTTTAAACATGGTATGCAGATATCGCAAATGGAAGGATTTCCCATGAAAACAGACACACTTAATAGCAAAGGCTGTTTTTTTTTCCTTCTGGTAAAAGGAAAAAAATAAAAGAGCTCAAAAGAAACTTTTTTATTTTATTGTTTCACAAGACAAAATGCTTCCCATTCTGTTCCATCTGAGATTCCAGGAAGATTTGTTGACACATGGCAGTTGTGCTTCCTTCTAGTTCCAGTGTCTTGCATTGTAAAGATTGTAGTAAATGAGAATACTTCTTTACAGCTTAGCAAAAGAAAGTCCACTTTGTTATCTGGATGTCATAAGATTTGCAGTAGTGATGAGAGTTATTGCTTGTGTTTAGGGGAGTAATGCCCACATTCACCAAACCACACTTTCACTGTGCCAGTCATGATAGTGCTTTCCACCAGCTCTCCATTCTGCTAGAACAGAAATGGTGGACCAGGTGTGAAAAACCTACAAAATTGCATCCTACAAAGAACTTAATACTAAGCTTGGAGGTCTCTCTCTCTTTTTCCTTGGCGAGTAATAAAAGTGTAGCATTTTATTACAGAAGTGGATAGTTTTGCATCTCAAGGACTTTTCAAAAGGATGTAAATATTTTTGTTTCTGTGCCATAGGTAGAGAAAAAAGACAAAAAGGAAAGACACACACATACACAAAAGTGCTCTGGTAGCAAAACCAGAAGCCATAACATGCTGTCTAATATAACAGTAGGGGATAATGAATGTAAAGTTGCATTAGTAACTTTACTCAGATATTTCTCAGCTATCATAAGTTTACAATCCTAATTTACATATGCATTAACTCCTGCAAAGCAAGGAAAATCTCAAGGTTTCTATCCAATGGAAATTCTGATTTTGATCACTGCTTCCATCTCAAATCACACAAATGCTGCCAACTATCACAATGTTTAGTAGAATGAAGACCTACAAATAAACTCAGTTATATCAAAATCTTCTATTGCTAGAAGAACCCAGAGTTTGTTTTATGAAACAGAAATGTTTTGTTTGTTTTTCTGCAATCGCTTCCACATTCAGCGTCCTCCCTTTTGTGGTGCTACACCACAGAACAGGTAATAACAGGTGATAAGACCTGTAATTCAGCTGTAATTTGCACCAGGTTTTCCCCCTTTCTGAATTAGGCATAGTAATTGTAAATTACACTTCCCATGATTCACCTGCTGTTCTACAGATCTTAAATTCCCTTGAAGGGAAGATTGGGTAAGGAGTTGGAGGAGGGGTGGTTTGGTTGTTGATGTTTGTGGGAGGTTTCAAAGCAAGGTCTTGAGCTACAGCTCTCAGGAGGCATATTACTACTGGATATAGATATATGCAACATAAAATTGAATTGTTAAGAAAAGTTCTTTTTGTACAGTTCAGAATTATTTTGGTACAGAAAACAGAATGTTTCAGTTGTTGCTAAGCTGACCTAAAATGATAGTTTGAACATTCAAAATCCCTTGAATACATTCAGTTTTGTAGCAAGTATGTTTGCCTTTTTTTTTTTATTTGTATATTTTTATTTTTAGGTAGATCTAGTAAGGTGGAAATTCCTTTTGTTGGATTCCATTGTTGCTTAGCATGCAGAATTTCCACTGAAGTTTGTGATGGGGTGATCATGGTGTGGTCTAGCTTATGTTTTATTAGAAGATTTTCCTTAACTGGACTTGATCTTATGGTCTCAGTGCTCTCAGGAGCACATTTAACTAATGCAATTTAAAAGAAAGCATTGTCCATTTAATTTTGATTATATTTTGTATTTTGTCTAAAATACATTTTTTAATTGCACTATTTCTGGGGAGCTAATGAGGGAAAAAATGTGTTCCTGAAAAATTGAATCACAGCTGTAGTAGCAGATAAGGTTGACGTTCAGTTCTTAGAAAGAAGCAATCAATGCTGAATGTATCAGGTGAGTTCATTTCTCTTGCTCTGCTTTAATAGCTTATAAAGAAGATTGATTAAGTTCTTGTCTGATAGATCAATAATGAAATGAAACTGAGCTTTCCCTCCTTCAAGCATGGGTTTGTCATATGCTGGGGAATGTAGAAACTGAAGAGAAGTAGCACTAACTTGAAAAAAAATCCTAAACACTGGGATTCTAATGCTCATTCATATTAAATTGCTTACACAGCATATAAACAAAGTCATAATTCATATGGTGTGACAATACATCTTGGTTTCTTTTTCCATATCACTCAGCTATGTTCTTCATATTCTTACACTTTGTAGATTGGTGCAAAGTGTGTAAGATTTTATAGACTGAGAAAACAATTTTTGTTCTTGTATCTGTGATGATGCGAGCTTGAAAGGAGCCAGTCACTTAGGTTTCATCTTTGCATGGTAATGGATGTTTTTTCTGGTCTTTGGAAACTTTAGGCATCATCTTAGGCTTCAAAATAGGAATCTTGAGAGAATAAGTTTGAGTGCAGGTTTCTGATGACTTTTGTTGTTGTCTTTTATGGTTGTGTCACACACCTCAACAGAGTCTGTCAGTCTTAAGATGTGAGCTGCCTTTACAAAAGAGATGTTCTTCTTTAGCATAATGTAAGCGTGAGAGACAATTTCAGCATTTATGTCATTTAAATAACACAAGATATTGCTTGTATCTGAAAAAAGATAGTCAACACCTGTACTGTGGAGACATCCAGGATGCTAATTATCTGTAGGCAGTGCTAACTATACAAGTAGCTGCACAGTTTGCATTTTATTTGTGTGTATATATATACACGCACACACTTTTTTCTTTCAAACGCAGTTATTTTAAGAACTCTGTATATGATACAAAATGCAGATGAAAGCTGGCAAAAGCATTGTGTGTTGCTTGTAAATTCCTGATGCATTGTTACTGTTACTAGAGTACATATTCAACTTTAATCTTATTGATTTAATATTGACTTTTGTTAATAGTGAAGTTTGTTGATACAATGTGACATACTGCTTGTATCAGCAATTTCAATTAGATCTCTAAATAACTGATTGTATAGACTGTCAACTTCTGTCTTTTCAAATTAACTTTCACATCTGAATTCTTGAGTGTTCATCTGCATCAAGTAACTTTGGCCAGGCTTTTCCCAGCCCTACAGTGACATGCAAACATTGAAAGAAGATGACGTGGCAAAAGGAGTCTTTTTTTTTTTTTTTTCCTTTGTGCCCTTTGGCAGGGATCAGGCATAATGAGAGTCTCTGCTTGCACAATAACTAATTCATCTAGTGTCTACCACCACACAGCTTCCCTATATGGGCAGGGAGAAAAGGGCCAGTAGCTGGTACAACATTTACAGTTTGTTTGCATTGACAGTCCCACAAAGTTGTCATGTGCTGTGATACTACCTGTTTTAAATCCTTGGTGTTTGCAACTTGTTCATGCTTGATATGCTTGGAAAATTTTATGTAATACTAAACCCCTATGCTATTGGTAAATTACTTTCTTCCTCTGCTAACAGAGTTATTGACAGCTGGTCTTTTCCGACCTAGTGTCCTAACCTTGTCTTGCAACATCCATTTTCCTACCTTCTTTAAAGAAAACTAACTTCATGATTCTTTGGCTTTTGAATTTATTCATTTTTATTTGAAATAGAGGACTGTATTTCATGATTGTCTGCTATTCATTTTTTACACAGTTTGGTTGCTTATTTGAAAAATTAAAACTGGTGATGTTCCTAGGTGAACAATTTTTTATTTTTTTAATGTTCCAAAAGAAATGGTGCTTGATGGAGAAGTTGATCTTTACAGATATTCTGCATTACTAGGAAGAGATGCAACTCATAAAGATCATTAAAAGAGTAAGAATAAGGGTGATCATATTCCATCTGTAGGTTTTCAGTCATGGATTTGAATGTGTATGTGACTAGAGTCTTAATGTAATAATAAAAGCAATGGGTGACACTCATTCTTTGGTAATCCTGAGACAAAACCGCTGTGCATTACACAGTTCCAAAATGGAATCTTACTGACCCATAGTACAGTACTTTCATTATTACAGTTTGCTTTTGTTAGAAGTTATGTTTTCTTTTTTGAGAGAAGTTTAGACTTTATATTTCAACCAAGCATTTGAACACAGTGAGAATAACATCTGTTGCACAGAAATGCAATTTTCAAAGTTATTTGCATTTTGCCGCATCGAGCTTGGTGTCAGGAAGAAAATCACACTTAATTGTACAATTAAGTGCATTGGATGCCAACAGGGCTGCATAAAAGCATGAAGAAAAATTCTCTGCAGGGCAGTGTATGGAGTGAGATTCCCAAAGTTGTGGTGTTCTGGCTTGAAGTGAGTGAGGTGTGACAAAGCAGTGACAAAGACGCACTGGGCCTGACTTGGTCTACTCTGGACAAGAGCCCTAAACAGAAAACTACAGCTTGTCAGTTTCTATCTTTGAGATCCCTAGGAACAGATGCTTTTAGGTTCCTCATCATGATAAACTAAGTTGAAACACTTCAGTATATGTTTTGAATTGGATGAGACCTTATTGGAAGTGCTAGGTGTATTCTCACCTGCTATTGGCAGCAGTTGTATTTTCAGTGAGGAATGAAGACATGCCTTCCTCCTGCTTTGGCATGAAGTCATCTACACGTGAGAGGAATTGTCTCACTAAGTTTGGTTGAAGGTACATAACTGTACTGTGCTCATTAATTCCCAGTGTGGATGCTCAAATCTGCGCAGCTCTTTAAAGGTGTAGACATGGAATTAATGTATCTAGTTGATCTCAGGGAACCAATTTTCTAATACTGTTTTTTTTTGTTTGATTGGTTTGTTTTTTCCATACTGCCTTTTACTCACAAAAAACTTATCTGCATTTATTTCCATCATTGCTTGTCTGAGCCTCTGTGACTTTTTCTGAGGAACCAGAAATCCCTTGGGTTGCTCACAATGGATGGTGCCCAGAGTGTCCAAGAATTCTTGCTCTGTTTGCCATCTACATAGGAAATGTGAGAGATTTTGTCATCTTGATGTTCCTCATGATGGTGTAGCACTGTGGACTCTCAAAGGGGCATACAATCTGAAGGGAGTGCCAGTATTTCTTTTCTTTATAACTGCTGATATCCCAGACCATCTTCCAGGCACAGGAACCCTTCTTGAGACCTGCAACTGAAGTGGCAACTTTAAGAAATATTTCCCAGTTCCCATGGCAAAGGCCAGCTTGTTTGTGTAGAAACATTGGTCTGTTTTTGTTTCTTTACCCATTTTCCAAATGTATTTTCCATCAAAACTGTGTATCTGTCTTGGTGCAGAGCTAACGCAGGTGTGTGAGCATATATTTCATACAAATTAGAAGAGACACATGTATTTGATACTTTTTGCATTAGAAAACAAATACATCTGCTAAAATAAAATGGAACAGTCCTAAACAGAACCTGGTTGTTGAAATTTTGTCTGAATGTTTTCAGTCAGTATATTGGCTGTGGTGTGACTGCAGATACTCCTTATGAATCAGCAGATGAGAAACAATTACTTCCTAAAAAAGTATATTGAAGGCACTGAGAGATCACATTATATGGTTTAACTTCCGAATCATTCAAAATGCTGTGGAGAACATCAGTGTTCTTAATTTATCATTGCTTATTTTACTGTTAATTAAAAATTGAAAAGTTACATCAAAACTGGTCCTTGAAAATTTCAAGGAGTTATTTTAATTTCAACAGTTCTGTTATTTTCTTGCAAAATTACTTTCTTTCTAAAAATGTTAACTCTGTTTAGATTAAGTATAAAACTTTTTTACTAAAAAAAATCCATTAGATATCTTAATTAAGAATAGTTAATTTGGGGCAAAATCTAAATGGGGCTGATTGCTAGCAAAGTATTTGCAATTTCCTGAGATTGTTGCATACTTAATATCTCCTAACACTTGCCCTTTCAGAACCATGACTGGAACTGTGTGGCTGTACTCCTTACCTTTGCAGTGTTTTGTTTTGGGTTCTTCCCCTGCCTGCNACATTTGCATAATCGTCTTGCAGTTCAGTCTAAGAGGAGCCCCTGGCATGCTGATAGTTCACTTGACTCTCTATCCTGTGGTTTTCTTGCACAACTACTAGAAATTAGTAATCAGCCAGATCTTATATTAGATGGAAAAGGTCACTGGGTTGCAGACGTCTGGGGAATGGGTCAGGATTTCAGCTTCAAGTAGTTTTCCCAAAGCTGTTTGTATCTTGATGTATCCTCAGGGACATGTTACCTGTGCACAGATACCTAAACCGCCTGTGAACTCAAGGCACAGTTGTGTCCACAGGACCATGTTCCCACTGGCTGCCCACTTCATGGCTGCAGGAAACCTTCTCTGAAGGGGGGCTTCAGGCTTGATGCAAACGCTATGCTATTAGTATCAAATGCTGAGGCATTAGCTAGGTGTGTATGTGAGCTTGGGGAGCTACTGCCAGTAGATGAATGCTTGCCGCAGTGCATAGTGCGCTGCGGTGGAGCCCAGACCTGGCCCCCTTCCAGGGACCCCAGAAATGCAGATTGGTGCCTGTGATGTGCTCTTCTCTGTAAGTCTTCTGTTCTGCTTCCAGAGCCACGCATTTTAATTTGTTGACACCAGCTCTGTGAACGTATTCATGAAAGAACAAAAAAGCAATGTTGTAAAAGTGTAACACTACCCTGTCTTAACTACAATGAATAATAACCATGTGTTTAATTTTGGAGTAAATTATTTGTGGAGAACCTGGATCACTATGTGGAACATAACCTAGCAATGAGAGGCACACCTCTGGTGTCAGGCAAATAACAGTAAGATGGTGATAATAACAATGTTCAGGTAAGCTTTGCAAGTCAGAGAATCCTCTGCAGCACCAAATGCTGGTTTTTATCTTATTATTGAGAAGAGATGCCTGTAAGAATGACTAAATGTGTACATTAAAAAAGCCAAAAAAACAAAACCCAAACACCTGCTAAAATCTGAACTGGAAGGAAGAACCTGGTTTGGAAAGCCAAGCACTAGAAACTCCCAGCAAAATGCTTGCATCAGCTGCTTCTAAGCAGCTTTGGGCTGATGTGGGTTCCCTTTCAAAAGCATCCATAGGTTTCGCTAAGCTATACAACAACAGACTTTGGCTGCACTCTCAGGTTTTAGTGAGAGGACACCTCTGCCAGCTTGGAAATACTACAAGGAAGGTCAGCAATGCACAGTATTAAGGAGCCTTTGTAACTTGCATGAGGCTTCCCAAAATGTATGCACATGTTTAACTTTATGCACTGTGAGTAATCCTGTTGACTTCCATGAGTGCTCATTTTTGTAAAATTCAGCTTATATGCAAGTCTTGACACTCCTGGCGCATCAAATGCTTACTTTTAACAGTTCCTTTGAAAGCTAATAAGAGCTGTACTTTGAACTTCACAGTTATAATTCCCTGTGTTTAGCTTGTGCAACCCCATGGATGCTAAAAATGATGGCCAGAGACTTACTGCAGTGAAGACAAAATGCTGAGAGCAAGACAAGAAAAATCTCCTTTCTTCCTGGAAAAAGTGGGCTTTCTTCTTTCCAGTAAATGATATAAGAGAAAACTGGTCTCAAATCCTCTAAGACTTGGGCCCAATTTTCCTGACTTTTACTGAACTCCTTTTGGCTTTAATCAGAACAAGACTGGGCTTACTATGTGATTTTTGCAGTTTCATGACACTATACTGATGATTCCATTTTAAAAATAAGGAAAAGATTTTTCACTTTAAAGTACATTATGTATTCGTTTTCATATCTTAAGTCTGATTCTCTGCTCTTCCCATAAGCAAAATTCCTTCTGAGACTACTTGGAGATTTGCTTGCATGAGCACCGCAGGAGGAGCTGTGATACATGGGATGCTTCAGATAGACCGATCAAACTGACCTGTTACCTGGTACATGGTCTAGCAAATCTTTCTAAATATTGAAATGAAGTACTTACTAGTCCAGTGCTGTACTTACCATGTGGGATATATCACAACTATTTCTGAACCTGTGTCTGAGGATACTTTATGCATTAAACGCAACAAGAAAGTCAAAGATGTGCATTACATTAAGATAACATTCTTTCAGGGTCACAGAAGGCATCTGGCTGTGCCTTGTATCTCAGACTGCACTGGAGACATTTATCTCGCAGTAACATGTGTGTGTTTTTTTACCTAATCATAAAGTGGCATTTAAAAATTGTGCTTTCCTATTAGTTGATGAGGTCATCTAGCTGTATATGCAGCTGGCTGAGGCTGAAAAATACATCCCACCTTTGCAGCTGGGGAAGACTCAGCTGCAGTGGAAAATCATGAGGACATTTGGTGGGTCTGGGATACAGGACATGCTGCCTATTTCTGAAGGGGATTTCTGTGGCAAATAGTTGAAAAAACATGCACTGTCCACAGGATTGTCAAATGGGCCTATGACCTCCTGGACATCGGTTCTGTTGTCCCAGTATATGTTTGGCATCATCATCAGCAAGATAGCTGCAGAGATGCTCCGCTTACTCCCTCTCTTCTCCTGTCACTAGTGTATTATTCCCCTGATCAAAGCCTAGTTATTTGGACTTATTCAGAATGTTAATTCTAGGAAAAACTCATGTCATGTTAAAGTAATTTTTCTGCTACAACCAACCTTAGTTAATAAAGGAGAATGAACCAAGATTACAAGCATCTGAAAGAAAAATGCTGTCTCAGGTCCCTATTATCCACTTCCCAACTGTTTTTAGGTCATGGGTGACTCTGGTGAGTGTCACATTTCTGTCTTTTTAATCCACTGAAGATCTTTAAAATAGAGAAAGGCAAAGTATTAGTATTTTAGAAGAAGACATATAGTATACAGGGCATATGGCATTGAAGAACATGACCAGGGTTTGGAAACTGAAAAGGACAAATAATCACAAGGAGAGCCTTACTGGTTTTCTGAGTCAGTTTTGTTCTGATTTGTCAAAAGATGATTTCCTTTTTCTAATAAGATACTAATAGGGGTGGCCTGTGGTCAAAGGTGCAGACTTCCATCTTGTGGGTACCAGTCTTGTGAAGAGTCTCAGCCAACATGTAAACACAGAGAATGGGCCTAAGTGCCCTTTCCTCTTCAGGGATGGTCCAGGCTGTCCCTGGGTGTGGGACACTGACACAATGGTGTCACTGATAGTGCCTGGCTGTGCCTCTTCTCTGGCAGGTAATGGTTCTGAATATCTGGATCACAGGAAGAAAACAGTGATGGATGTGAACGTTTATCTGGCAAGAGGGAAGAAAGATTCAAGAGTGGCCAGAGAACTATGTATATATGGGGTGCTGAGATACACCACTGTGTGTGCTGCGTGCAGAGTGCTGGGGATTGAAACCTGAATGATACATGTAGGGCAAGAGGATGGAAGTGTGAGATTTTCCTTTGCAAAAGACAAGATTCAAAGCAGCTTTGTAAATTCATAGTAATCTGTCATGGAATGGGGTAATTTCATTTGAGAATTCTCTGTTTAGCAAAATGGGATAGTTTTTTGGAAAGCTTCAAAATAGGCTACGCTAGAGTTTAGAGCCTTTTAAGATCCTCTCATCCCTGTTTTTGAGATGCATACAGTAGTTATTTTATTCCGAAGCTTGCACATTTTAGCAACACTAGCTTTTAATTCATTATACAGCAGTATGGAGCTGTTGAGAGAGACGTAGCAGCTTGATTCATTTGAAATCGTAGGACAAATAGGCTTTAAAAAGCAAATGCATTCATTCTGACACTAATTATGTGTCTTTCCCACATGTCGTAGTATCTTGTGTCACAAATTGCTCTCATTTGCTACTCGGTGCAAAATGTCTGAGACGATGAGTGCAAAACAATATGCTGTAACCAGGTGTAGAACAGGTCTAAAACCTATGGAGAGTCCGGGAGCCAAACAAAACGAGAAACTTCACACCAAAGGGATCAAAATTGTTTTCAACAGGTATTAATTTTTTGCTAGATTTTAAGTTCAATTGCAACTTTGCAACATGCAAAATATGCTGTGACATGCCCAGCAAACAGAAAGGAGCACGAACCAAGGTCTTACCTGTTTTGTTTGAGGTTGTTGGGGCTGCAAACTCATAACAATGTGCATCTTTTCATGTAAGATGCTGATGACCTGACAGGCATCTTGTAGGAATACATGTTTTTATCCAAAGGAGCTGTAAGAGCTATGCTGAATGAAAATATGTTTTTCCGTGTATATGAATGCAAAGGATTTTATGTATTTAAGTGAATTAGAGAAATATTGTGTTACTGAGCCAGTGCTTGTTGCAAGATAATGGACAAGACTGGTATTGCTCTTCTGTAACTAATCCTGTAACAGCGTCACAGGTTAGTTGGTGCCAACTGGTGTTTCTGTTCTCCCCAGGAAAGAGCAGGCTTTCCAGCTCAGAGTAAAACTGAGAGAAATTAGAAGTTGACAAAAAAAACCCCAAACAACACAAGAGAAAAAAAATCATTAAAATCAATGATAGTTTGTTTTTCGTTTTAAATAAACTGCATCCATGTTTCCTGTGCTAAGCAGAGGCATCCTCGTTATGTCAGTTTTAAGCAGTGAATGTCTTTTCAACCTGTGGTGCAGTATTCAAACCTGGCATGCTTTACACGTAATGCAGTTTGACAGTTCATTTGAAATAAATGTGCCGATAACCCTTAAAAGTGGTAATAAAATACTCTTTGCTCTACTGTACAGATGATTAATACCACTAAAGTAATTAAATTCCATTAGGCTGGGGTTCGCATACCCAAGGAATTGGTGCCAGGATTTAGCAGATCTCTAGTGAGGACAAAAGACTAATGCCTTTTAAAGCCATGTTTCACAAGTATAATCCCAGGAAAGTCTATATTAACTTAGGACATCTGCTTGTTGTGATTGTTTGAGCTATTGATGCATTGGATCATTAGCAGGGTAGTGTGAACTACTGTTTTCCTGTTGACAAGGATCTCTCACCAGGAGCTGCTAGCTTTCTGCAAAGGGAGAAAAAGCAGAACAGGGCAGCCAAGCTGGGTCTTGTGCACGGGCTTTGACTTACAGAATTATTGCTAACTCTATAGTCTCTGATGGTAGGAAACAGCATTTTGCCCCCAGCCATTTTTCCCAAGATCAGAGCCAAAGTAACTCTGTCTCCTGCTGTTTTGTAGCTGTAGATTCTTAAAGACTGGCATTATTGTAGTCGATGAACAGTTTGCCCCCTTTCAGATGGCTGCAGTAATGACCCACAGGGGAGGCAGTGGTTAGGCAATGCTGACAATGTGACCAGGTGCTGCAACATAAGCATTTCATTAAATATTGAAGCAATGGTTTTCAGTTACAGTGGCAAAAAGGAAATTTGGTCTATGTCCAAATATGTGGCTATTTTTTTTTTCTTTCAACCTCTGCTAATCACATTATTTTTTGCATGACCTTTCTCCTGCTAATTAGCTGCTGCCTTGAAAAGCATTGTGGGTAATATATCTAAGGTAATTCAACATTCCACTTTACACGCTGGTAATCATTCTTAATGTATGAATGATTTATTTACTGCATATTTTTTTGTGAACTTAAAATATGCAAACCACAAAAAAACCCTTATCTTTATTATTACCATACTTTAGATCTACCAAAAAAATAAAAGAACTTGGATTTCTGTTTGAAAACAACAACAACAACAAAAAGATCTGCACTACAACATGTATCGTTTCAATGCAAACTATTGTAACCGTGTAGGAAGGTGTGAGTGCAGTGAGTGTTGTCGGCAGGTGCAAAGGAGGTTTAAAGGCTCATTCCTGTCTTAGATACTTGGGCGTACTGCTTGGTTGGTGTTGTAAAATCAGTTACTCTGTACGATCACAATACTTGTACTACAAGATGTACAGTGCCTGCTGGTACTTATGCCCATAGATCTGAGTGTAGCATCAAACACCACCTTTGGATAAAAAACAAGGAAATATTCAATTCTAAAAACATAACTGTCCTTTGAATGTGGAAGCACCTTTTGAAAATATAAATTATCAAAACACTATCAGAAAGGCGTACGCATTCTTCTAGGAGCTTGTGTGCACCTCCTGTTTTTTGGTTAGTTTTTTTTTTTTTTAAAGGAGGGCGGGGAGAGAGGAAAATGCTTCAGGAAAACTAGTTTTGAGGGATTTCATTTTTTGTGTTAGTGCAATTATTTTCATAACTCTAATGCTCTTAATCTTTTATTATAATGTTTTAATCTAATTTTATGGTGTGATGCAATACACAAATGAATAATACAGCTATGCTGTACTATATATGCTATAGCATATTTTCTAAACAGCAGTTGGCAGTTTTCATTATATTACCTTTGTCATTATTAATTATTGTTTATGAAATTATACATAACATTAAATCACTTAAGAGTGCAATCATGTTTTTAATACATTACATACTCTTTTCTGTTCTTCACTATGTACCAAATACATTTCTATTCAGTACAAACTGTTTCTATAAATGTGGTCCTGCATATCAAAGCTTTTTTTCATAGCTTAAAAATTGTTTACAAAGATGCAGGTGCACAAACAGATGGAAAAATATTTTTCTAAAAAAATAATCATATTACTATACTAAGACCTGTTTTACATATGCACTGTTAGAGATTTGAGTAAACAGATCCTGTTCAAAGTTATGATTGTTTGTAGTCTAATTTCAATACTTCGTATGATGAGATAAAAATTATTTAAACACTTTCACCGAGAGAAAAATATTAAGAATCATAGTCCATTTTCTTTTTCCTTTCCTTGAAAGGAGCTGTTTTCTGCTGTTTTTTTCTTTAAAGACTTTTTTTTTTTAAGTAAGGGAAACTGCTACTTCAAAAAAAAAAAAAAGAGTCAGAGAAAGAAGAGACTGCAGTGTGTATATATACCAAGAAGAGAAATGTCATATCAAGATTGTTTTAATCCATCAGTTTGTTCTTTATTATATTTTTTTTTTAGCTAGTGTTGTGATGCTGAAATCTGGCTATAGTCATAAGAAGGAAAGGTGGCAATTGGTTAAAGCTTCAGGATTATTAAATGCACAAAGCAGCATCTTCTATACTATTGGAAAAAGCAGATAAAACTGGGAGTGTATTAAAATGTTTACAGTATAACAATATTATGCTTGTGAAATTGTTGTGATTATGTATCTTAAAATATGCCCTTTTGAGAACTGGCCTAGTTCTTCACTTACAAGAGCAAGCTAAAATTGGTGAAGTGTCAACAATCAAATCAACAGTTATTTCAGTAAGGGATCCTGTTTAACTACAGGGATTTGAGAATTTCAGAGAAAATGGCATTTGCAGAGGCTATGTTAAAAGATGCAGTGAGTCCACAGATGAATTAGCCTCACAATGAAAAATTTATTATGGGATGAAAAATCTAGGGTCAATTCTTGCAGCAAACCTCCTATGATAACTATAGAGGTTTTATATACCTAAAGTTGAACCAAATTTAGCTCATATCCACCTCTTATGCAAAATAGAAATTACCACCATAGACTAACTTTCAGATAATACTTATATTTTTAGTGTTTAGGTACTTATGGTTTTATATTATGCTATTTGTTATATTATTTTAAATTTTGTATTATTATGTTTGTTGGTGATTCATAGCAAGAGTTTAGTTTCAAAACACAGTTTAGCCCCCTGCCCTGTACATAAAAATCCGTGCTGTATTCAGCAAGATTAGAGTTTTCCTTGACAATTATTACTTGACAACCGCTAAACTCTTGGTTCACTGCATCACAGCAATGTAATTCTCTTGAAAACAGTTACGTGATGGAAATAAGTAACACTAGCTGTGATTCTTATCCAAAGTTTTAGGGTGCTTGTGATTTGCTCTAGCTTTTATCGTTTAAACAATTTATGGAATGCAAAGATTCAATAATCTCAATTACTGCTCAGTAGCCAGAGGACTTGTCTTCTGTCACTTCATCAGGGAAGAAATGTTCTAATGGGTGTATATATATGAAAACACTTATATTCATGTTTTCTATCTTCCCAGGAAGGTGGCAGGAAACGGAAAATAAAAAGTTGGCTTATATGAAAACTTCTTTTATTAGGCATATTTTTTTTGTAAAGATATTGGCAGGTCAGCAGAGGAACTTGAGATACTGTGTGAATATTGTGGAAATACTTTTGGCTGATCTACTGAAAACTGTGGCAACTTCCACATCAAAATAAATCATCATATCTACCCCACAGGCACAAGGCAGGGTGATCTGCTTTACTTTTTACCAATGGCTTTTACTCTTGAGCCCTACTAACTAAAGCATTATTGTTAGATCAAGAGGAGGATTTGAGTTGGTCTTTTCTATTAATCTGTATAAAATTTACTAGCCATAACTGGGTGTCTGTCTTCATGGTGGAGCTTTGTTATCTCTTTGTTTTGTGGATCTTAAGTTTTTACAAGCCATTACCAAGGTATTTGCACAGTAATGGATCAATCACCACCCTGTCCACCTGCTCAGAATTATCTATCCTTTTAATATATTATTAATGTCTTTGATTTGCAGAGTGGAAGATTGCAGAGGTTATTTGTAGCTGTCTGTGTTGTACACTGAAAAAAACCTAAAAATAAATGGCTTTATACAGAGGCATTCTCCATGAACAAATATTTTTCATATTGTTGGATTTAGGAAACAAAAAAATTAAATTGAGGACTCTAAGGACCAGAACTATTTGTATAGTACTTTAGTACTGGGAAAAAAAAAAGGTGGGGAGCCATGAAGACTAACAATATGATAAAATGCTGAAGCTTCATCTTGGTTTTAAAGTCTCACCTTGCATTCATATGCCTTTTTAGCTCTCCTGTAATAAACTTTCAACATTGATGAGTTATGGATGCAGAGAAACCAAGGGGCTGGTTTTTGTCTCAGGGTGCACGTTTGCCGCTTTGCCATTCTTTTACATTTTCATTCTTCATGCTGATGAGTCAGTACAGATTTATATTACCATGTTATTATGGATAGTATAGACTGAGTCTCCTTGAAAGTAATGGCATGTGATTGCTTACCCCATTACTTTCAATGGGACTAAGTCTATGTCATCCTTAGGGACTCTATCCCATTGAAAGTAATAGTCTGAGACTGCCCACATCGTTGCTGTGCTTTAAATTGGATTGAATTTATACTGATCTGTAGAGGCCTGCCACAAAAAGTCTCATTTTTAAGACATAAAGTTGATAAAAGTTTTTTGCCAGTGGTTGGAAAGTTTAACGGGGTGTTTGAAAGTATGTTTATAATATTAGAAATATTGTTTTATGTTTTTCATAGTCCTTAGCATTTGACCTTAACACAAAGAAATCCCTACAGTAACACATTTAATGGAGGATTTTTTCTTCTACTCTCCTTTAAAAAATGAAAATATACAAGAAATAATTAACTTCTAGGAAGAGTTCTGTTGTGTGTTTTAATGACTTCTCTATTATATTCAATTGGACTGTGTCAGTCTCCTAGTACTTTCTTACATCTCTAAAATACTGCCATTAAATTGTGTATAAATTGTGGTGTAGTGTTTTGAGGGAAATTACTTACTGCTACTTCTGATAAAGAAAGGACAATGAATTTTTATTAAGTGGGAAGTATCCTTTCTTGAATCAGCACCCCTTTATCCTATTGGCGTAGAACCTCTTTTTAGAAAAAAGTAAAAAGTAATCAGTTAATGCAAAAATAAAGGCATACTCATGTTATGGTCCTCCCTCTGATGCCAGCATGTCTTTTAAATTTATTTAGAACAAGAGCTTTACTTCTCCCCTTGCTAATGTTAGGTGCTAATGTTCCCTTAGAAAATCAAAGTGCATTTTTTATACTTTTACATTGCCATGAAATGTAACCAGATAAAATGAAATCCATTCCAGAAAGATTAATGTTACAATGATAATGCACTGGATGAAACGGAGAGACTAAACCCCTGGTTTTTCTTAAAGCCATGATCAGTACTAAGAAAAGGAAATGTTGACTGATGAAATGAGCAAATTTAGCATAGGAATCAAAAAAGTATATGTGTGTCCTTCCCACAGATGTACATATGGTATAATAGAAATGGCACACGTATATCTCAACTATATATTCTACCCACTTCCACTAAATGCAAGCTGTAAAATAAATATACAGTACGCACCCTATTTAATCTATAATGCATCATACAACATCATATGAGAAATGCACCTTTCTTTTTAGGTAATCACCATGACATAATTTATTTCAAAAGAGATCACAGTGCCACAGCTGTTACTAGTGATTTAGTAATTGAATCAGCAGCAGCATTTTATACATACTCGTATTTATTAAAACCCTTCAGAAGCATTAGAACACATTTCAGTCCTATGGAATGAATGAAAAACATGTCTTTAAAGGGGCAGTATAGACTTTGTTTTATGTTTATTGGAGACTGCAGTATGTCGTAGCCAGTCACAACTCACTGTAACTCAAGCAAATGAAACATGCATATAGTCTTCTACCCACAACATAATATACCTTCTTTCATCATCATTGTTATTGTAATATTCCCGCATGTCATTTTATGTAATGATCTGAGCATGTATACATGTACATGGATAATTTGCAGGTGTATCTTTTTAATATGCACTCATATGTTTGTATCACTGTTTACTGAAGGCTTATACAGTATTGATTACTGTAATATTATTTCCTGTATTACTTCAGCAACATCTAGATTTTTATACCAAAGTGGAGGTTGATTGTCTTATGTGCACTATGTATGTGAAGAACTGGTTCCTGCTTTGGATTTTTTATGTGGCAGGAGCATAACTGAGAGCTAACTAGTTTAAGAGGAGGGTTTCAGTAAAATGTATACATTTTTACAGTAAGACTGTTGCTGTAGATCCCTTTGGATGTGAGAAATGGAAGGATTAGGTAATTTCCTTTCTCAAATGAGTTGATATAACCAATAAATGAACGTGCCCACTCTTTCAAACTACCAATGGGTCAAATAAAACATATTCTTTCTCCTTATGAACCTTCCTTCCATTATATTTTTATGCACACTGCGTTTTAAAGAAATATTTTAATATGTGTGGATGCAGTAGAGGCCAGATTCCACCCAGCTGGCTGTAAGGAATCAACTGATTATTTATAAACATTGTGGGAGAGAGGGGTCTAAAGGAGGGATTTGAGAGAGGAGATTGTGGCCTTGCAGTCTGGGAGTTGTCATAGCTATCAAAGTTACGTAAGCTGCCAGTGATGCATTAAAATGTGAGTAGATGGATGGGGAAGAGGCAGAGTTGTGAAGTTCCATCAAAGAAAGGGCAAAATGCTTTAATTTCTGGTGATGATGCCAGGGAAGCTGCTGGAGTGATTCAGAGAAAGTCTTAATGAGTTCATAATGATGGATAAGAAACATGATCTCAAATGCCATGCTTGAGATTTGTTTCAGGAGTTTGTAAGTACACTGGGATTGGGTAAGACTGGCCCAGAGATGCTGGGAACCACTGCAATAACCTGAGCTTTGTGGAATTGCGGAAACGGCAAATGTGTTCAATGACTTCAGATTTGGGATACCCAATTTAGGTGCTTTCAAAAGGTGCCATTTTCCTGAAAGTGCTGACCCTTTCTCAAAAAACAGGAGCAGTAATAACATTTTGGATTGTGCCCCTAAAATTTGAGGTATGCAAAATCAGTAGCCACTTTTTAAAGTTTTAACCCAGTACTCCATGTGTTAAGTAAGACTGAGGACTACTGAAACTTGGGTTTCAATCCAGAAGGAAATACTGTTATTTATCTTACAGACTAACACTCCACTGTGTGCATATATATGCTTATGCACAGATGTATCATTTTAGAGTCATCAAAAACTTATTTTCTGCCCTAAATGCACTATAACTTTGCTTACTCTCATAAACTCTTCTCACAGGGACTTCTTTCAACCAGCAGTCACGCTCTCTCTGTAACAGCAGTTGTTTCCCTAAATACATGGGCCCCTACAGGGCCAGATCCTGCTGTTCTTGTTCTGGAAAGCTATGGCATTACTTCATGTGTAGTCTGTTTTGAAATGAGTGGCCCAAGATGAAGAAAACTTTCAATAGAGAAACTGTGTCTGCAGTCAGAATATTTGTAGTACAAGCCCATTGCTCTCTCTTTTTTTTTTAAAAAAAAAAAAAAAGAAAAAAAAAGTAATAGCCTAATAACAGTAGAGGTATATTTGCTTCACTGTCATGCAGATATGGTGTCTCCTCATGTCCGTTCTTCTTTGGCACAAGCTGGTTAATTCCAACAAACTGGTTGTCTTTCTCCCTTCTGACATGGGATTTTGGTTTAACTCATCATTAGGGGGAAGACAGTCCAGTGGGTGCTGGCATAGAACTGTTGTTTTTGAGCAACACTTTATTACTTTTAATGTAAACAGCTGTGGGGTAAATCCACTTACTAGCACACAACCTGAATTTGTAGTTGGTGAAGTATCCAAACAAGACAAAGTGTGTAACGTAAAGCATGTAGCAATGTGAAGGAATCCTCCTCCATCCCAGGTGCAGGGGTTGCCTGTGGTGGACAACAGGACACTTCATCTCAACGGAGTGTGCAGCATCTCTGGTGAGCCCATTCATAATGTGGTCTGGCATGGACCCCTCCTCTCAGCGAAAGACACTAGTATCATGATGACCAATGCTTTTAATGGCTCTCACTAGAGAGTCTAGTATGGTCCCATAGATCTCTGAGCTTTATTTGTATTCCCAAAGATCAGGCATGATGTCTTTAATGTTAAGAAAGGGCTGTTTCCTGTCTTTGTTCTTAGCTTATGACAAAAAAAAAATAAAAAAGATAGTATCATATTATGCTGTTTCACTGTTGTATTTCAGTTGATGGTATCTTGTCACGATGCCCGTGTCTGGAAGGCATCTGGTCACAAACACTAGCTCTTTCCTAGACCTAGGTTCTTTTCCTGTAGCTGTGCACAGTGTGCTACAGGCAGTAAGCAATCCCCTTAGAGCTGTTGAAATAGCCTGAGCACAAGGCTATTTTGACTAATGCATCTTCTCTTTTTTTTTTTTTTTCCCTGTTTTCTTGAAAGGTGTTGGTATTCATGCAGTGTGTGAGATGCAATGCTTTGTGATAAGCTCTGTCCCTCTATGAGATGGGAAAGAGACGTATGCTATGTGGGCACAGTGGTTCTGATACTGTAGCATATGTAGTTACCAAATGGGGTAGCTTTATTGTAGCTATAAGGGCCTCAAGCAGCCTCCTAAGCTGTTAGATGTTCTTTTTGTCTACAGTCCCTCTTTGTAGTGGTGGATCCCAAGAAGTGGACTGGAAGATTGAGAGGGAGATTGGTATTACATGGTTCCTGCTGAATGATGTCTCTTTTAAGATGTTAGGACTTGCTTTAGGACAAATGTGTGCTGTGCTGTTCATGGATATTATTGTCATAAGCAGCAGGTGAAAGGATTACTATCTGGCCTCCTGTTTCTCTGGGTCTAACAGCGTGACAATGTCTGGGAGCTGCTGCCTCTGCTGAGCCTGTACACCCAGTTTGGCAGGCAGGATTGATGGGAGCCACGTCAGGCTCCCCCAAATGTGCTGCAGGCACCTCCTTTTGTCTCCAGCCTATGTGCTGGGTTGGACCTGTGGTGTCCAGAAACACTCATCATTTCCTGATCTGGCTGTTCTATATACACTGTACTTCTATCCTTTGTGTCTTTCATAAAAGCAGCTGAAAGAACCAAGTGTGAGGAGGATCAGTGCCCACGATTAACATTAAAGAGCTTCCTGAATTGCATCCAGCAGTAGCATCACATCCTAAAATGATGTTAAAATTACGAGATCTAGGAATTGTATAGCAAAACTGCGTAGCAAACAAATAGCCATGCATGGTCTTTACTTTTAGGATTTTTAACTTTTAACACTGTAATTTTCATATGACAGAAGCCAGAAATGCACAACCAGTGTTTAAATCCTTTGTTGTGGTGATGCGTGTGACAAACGTGAGATAAGTATAGTGGAATAAAACAAATTTTGAGAAGTTGTTTCAATTCTTTGTTGCTGTTGTGTATGTATGTATTTTCTATGTATTATATATATTTATAAAACCTTGGCAATTTTAAATTAAGGCAGGTGTTATCTTTAATTTATTGCTAGATAGAAAGCAGACTTATTTTTGTACTCAGAGGATTTATTCAACTTAACTCTGTAATTGCTAGCAATATATGAGCTCATTATATTACAATTTAGTACAGTTAGCACCAGCTGTTATGGAGTTAATGGCAGAGCTGGTAGAAAACGACAATGATACGTTTAACATGGATTTAATAATAATAACATGAAAAACATTTTTTCTGAATCATTGTCCATATTAAATTGTAAAATATCATATAGTTATTTTATCAGTATGATACCTAAAGGAGGACTCACTTGCTTTGACAAGGTATACTGTTTGATGTGAAAGGCTCTACCTTAAATAACTGCACTCCTTATGTGTTGTAATAATCTTACAACACATCTTGAACCAGTTTGAAAGTAGCAGTTCTTACAGAATTTTTCAAGGCTTTCACTAACATGGGGAAAAATCTGTCAAAGTGGGGGTCTTGTTTGCCTTTTTTTCTTAGTGTACTAAAATATGAGTGGCTAAAGACATATTTTTAGTGGACTGTGAAAGTGTATCACAACCTTTGTTTACACTGTAAAGGGGTAATAAGATAACAGGTCTTACAGAAAGATTAGCTGAGAAGTCTTCTCTCTGCTCTACTTGCTTCTGAAAAGCATCAGACATAAAGGCCTCTTCCCTCAGATCTTTATTCTTATAGGAAGTCCCCCTCAAATGTATATGAAAAAGCCTTTGCAGATTAAACTTCTAAATGCATACATGTTATTGCTATGTATCTTGTAAATTTGAGCTCATATTTACACTACATGCTGTGATTTTTTTTTTGTTTGTTTTTTTTTTTTTTTTTTGGGGGGGGAGGTATTAAATAAAAAAAAAATCTGATTTAGAAAAGCAGCAGACCAGAATTGCCAAAGAAAAATTTTATCAAGTGATAATACTTGTATGAGTGTATTTGCTTTGAGAAAGGCAGAATAGATTTATTTAAAAAAAACAAAAACAAAAAAACACTCCATAGAAGTCCTGTTGAAGGTCCCATCAGTTGTCAGTTGCATGTTCTAGGAGGCAGTAGCACTGGAGAAGCTAAGGTCACAGCGCTGGAAAGTATTTAAGAATCCCCAATGAAGTGTTTATTTGGGAGTGATGTCCATGTTTAGCAATGCTATAGGTATGTGCTTAACATTTAGATAGTGACTTCAGTGTATGTATATACATAAGATAAGTTTATACACTCGAAATGCTCTCCAAGGTGGGAAGATATTTGTAAGGAAGCCCTATTTAAAAAAAAGGGAAACAAATGTTTCATGTTTTTGCAATATCTCTTCTCTCTGTGAGAAGCTGCAAGAGATTGCTTATCTATATTTCTTTTGAATGATTACTTAGTCACTCAGCTGATTTTTTTTTTCTCTATTATTTTTTTTTAACTCTTCCTTCTTATCTCTCCTTATCCATATCCTGGAGGTATTTGAACTACTGTGAAGCGAGGGGTCTTATGTTGCCCTGTACGTGGCAAGATTTGCAACTTTTCTAATAAGTCGTGACATTATGTTCCACACCCATGGCCCTTCTGCCAGAAAATCTGGGTTTCCTATTCTTTGCAGGCATCACTGTTGTTGCTTTAAAGTTTTATTATTACTCATGATAGTATATGCATTGTTGGAAACCCAAACATTAAAAAATCATGAGGACGGGCTGCAAATCACCTGTTTGGTGTTTTTTTTTTTTTTTTTTTTTTTTTTTTTTTTTTTTTTTNTTTGTTGTTTTTTTTTTTTTTTTTTTTTTTAATGAATACATTGTTGGTGTTGGGCTTTTGCAGCCTTTTTTTTTTGTTTTAAACCTTCTGAAATGTATACTTGGGACACATTTTCAGTTTTTGTGTGTAACCAGGAGGGCTGTAAATTTTCCACTTTTTTGTTTAATTTTTAAAGGAAAATTACAGCATCTTGATAATAAACAGATTCCAACAAGAAAATATAGGTCAATGTGCTGTTTTGCAGAGGCACACCAGCTGGGTCCTGCCCAGGCTCAAGCTAACCATGTGCGAGTCGTGTCTGAGCCAGGTGCTTGTATGACTGTGCTTGGTGAGGCACTGAGCCCAAGCAAATGAACTGGTCAGTCTGCCACGAGACAGTCATACCCCAAGGAAAACTGCAGATACTGTGAAGCTCACTGTTTATTCACAAGAGTTTACACCGATGTGAATTTTAGGAGAGGGCCTGTTTGGAAAGGGCAAGTATTCCTTGCTGCAGTCTCAGCCTGACACATCGTTGCAGGCCTTGAAGATCAAGGCTAGGACACTGAATTTGAATTGCTCTTCAGAGGAGATCTGGGATGCTACATTCGTACCAGCTTGTCCTCTAAGCAGGCAGGCTGCCACATTCAATAAAAGCTGGAGCTTTTTCCATATGAAGAAGTTTTCAGTGACATGAAGTCATATCATCAGAATTAAAAAATGGTCCTTGCCAGAGACTGAGGGGTTCAGTTTGGCTTCTGCTAAGACAGATTTTTAACTATGTTTTAATTAGCTTAGTACATGTTTTCATTTATCATATTGTGCCGAGTACATCTAGTATTAGAGAACTGAAGAACATGATGTGAAATTGCACTTAGGTTAAAACAATGAAAAGCTAATTAGATGAAATAACTATAATGTATTAATATTTATGTGTTATAATATGTAGGTTATGGAAGTTGGGTTAATCTAAAATGGTGCTTAATAGAATTGCAAGTGCTGTCTGACTCCTTCATACAGTCTATGGGGAATCGACAAGGGATTTTGCTGGAAATCCAGGAAATCTGCATTAAAGTATAATGTTTCCTGCTGAGAGGGAACCTGTAAAGCGGGGGTGGGGGGAATACCCAGTATTTTAGTGCCCCTCCCTGTTAATTACATAGGAATACCGTTCCCTGCCTGTTCTAGTTCCCTTGAAAAAGCCTTTGTCAGTAATGGAGAGTAACGGGTGTTTTTACTTCTGTCTATGAATATGGCGGGGTGAAGTGGGGGTGGTTAGGAAATCTTTAGAGAAGGCCGGATTCTGTATCACTGAAGACAGTGGGAGTTTGGGTTTGGGCAGCAGTGAGAGCAGGATTAGTGGGGCAGTGAAAAGGGATCATCTCTTCCTGTTTATTGGCTGAAATTATTCTGGATGGAGTTCAATTGGTGCCTGTGAAGTTACACCGGGCATGAATTTGCCCCACTCCAACCTGTTGTGCAAATGTGCACTTTCATTCCACCTGGAAACATTCAGATCTCTACAGCTCTGACTGTCATACTATGGGTAAACCCACATGATCAGTGTGCAGGATTTACCTCCTGTTCTCAAAGGCTACAATTCTGCGCATGCAATTGCAATTCTTCTGGGTTCACTGATCTGTTTGAATGGACTTTTGGACAATTAAGTGTCAAGGTTTGTTGGTGTTCCTGGCTTCATCTTAGGATAACCAACTGCATGAATGGCTCTTCCCATCACAGAAAAACTGGCAAAGCAGGGGGGTTTAATTTTTTTTTTTATTATTTTTATTTTGCTTCTTTTTCCCATTGCCTGTACTGATGCCTGCACTTCTTTGTCACAATCCATATAAAAAACTTCAGGAGTGGAGAGATTGCATCGATGTGAGCTGTGAGCCAGTTTCATCCTTTAGCAATAAAAGGTATTCCCAGTCACAGATTATGTTGCTCCCTCGTTTGAATTCTTAGGGTTGTACATTTTTTGTGTGGTTGTTTGTTTTGGTTTGGTTTTTTTACATAGCCCTATTCTCCCAGATTACTAAAGGCTGAAATGATAAATTTCTCCAAATACCTGTAACCCAGCAGTTGTTTTATTCGTCTTCAGAAAAGATATACTGGAGGTCACCTCCAGATTTCCTTTACACCCTGTGACGATCTTGTTCATGGGAATTTACATTAAAAAAGAATAAAAAAAAATATTTGCTTTTTCTTGTTTTGACGATGCAATTCTGACCCTTGAAATAGGGCCATTTCTGTAACTAGGTGATAGGAGTCTGACTTCAGAATTTTTCACTTGCTTATAAGAATGAAGCTTTTGATAGCTCTAGTTAGGCGGACGCTGAGTATGTTTATGTATAAAGGGATTCATTGCTATTCATGTTTTCAGATTCTTGAACACTTTTAAAAGATGTTCTGCAATATTCCTTTGAAGAAATAGCACTCTCAATAAAAATGTTGAAGCTATAAATGGAGATAATCTTCCACAATTCTTGTTTGAAAAGCACAGAGAAAAGAACACTGTGTAAATGCAAGTATGTCTCAGACCTTTGGATTGCCTCACAGCTCAGAAACCTTTACCTCTCTGTAACACAGCAGCAGTGATTTGGAAGGCTATTTTAATTTTTGGCATGCACATCATCACACCAAGTGAAGATAAAGAAGATTTAGATCTTGGCTATTATATTCTAAGCAGGCTACCAGTATGTCTTTGTGAATCGGGTGCATTTTGAATTGTCTCCCTGCCAACACATATTCCAAGCATGTATTATTTTTCACTGACATTTGTAAAAAGTAAACATTTTTTTGCATTTTGTTCTAGAAAATATTTCTCCTCTAAATTATTTTTGCATAGGGTTTCCATTAAAAAAGGATGGAAGCACTGTTTTGCAAACCCTTGTCAGTTGGCTGGTAATATCATAAATAATAGCATTTTAAAATGTTTTTTTTTAATAGGCTATAGGATCATTTTCTGACGCTGTTTCTCAGAAGATAATTAAAATATTATTATGAATCAAAGTAATAGAAGCCATGAATAAAAAAAGTTTCTTAAATATCGTACCTAGCTTGCATTTAAAAATGCAAACCACTGATTTAGTTAAAAATACATGTCTTGGGATGCATTTTACTTCAAATTTTGGAGCACTAAATGATTATAGACCTCAAACCAGGACACACGTGTACAGCGTATGGCTTTTTGGGGCAGAGCAGACTCTTACATAGCTATATTTCCAAAATTACTCTATCTTTTTTTTTTTTAAAAAGCAATTTGAAAACTAAGCAAAAGTGTATGCATGTGCATATGTTTGAGCATACATGAGTGTAAACAGTATATTTGTAAGCAAAAATATATGCAAGGTGCATATATGCAGACAAATTTTATCATAAATATTCAGATTATAATCTGAAATGTACATAGTATACATACATTATGCAAATATAGATGTGTATTCTATATCAGGTAGATAGAAGTGTGACCACTATGAAACAGAAAGCATATGGCATCTCAGTTCTGCTAAATATTGTCAGGCTCAGGAGTTAATTCAGGACACTTGACGTGAATGCCTTTTTTTTTTTTTTTTTTTTTTTTTTGCTTATAGCATGTCACAATTTGGATAATGCATAACCATCGGTAGAAAAATACATTTAAATGTTTTGGATATCTTTGTCAGTGGGAGTTTTGTCAGCTAATAAAGACTGTGTGTTTTGGCCCTAACTCTGTTAAAAATAAATTACGTTTTTTTTGTCTAATGTAAAATTAAAATGAATAAACATTATAAAGCTGAAACCTATCCTAGTGGCTGTTTGAAAATTCCAGAGATGTGGCACTAGGGAGCAACCATCATTCCAGTGCAAAATGTGCCGAGCTATTTTCAATGGAAAATGAAGAGCAGAAATAGAAGACTGAAATAACAATAGGCTGATTGCTTTCATTTTTTTGTGTAGTTTAACATTGCATTAAAGAGAACAACTGAGTTTCTACATTTTTTCCTATTTTCTTGTCATGGATATATTAGCATTACATGATGCATACTAATTATAAAGTTGGCTGTAACAAGAGTTCCTCTTGTGAATCCATTTAAGAACTGATTGTTTACTATCTTTTTCTGTAAGTATAAAATTTTAATTATGCCACTGACAGGAACTGTGCGTGATACAGTGCTCTACATTTATCACTGGGAGAGGGCCAGTTGCAGAGCTGTTTGACTTTGGAGAAATCCTGATGCGCTTGCAATGTTGAGCAGCAGGTGCCACATTATTATGTACAGAAAAGCAATTAGGAAGCATATTGGATGAATGGGGAGTGCATTAATATTAGCAAGTACATTTGTCAGTGGTTTTGATGCGAGTCTTTTTCTTTTCTTTATGCAACATTAAGATTGTGGCTCTCATAAATTCTCCCCTTAAATTGCCATCTGTTCCCTTGTCATGCAGTAGTGAGGTAGAGAAAAGTTTTCTTGACAAAATGAAAAGAATTTCTTTTATTTAAAGTAGAAGCAAAGGAGCCTACACAAAGTGAGAGAATTGTAGGTTATGCAATTGAGCTTTGTATGTGTTAAGTAATTACTGTTGAATGTAACATTAACTATGGAACAGTTAGGATATCCCCCCCCTTCTACATTTCAGTTTTTCAATGGTTTTTAAAATATGGAGTGAAACAGTTTCAACTAAATTGTAGAAAAAGCCTGACGGCTGAAACCAGGTGTCTCTACTCCAGGGTTTTAGTGGGGATCAGGAGCATGGTGTTGAAGTGCATCACCAGTTGGTGCTATATCCCATGCTTTGGTTCATGGTGCAGAGCAGTTTGGACTACTCATGAACTGCATGAAACTAAGCACAAAGGTACGCTCCACATATACACGCGCTGCTAATGGGCGTTCAGTTTTGAGACCAAACAGTTTTCAAGTAAATGCCCCAAAATATGTATGGGGTCCTCAGCATCAGCTGTTGCACCCTAGAGAGCTGCTTTGTGTGGACTGCGGTATCTTCTAATATCGATGTGGCTGCCATGTGCCAGTCTTGAAGACCTTACGTAAAGCTCTTCTGATAACTTTTGTGGGTGTTTTATCCGAGCAGTCCACAGAGCAGAGAACATAAGCAACAATGATTCAGTGTTGCCATCTTCAAAACTAGAGAGACAAAGTATGTCAGAGCTGTGTTCAGGCTGTGAACCAGTGGTGTCTGGGCAAACTGCTCCAGGTCTTCAGTTGTTGACCTCTGTATCAAACACTATTTATTTTAGAGCAGGCTTTATTTTACAGCAACTTTAAAACTTCTGCTTATTGTTCTGGCAACGATATTTGTCTTGAGGGAAGACTGGCATGTGTCTCTGTGAGAAAGTAGCTACCTTAGCAGAAAGGTTGGAAAACATCAAAAAATAAAGGCAGAAAGCAATTTTTAAAAATGCTGGCACAAAAGAAGTATGACTATTGTGCTTTTATGCAGACACACAGGAAAGAAAGTATTTCTGGGTCCCTTTTTTTTCCCCCAAAAATAATGTAAGAGGGAGTGGCACTCTCTTCTGTATATTGTGTTTCTTTTGTCCTTTGCTGTAAATATATTTATATTTATTTTGATGATTGCAGATTGATGTAAAACTGAAATCACTCATGGCCTAGACAGGACAAAACAGCACAGACTCCTGACAAGTGCAGTTTTCGTGTTGCGGTTCGTTCTTTTGTGTGTGTGCATGCATTTGAATTTGTGGAGAAGGAGTGGTTCAGCTTGTTTGGGCTACCTACTCTATTTCTATGCCAACCAGCACTTATGAGGAATAAATCCCTAAAATATGTTCATTAAAAAATGCAGTGTCAATTCTACCAGACAACTGAAGTAAACCAGTCCTACTTCTGAACTCTATCAGTAGCAGAACTTAACATCTTTTCCTTCTTTGCTCGTCTCCCTGTTGAGTAAACTCTACAAAGCCCAAGACAATCTGTTTTAGAAACACTATGAAGTGAAGAATGAGCAGCATGAGCTACAAGCGGCGGCAGCAGCAGCCTTTCCAATGATACTTTATAGAGTCAGATCGTGACTGCCAGCATGGCTGGTTACAGGATTAGCTCAACTGGCAGGCTGTCTGAATAAAAGGTAATGGTTTTCTGTGGGACGAAGCCCCTAACTCTTTGGCTGTTCCTTTACTATTTCTGCTCTCTACTTGGCTAATTACAAAAAAACCAGGTTGTTCTTCCGGTGTGGCAAACCTGTTTTATTTTTTTCTGTTCTCATCTGGTTGTGGGCCATTCCTAGAGAAATCCCTGTCCTGGGATGCTAGACTGGCCCTAGGCGGTTCCCTTTGAAACAAGAGTTTGTATCTGTTTCTGCCATTGTTTTCAGGCCTTTTATTATCTTTATCTTTGATCACAATTAGTCTACCTCACGGGCTGTTTTTCCAATATGTCCTCAATCACTACCTAATCTTTACACGCCATAAGGCTGTTCACTTCCCTTCTGTTCCAAATTTTTTTCCCGACAACATCTTTCTCTCACCCTCTGGTGTATTGTTGCTCTCTCCTCCGTCAATACACAGTAACAGTTCTTATTCTTGGTGTATGCATTCCTGTTGCTTTTGATATCATTGCTAAGATCTGATTTTTGTTGTCTGCTGCAGTGGCTCTTTCCCTGCCCTTCACAGAACATACGTATGCTTCCTCATCTCCCTACATGGCCAGATTAAACCTCTTATACTAGTTTCTGTATCTTCCTTGTACCCAGTACGCTGCAACCCCTTCAATTCAGATATAGCTCATCGTACATGAACAGATTGCATCTGTTCGAAAAAGAGCCCCAATCCACATCGTATTCATTTAAACAGCATTGATAGTAGTGAATTCATTTGAGATTCATATGGATGTCATATACTGTGAGTTACAGTGTAAGCATCAGTTAATGGACACTCGCAGTAAAGTGTTCCCTATCAAATAATACATCACTGAGCTACATGAAGTGGTTTATATTTTTTTTTTTTTCCTATGATTTCATCATGGCTAAGGAAGGTATCTCACGGTATGACTGCCTGGCCTTGTAGGATATTTCTTTAGCAACCAGCATTGCTTAATGTTTTATTGATGTATTTTTAAATAATTTATCTTTAAACCTTTGTTTAATGGATGTATTTTTATTCAGAACTTGATACCAGAGAAGGTGGGTCTGACAGTTCATATTTGCACTCTGACAATATTTCTCTTGTGAACTTTTTAAGCTCCCTTAGATAAACAGTAATTTTACACTTTTTCATCTCTTTTTTTAATTACAGTCTATCATTTCAAGTGGCTTGTATTGATATTTAACAAATGTATTAGGCAATGTGAACAACAGGGTTTTTTTTCTTCAGCTGTATTTCAATTTGCACTAAATGTGATAAATATAAAAATAAACAAGAGTTGCTCGGAGCACTATCATTAAAATCCTAGGCATCTCCTGTAAAAGGAGTGCCTAATGCTAGTAGTGAAATATTCTATAGGTGGGATTTCCAAAAGCAGTCATTGTTTCCCAAAGCCTCCTCTCGCTGAGTGAAGCTAATGCTAGAAGGCTCTGATAATGGTTAACACTTGACACTTGTAGGTTAAAGTACATTCAAAGTTTTTTGAGTGCTACCAACTTCTTCTGGATTATACGTGGTAAGCATTTATTCTTCAGCTGGGTGATGTCCTGCTTGCTTTCCGAAGCACCTCCACTGGTTCTGCATAGCTTTTTCCCCATGGTTGGTGCAGCAATGGGGCAGGAGAGGGGGGACCGCAGGGTCTCCTTGTTCCTGGCAGCAAGATGCAGTGGGGCTCCCTCACTCACCAGGAGCCAGGCACAGGCGTGGGATGGAGAGCAGCATTGTTTGTCTGTGTGCACTGGAATTAAAAAAAGCACAGTGAAGCTGTATTGGTAAATGGATACACGCGAATAGGCAAGATGAGAGAGGAATATACTGAGTATCTTCTAGATGAAATCTCTTCCTGAGTGATATAGATCTGAATTCTCAGAATGCATTTTCTACCTTGAAAAATGCACAGAGAATAAAAATATACATTCTGGATATATTTATACTTGTGAGATTCTTATGTTTTGTCAGTGTTTCTGCTAGGTTTCTGTGTATTTAGCCTTCTGAACATTTCAGGCAGTATTTCAAATACATGTTAGAAGTATAAGGCTGAGCTGATGTTTTGGGCATAGCTCACTATAAAAATATGAACATACACTTCTTATCCTCTCTAAATTTTAAAAATTGAAACAAATTTAAAATGTGCTGTCCAGCCTGTATTTTTGCCATATTTTATTCAGTATAAAAATAGTGTAGACATTCACCACTTCATCTATTGTACAACTTAGCTATGTTTGAACTAAAGCCCCACCATCTTAAGACAACACTTTGATGTGGATGTTTCTTTAAGTCTTAAAGGCACGCACTGCACCATCAAAGCTATGTGTGAACTTTAGGGTATTTACCTTGCTTAATGAGAAATGTTTTCCACATTTTTTTCACCGTGACATTTTTGTACTGCACAATGTTTCTGTGTGTTCTTTTTCTATTTAAAATTTAAAGAGCTACATTTGGGAGAGGAACAATGTAGGTAAAAGAGACCCCTGGAGTGTGTCTGATGTGATAGTTCTCTTCTGTGGCACCATTTTTCCTCCTGCTGTGGGAGAGCTAAATGATAGTGCCTTATACCTTACTGAATAAAGCCTAACACTGTTTCCAGCTGTGAACATGTGATCAGGTTTTGTGTTTGATTTTTGCACGCAAGTATACTACTGCAAGCATACCCACACACTCCTATGCAAACACTCCGTATGGGAATTATTGTTGACTCAGTCATTAATCTACCCTCAATTAATCACATTAAGTATTAAGGTGCCTTTCTGTGCAGAGAGGTGCGACAGCCTTTCTGTTTTACCTTAGTGGAGAATTGCTACAGGACCAATTTACCTTCTGGCTAAAGATGTTGAAAGATGTGTTGAGATACGTTGTTATATGAAAACTGAGCAGAACACTATTGTCTGATCCTGAAACCCTCTGAGGATTACTCACTAATCCTATTGATATTGTTGGGAATAGCGGTTGTAAGACCAAGCCCCTAATTGTTACATATGTACCAAGAGTAACATAACGTTTATTCTGGTCTTTCATGTGTGTTTTTTTTTTTTTTTAAATGCAGTTTATCTTTGCAACACTGCTCACAAAACATACCAGTGTTTGTTCTCTGGACAGAGCATGAGTATTTCAATGCTCTTAGGGTGACTATGACTACAATTGGTACTTAACCAAAAGATAAAAGAAATTAAAATCATGCCGTTTATTTTTACCCCCAAAATGACATCCATTGTTGTGAAAGCTGAAGACCTGCACTTGTATTCTTCAAGAGTGTAGCGTGTCACATTGTTTGTTAAACACCCAGAACTCATAATATTTTTCTCTCCGGCTCACTGAACAGCAGAAAAAAATGGGTCCTGAAGGAATACATTCAGAGACAAAGAAGAAAAGTTATTTTATTTTTAGTGATCAGATGGCATAATTGTTGGTTGGTGTTAAGTGGCTCTGAATATGAGGGGAAGGAGGATTAATTTCTGAGTAAATGAGCGACATCTGAAATCACCAGAGGGGCCTGATCCTTTTAGGACCAGCGATGGTGCTGTTGTGCCACTGATTTTTTTTTTTAATTTTTTTATTTTATTTTAAGAAAGGAAAAAGCTAGAGGCTGTCATGAAAGACTTCTGCTCCTCAGAGTGAAGCAGCTTGCTCCCTGCAGGCTCACTGGATCTCAGTGAGTGCGACTACTTGTACTTTCAAGACTGTTTGCCAGGCTTTGTATTATGTACTCGTAGACAGACACCCCTGAGTTCAAGTAATGCTGAGAACGTGACGGATCCCTGTCAACAGAAGACGAGATCACTCACAGTGAAGGACAAACGAGGCTCATGGTTCATAAGTTCAGCTTGTTTTTGTGGTGCTGGCCATTAGCATTGGTTAAGTGTGGGTTTTACATTTTTTTTTGGTGTCATTTTCCTTTTATGTGATGAGGATGGATGGTTTTGAACTTTGCAGCAATTAGAGATGGCTGTAGGGGTTGTATTTGCAAATTGAAAGGAGTGTTTGCTTTTGTGAGAAAATCCAGATTTGGAAAGCTTGTGATAGAAGCAGGAAGTGTAAAATGATCAGCAGATCTATAAAGGCAGCAGTAGCAGCAAGGATGTAAAACAGAGCAATCTGTAGATGCCTACCACAGAAGAGGTCACAGTGCTGCAACAAGGTCCAGGTGGACCACTCCATCCCACAGCCACCTTGGCTGTCTGCAGGACCAGAAGCTGGTCTCAGGGAAGCTGGAGCCAGGCAAACAAAACAAAACGCGGCATGAGTCCTGTGAGCTGCTGACCAACAATGTCCATCCTCAACTAATTAAAATTATTAAGTATTCATTCTGCTAGTACCGAAGGAATGTATTATGCACTTCAGGCATGAGAGGCAATAACAATAAAAGCAACAAGGAGCTCTGGCAGGAGTGGAGTGAGGGCTCTGGGCAGCAGGTGCACTTGGCGAGAGGGTTGAAAGAAAATGCTGTGGCTTTGGCAGCTGCTGTTCAGTATATGCACAATATGTAGTCGCGGTAGAGCTGGTGACAGACCGTTACTGGAGCACGGAGCACAGCAGCACCATCAGCATGAGTGCTGAATGGTTCTCTGATTCACCATTGCCTTTCCCTTTGTATTGTCATGCACACCTGTGCAAATAAGTACACAGCGGGTGCTACACCAAAATATAACAGTAGTTTTTTTTACACCTGCTAATCATTTATGAATATTTCTGTGCAAAGTGCTATGCCATGCCTATGTAAGGGACCTGACAGTCAGGTAAGAGTAGGAGAAAGGATGATCGAGGACACTAAGGGCAAGAAGGCTTTTTTTTCCTTTCATAGGGATTTGCATGTGTACTTGGTGTTTTACTGGTTAGTGAGGCTATCTTTATTTTAGCCTGAGCTTAGACATGGGAGGTTTTGGAAGGCTTCCAGCAGAAAAATTAGAACATCTGGATCTAGCCGCCATTAGCATCAGCATCAAGACTTCTACTCTTTTTATAGGAACTGAATCACACTCTTGACCTGATTGTAGCTGTCAGCACTGTCTGTGTCTGGCAGATGCAGCCTTTATAACAGCAGACGAAAGATGATTTCTACCAGGACTGGCTCTGAAGAAAGCAGAAGCAATGGAGTCCGAGAAAACAGTGACAGTGTTTGTATTCATAGTAATGAACTGGAATGTAGTGGAAGAAACTGGACGGATGTTTCAGGAGGTAGCACCAATCACTGCATAGTCAGAATTGAGTGTTTTCTTCCTTATGAAGTAGCAGTTGGCTGTAATTTTATTCTTTTCTCCTATGTACTTATGAGAGACTTTATTCCAAATTCCCAGGCTCTTAGGACTACCAAGATATATGTAATATCATAACACTCCTTACTTTTCTCTGTCCTTTGGATAAGAGATTAACTTTAACTTTCATGCTGTTGTTCAGCACAGAATTCGCTTGTGCTGAGCAGCTGGGTGAGGCTTTGCACCGTGTGGCCAATTTTTGACATGTTTTGGGGTTTCCTAAACATCTCCAGTTGGGCTGAATAGAGCTGCTGTCACTTGTCAAATTGCTTGTGTCCCGAAGCAGGTATCTCAAGGCACTAAGTGCTTAAGTAAGTCCTTGGTGTGCAGTCACTTTCTTAGATGCATGTACTTAGTTGCAGTTAGTAATACCATACGTAGATGATAACATGTTCCTTGTGGTTCAGACGTACTGTTTCACATGTAACTGTTCCAAAGATTTTGTGTGTTTGCCTGGAAAGCAAGAGAGCAGCACTGCTCTCTGTGAATTTTGGCAGTCTCTGGACTGCAGCAGATCCACATGTGCGATTGTGGCTTACCACGTAAATCCAGTTTATTGCAGAATAATTTCTTCAGAGGCCCTCTTAAAACCCCTTCTGAAGTCTTCATTTAAAGCAGGCACAGTACATAATAGGTTTCTCAAGAAAATTAGCACCTGAAAAAAAAAACATGTCTGTCAAGAACCCAGAACATTAATTTATTGCTCAGAAAAATGGCTGTCTGGCCTGCACGTGTGAAAAAAGGCTTCAGTTTGTGTGTGGTCACTAGCAGTTGGCGCCTGACAACTTGACTGAACTCCTGCCTTCTTGGAGGGCATGCTTCAAAACTGCCTCAATTTGGAAGCCAAGTCCCACATACTGGTTGACAACTGAAGCATTTTTGTTGTTGTCCATCTTCATAAATAACATATAACTAGCAACATTTGTTTTCCCTAGAACTTTGAGGAAAACATGCATCAGGGAGCTTGCAATTGGTGAAATTTATTCATTAGACTTATATGCTGGATTTTGCTCTAATTTAAATCACTAGTGTAAAAACTTAGGAGGACTGGGCTAGGCGAGAAAATAAGGGCCAAGTTGTTGAAGATTAATTAGAGAAATGAGTTGTAAGACTTGTGTTGTCTTGAATAATATTTCCCAGGCTGGGGACCTAATGGATCCTGTTGCCTTTGTATCATTTTATGGATTGCCAAAACAGGCTTTGAACATGCCCAACCAACTCTTAATAATTTAATGTCTGAGTTTATTTTTTGTTGGAAAATCTGTGGCTTCGACAGCCAACTGACAGCAACAAGTAAAATAGAGAGTAATACCGGCCTTGTGTCCTGAACAAGCTGGCAAACCTTGTTTGTCTGGAATCCGTTCTGTGCCATTCCCATGGAGCTGAAACATGCAGAGTTTCTGTTCTGAACATAGCCAGGAATTTATGTTGTCAAGTAATTATATGACTGTATTAATTAAAGTAGTTCTGGAATTATTTGGTGACTAGAGAGAAAATTGAGGAATTTGTTTAGCATTACAACAATTTCAACACTTTCAGTACTTTGGACAACAAGATTTAGAAGCAGAATCCATTGATGTGAGGTACAATTGAAATCAATCAATACTGAAGTCAGTGGAACAATAGCAGCAGCTGAGAATTTGCATTGAGATCTTCTAACCTCTGAGTTGTGGGATCAACTCTAGCATAGAGCTGTATTTAATGAAAGTCATTACTACCCGTTTTCTCTAGGCTGACCGAAATAATTTGCAAGAGTCATTCTGTCTTTCAGTAGGTATATGCCTACCTCATATTGTACATAATTTCCACCTGAAGAAAGGTCAAGACTCAACGTGGAAAGAAACTGAACTCTTCTTTTACTGGCTAGTCTGTGGAATTTGCTCCTTAGCAGTATGCGTTTTACATAAAAGTCCATTTTCTCACAAAGCAGAGAGTATGCCCTTACAGGGTTTTAGAACAGGATGTAGAGGGAGCATGGAGCACTATTTCAGCTGATAGTACAGATGGTGATTCTGCTGACCTATGTTTATATAAAAATGGGGCAAAAGTTTGTGTAACACATCTGACTAGTTGGAGGGGAAGAATCAGACTGCTTGAAATATTCTTTAGCCCAGTATTATCTTTGTGTTAAAGAGGATTGTGAAGGTTATACAGAATGTTACTTGACCTGATCCCCCCCCGGCAACCTACGATGTTATCTTCACTTAACAGGATTTCATTGAGAGTTTTTCACAATGTGGGTTATGCGCTGTTTGCATAATTATAAAATCAAGAGGGCATCTGTGGTCTCTCAGTTGTGTGGCTGGATAAAAATAAGGAGAAATGATGGATACAAGAAGTAAGAAGAAAGAGTGACAATAAGCAGTGATGGGTTCAATAGACAGTTGATGGTACCTTCTGAAATTTTTATCAGTTGCAGTCTTTCTGGAGGGGATGGGTTTGCCAGACAATCTAGCAGAGATTGTGTGAAGGGTTTCATGGCTTTTAAGGGAAGGACAAAGTAAGCTTGGAAGGTATGGCAGCTGGCCAGGAGGAAGGGAGTGAACATGTGACTAAATTGGGAGACAAAGTGGTTTCCAGAAAGAGATGAAAAGTAGCAGCTGGTGACGAGACAAGGTAAGTAGGAGAAAGTGTAGAAAGGAGCTTCTGTATGGGAATTCTAAAAAGAGTATGGAAGAGCCTAAAATAGCAGGAAAGGACTGTGCTGTGCCATTGCAGTGTATAGGGAAAATGCCATTTATAAAGCACATGAACTGAGTGAGCGTTAACTCCCAGAAAACGGAAACAAAGCTGAGGTGCCAGAGTCCAGTGAAATTATTCTGCTGAAACCATACTGTCAGCTGGCCAGTGATTTCTGCTGTGCAGTCAAGGTCAGACCTAGGGATGTGGATGATGCTGCAGGGCAGAAGGAGAGCTGTCAGGGACCCGTGTGCCAAAACAGGGTGCTCTGCTGTCCTTTTGGGGGATGTAGTTGGTTTGGGGAATCCACCCACTTCATGCCTAAAGAGAGTTTTCTTCTGTAGAAAAGAAAGCTTCTTTCCTTACAGCTTGCTGAGAGAGCCTCCCGAGCGTGAATTGAGTGATGCTGCTTCTGAATTTGCAAATGCTTTGAAACAATAGCTCAACAATGCACATGCATTGTCCCCTCTAATCATAACAGGCTGTTAACTATAAAACCTAATTAAGCAGTTCAACAGTTAATAACAACCCATCAGTTAGCAGGAACATCAAGATAATATGTTTGTCCTGCTGTCCCAAACTACCTTCCCAAGCTCTTTCTTGTACAGAAAGTCCAAACGCTATTTGCTGCTGGGATCTACAATTTCTGTTATAGAACTGATCAAAAATCAATGCAAGAACTTTCTGGCATACTGAATATTGAAACTGTGGGACTAGTAGAAATAAAAATCGATTTGGTTCCAAGATAAATGTTGTCAGGTTTAGGATATTAATATTTGAACTTACCAAGTTCAAACAAACTTAAATTTCTTAATTTTAATAGGATAATCCTGGAGTTGAAAGTATTTTGTCTCAAGGAACCATCCATTTCAAAGACATTGTGTACAGAGCACATTGCCCCAACCCAGGAATTTCTGTTTTTTCCTCCCATGCAATGCAAGCTCTCTGTGTGAAATGTATGTTTCATTTGCCTTTACTTGGGGCAAGTTTTACAATTCTCCATTCTGTTGCAGGCATTATATGCTCCCTGAGGTCATCCTCCCTGCACATCTCCTTGGGATCCACCTGAATAGTAGACAGGTCTGTTTACACTCACCCCTGCATGACAGTCTCTTGATTTCTCTTCTGACCCTCCTTTTTGTTCTGTGCTGATTTTTCCAGGATCCGTTCCATTCCATTTCATGACAAGCTCCCTAATTTATTTGACTCTAAAGCCTGAATTTGCCATTGTCTTTATCTGTTCACATGCATTACATCACCTTGTCAGTGCCTTCATGGATGTTATCACCACTCTTACGATGAGTATAATTTCGCTAGTTTAAATGCACATGTCCCAGCGCATCCTGGACAGCTTGTTCCCTTTGCTGATAAAAGACATCTTCACACTGGCATGTCTCTGTTAGTGTGTATCTGCACTGGTGTATTAGCAGAAGCGTTATTTTTAAAATCCCAAATTTGAAAGTATTACAGTAGTAAAAACTAAAAGGAGTTTCATAAAGGTCAGGTGAGAGCATCAGTGCAAGTCAATGTTATTTCAGATCCTAAGGCACTTTTGTCTGTTTCTAATGCAAAACTGAATAATGTCCGGCCATAGATCAGTTAATTTCTTCTACTTCAACTGCAAAATACTTGGGTTATGTCATGGTCATTTCATCCTCTCCCTAGATATAATAGTTTATTTCTGCTGCTTGAACATTAGCCAGTTTTATGTCTGTCTTAACGTAATAAACAGTGGCTTTTGTATTTCAGATTCTTGCCTAGTTATCTATTTGGTGTGATTAATGCCATACATACGTTGATACTGTATTACTGTTATTGACATCAGTGTGTCTGTATGAAGGATGAAAGAGGCCAGCCATGTGTGCGTGGACTGCACTTTGTTGTGGAATTAATTTACAAGTAATAAAGAAATAGGCTTCTTAGACTTGCCAAAACATGCTGCTATCCTCTTGAGCTGGATGGGGAAGACAGAAATGCCAGTAGGGCAGTCACCTGCGTTCTTTAAAACTATTCCTCAGAAAAGAACTTTGTTCTACAGCTTAAAGTACTGTTTGCTTGTGTGTACTTTAAAAAGCTTTGCAAGAATTGGAATGTGAATCTATATGCATTTTCTTAGTCAACAAGAGGCAGATGTAATATGAGAAGACTTCACTGAAGCATAGCTATGAAAAATTGCACTCTCATTATAATGATCTAGGAAGTGAAATTCCAGGAACTGACTGCAGGCGAGGTAAGATGCACTGTGTGACAGGCTCTTTTGCTGCTTTTATGGTAGATGGCTACAGAGGGCTTACGTATATCAGCCAGTGTATTGTCCATCTCATTCTGTCTATGAGAGTTGAAGAGACAACATATAAATCTAAAAGTCAGAGGAAGAATTCATTGTGCTAAATGGCATTCTTCTAGTTAGTAACATATCAGAGGTGGGTTTATTTTAATGGTGATCTGAAATAATTGTTGGGTTTTGTTTGTTGGTGGTGTTTGTTTATTTTTTTTAACTTAGAAAAAACAAGAATTTAAGTTTTGGTTTTGTTTTTCATCAAAAATAAAGCCCCAAACTTATGGAATCCCCTGGGATTACCTTGGGATATGCTGAATATACTTGGAACTCCAACGAGGTCACTGAGAACACCAAAATAAAGTTAACGGGAGCTAAATATTCCAAACACTGATATTTGAGTCTTACCTGTGCTTCATGTGTAAATGAAGCAATGGTATCTCTGTAGCAACTGTAGTTGGATCTGCAGTACACTTTGCAGACCACCACTCTCTGGTCTGGATTTGTCCAGGCCCAGGGCTAACACTGGCATTGCAACAGAGATGATCTGTGGTATCTGCAGTGATCACAGTAAGATAAGGTCTTGATTGTACTACACAGCTTATCCAGAATATGATACAGTGATCTCTGTTTTCTAGGCCATTCATTTCCTATTGAGTCAACACTATTAAATCGCTGAAAAGTTTTGTGGTATGCAAATTTTGTTTTGCTGGTTATTCATTCTTGAGTCTTCTTATCTCTTTTTGGCATAGAAGAAAGGCTGCAGCATGATATCAGGACCATTTTTGGTGCATGTGCCACCCATTTATGCCATAAAACAATTATGTCCTATTTCAGGTAGTACCAACATGCTGCTGTGACCAGCTGATGGAGCCGTATAACAGAAATATTTTTTTCCTCTTCCAGCAGTCTCCCAAAGGCTTGGAATCAGCAGAGTGCATTTGTACTTCCTCGACTTTAAGCCAATGAGTGGTCCTATTAACTTTAATGGAGCAGTTCTTGGGTTTAGTGTTAAGCAGGTGCTTATGTGTTTTATTGTGTCAGGCTGAGCTTGGTAACCCTGTGAGAACTCCCGTTGTATCACACTGACCCTGTTTATTCTTCCTTTGCTGGAGAAGATTTGATGAGATCACAACCAGAGGTGGCATGGCTTCAGAATTTCCTGTGAAATTATTTATAATTTAATGCAAGCAAACTGCAGCCAAAAATTGTAAAGGACAACTCTTGCAGTTCACGGACAGCCCAGACATCTTGGGCCAAGAACTTGATGTCTCTAATAGTTTCTGATGAATCACGATTTTTTACATCAGGTAATGTCATTTGTCAGCAAGTTGTGTCCTTACACATTGCGCCACTGTAGCTGAGATAATGAAGTGTGATGTTCAAGATTTTTCCTAAAAACAGCAAAACCAAAATGCCTTCCTATTGGGTCACTGTTATCAGCTGAAATTTATTGCAGTTGAAAGAAGCTGGGCAGATGTTAAAACACTTGTGCTACCCACGAGCCAGGGGGTTCCTCTGTTTATTATTTCCCGGCTGCTTGGCACATTCTTGTGACACACAACAAACCCCCATTATGAAGGATTATATGATGAGGCAACAAGCATGTGAAAGATAGCAACCAAATGGTGACTCCCAATTACATGAAAAATTACTATAATCACCCCTGCTGTAACACCCGTCTGTTGGCAAAGTGGTTGATCCCCTTGAAAAGCTTTAGAAGACCCACTGTATTAAATAAAAATCTCAGTTCTGTGTGTAATCATAAAAATTAACACTGTCACTTTAAAAAAATCAAATTGGTGTCCTAAAGGGAAACCTACTAAGCTGTGTAAAGTAGCTATTATGAAAATGTTTAGCCTTTTGAATGTATTTCAGACAGCATTTGTGTTGCCAGATTTGTCAGCCAAAAACTCACTAAGCAGATTTGTCAGTAGCTGGGGCCATAATCTGTAAAACAGACATTGGCATAGAGATTAAAGATCAAGAGAATTATATAGTTTTTGTTACCATATGCCAAGATTCTTCTTCTGTTTTTTTTTTTTTTTAAAAAAAAAGGTTTATTTTGTGCAGGCTGTATCTTAAGGGCTGCTGCTCTTTCTGTTTTGTTGTCTTAAACAGTGGAATTTCCTGTCAGAAAAGGGAAACTGTTTTTATTCACATACTTCAGGCTCCGTGTAGCTGTCACCCTTATGCATTGCTGAGTTTTGCATAGTGTTTTACAAAATCAAAGTTACGTACCACAATTCTCTTGCTTCGTCTATCTAATATTTGCATTTCTTTAGGACAGCTGCCCTCTTCAGCAGAGGCAACTGCTTCCTGAGCTGACGCTGTGGGTCAAACAGGAGTTTCTCTGCTCTGTAGGCAGGCTGGGAAAGCTGGGCTTCTTCAAAAAATAGCCTATGAAGAATGACTAGTTCATGATACTGCCATCCACTGATGGGTTACTGCTTTCAGGATGGAAGACTTCATATTGGGGCGTTGTGTCTCTTTGTGGGCAGGATTGGAATAAATTCATGGCCCTCTTGGTATTCGGACCTTCATTGCTTTCTGAGCTCTGTACCTGCGTAATAGGGTGGAAGTAGCGTCGTTGGGGTTTTCCTGCTCTAAAATAACAGACCTTGACCGCTGCAGTCATTTGTGCCCTAGCAAGGTGGGTCTCTCAGTTTACCCACTGGAGAGTGTTTTATGAAGGGTTTCAAGAACATTAAAGTTAGAATGGGGAATAACTTTTTAAAAGCTTAGTGAAAGTAAACTTTATTAGAGATCTTGAATGCAAACTCCAGTACGCGCGCAGGTAGGCAGTATTGCTGCTGGGGCAGTTCCAAATTTGTCTTGGAGGAATGGCTACATATTTAAGTAAGCATTGGAGAAAGATAAACATAGAGCAACACACTGTTAGAGGTACTGTCTATAAGGAAACAATCTGCTGTGTCGTGTTCTGAGGGTGGGTTTTGCTGTTGCCTCAAAAAAAGTTTTAGTGTCACCACGCTTTCCCTGCCCAGCCTAAAAGGGCTTATCTGGAAGGGGAATAACTTGCTTGAATCATAAAATCTATTGTCTCTGTGCAATATGCAACCTTTACGGTTTTGATTTTCCCACAGTTTTGCACCCAACCCCTTTCTATCCCAACAGTTTAAAAAACAGCCGTTGGATTCTTACTGGAGCTATGGAAGGGTTATAAAATGTGCTGAGCCCTACCTGATGAAGTTCTTACCTACTTTATATCGCTTCAAAGAAATAGTAAATTAGAACCTATAAAGCATTGGTTCAGGGTTTCAAAGGTCTCTAGTGGCTTTTCTTATACAACTTGAGTTAAATCAGTCAATGTGGAAAAACTAAAGGAAAATGTACCTACAGTCTGCTTTGATAGGGCTGAGTCTCATTTCTGGTGTTTCCTGATCATGTCACTGAAGTGTGGGGGTTGTATGGGGGATGGGAGCAGAGGAATAGTTTGAATACCTGTGTTTTCTCTTTTTGGGGTGTTACAGGCCTTCCCCCCTAACAGAGCTCCTCTCTGTAGGAGGTCTAATATTGGTAGGTCATCGCCAAGTGCAAGCTTTTTAGCAGAAAAGCACGTATAAAGTACAAACTGTTTAAATATGTTTACATATGGTACAAAATGAAGTGTGTAAGGTGGGTTATGATTTTCCCTTTGGACAATCCAGAAGCCTAGCAGTATCTTGAAGAGGTTCTGTGCTTTATTGTAATTCTTTGGATTATCATCTTTCTGCTGTGTTATGGTGAGGTTGACTGCAGTAAAATAGAGCGAAGTTGTCCGCCATTGCTTTATGTGTTGCTGACCTTGTTGGTACCATAGATTTGGTCTCACTGCTACAGGGTTCTTGTTATGGATGTGGCTGTAAAAAAGTGTGCATGTTTTTCCATAGCAGGTTGTCTCAGCCTTCAGCAGATGGCACAAAGTAGCAACCTGTGAGAGGGTTTCTGCATAGCGCCACTGTGGTTGCCTGCTGAGCTCTTTCCTCCGCTGTGAAAGGAATACCGAGCGAGTACTGCTATTTGTGATTATGCAGTCACAACATTCAGGAACACTTCTGCTTACATTAGTCTTGAACATACTTACATGCTCCATGTATGCTATTATTTGTGTGATTTATGATATTACATGCTGCAGGCCAACAGAAAAATCCCTGGTTTGTGCAAAAAAACTGCCTTTATGTAGAGCCATTGCATGGTTGTGAGTGTAAAATGGGGGTGAACTCCACTAGAGGGCTCACAGACTGCTCCAGCAGGTACAGCTCAGGCTCAGGCACTGTACCTGAGGCACACGCTGAAGAATCCCGCTGAAGAATCCCACTGTAGAATTGGGATCCATGCAGCTATGCACAGGACCAGGACAGGCCTTGTATTTCTGCTGCTGTAAGATCTCTGCATCCTTCCGAAGCTTATCGCATTTTTGGAGGTGGCTGCAAGGCAGTGTTTGTGCATGGTGCTTTTTTTCTACTGCTGTAGAATGGCTTTCTGTTGTGTGTATTCCACCTGCAAAAAAAGGTATTTCTAATGTAAGGACGCCCCTGTAGGCCTTTCAAAGGGCAGACACCACACTGAGCTCAGATCCTTTGAATCCCCACAGAAAAGACTAGGCAGAGTGCATCACAAGTATTAAAATAGTAAGATAGAAGACTTCAAAGTTAGTGTAGTGACTTGTTCTGGAGTGTGAAGTGCCGAGTTCTCTTTTAAAAATCTTTAATCAGTACGGTGTTCATCACACAGATGTTAGCAGCTATGCTAGAGCTCTCTAATTGTAATTTAAGTTATCCCTGCCTAAGGGCTTGCAATTAAATTATTAGACTGTTGCAGTGAGTCTGTGGATCCTGGTTGCACCTTGCAAGGGGGTATTTTCTGGTATGATGAGAAACAGTGGTTTCTCCTGGGAAGCAAATGTACCATTATGCACTTATTAGGTCCTTGATTAGATCCACTACTGATTAGCAAACAGACTTCGCAAGAGAAAATATTACAGTAGTTTGTTAGCTTCACAAAACCATTGTGCAATGAAGATGAAAACAAACCAAGCCTAATAGTAGCCACTAACTTCTGTGTTCAATTTCAAACTTGCTCCTTTCAGTCTGATCACATCATTAACTCTTAACTTAAAATGGGAAAAAAATGTTGGGAATTCATACAGCTGTGTAGAAATTAATAAATGTGTGTGTATTAAATATGGCATGCAAACATGCGTTAAACATTTACGGAAACAATTTATACGTATGTACACACACAACCCCCCATGCATTTATATGGGTATTGATTCTAAAAACACACATAGATATTTATTCTGAAAGACCTATAGTTTCATTTCACTAAACATTTTATTGTATTTGTTTTCTTGAGAATTTCATTTCTAGTTATGGTTGTGGAGACTCTTGAGGCTTTTTATCTCTCTCTTGTCACTAGGCTCAGAAATATCTAATGATGAAATACAGAACCACATTTTACCTAAATGCAGACAATTATTGAATCAGTTGTTACATTATTACTTTGCACTGATGTGTCATCTTTTAAAGTGAGCATCTGCTCGTGTAATTATTTTAAACTCACCTTTGCTTTTTTAAAACTTTTGAAAACAAAGACAGCTGTAGATTTTTTTTACTGTCATGTAAAATAAGGGTGATTATTTAGTTTTGGAATAAAACTTTTTATAGGTAAAATCTTTTTGGCTTTTTATTTGAATGTCATGATTTGAATCAAGTTCATTTCCTGTTCATCTTGATTTCACTAATAAGTCCAAGAATTCTTAGTACTTAGCCTTTGCTCATTGTGGAAGGCACCAAGAATGTAAGGAGAGATGGTTCATTATAAATTGCCCTGTGATACCATGGCACTCAGCTCTGACTTTGCTCCAAATTCATCCCTTCGGTTCAATTTCCTTGAAATCAGTGGAGTTAAGCCAAGGTTAGCTGTTGCTCTCACACATTTGAGAGAAGAGGAACTTCATCAGGAAATGCATCCTTACAAGCTGTGTGTTATCTGTAACACTTAGACCCAATGCTTTGCCAAAATCAGGGTCCAGTTGGTAGCCTGCCAGGAGCACAAGAACTATTCTTTAAGGAATTTAAAATGGAGCAGATTGCAGTAACTCTTCTATGGCACAGGAAAAAGTCCTTCAAAGATTTCAACAATTATTACTAATTTTTGAAGCATTGACAGTGTGCTCAGTATGTTCAGAACATGTGTTGCTCCAGACCGAGCCAAGCACAAGGCCTCTAAGATCAGAAAGTAATATTATTTCTGATCCTAAATAGCACTCTGTCCACAATTTAGTGTAAAGTCTCCTGGCCCTTGAGAGCAATATGTGAAGAATAATGTACGCTGGGTTTGATGAAATTCAGACCCTCTCTTCTGTCATGGAAAGGATGCTTCTTAACTAACGTTGGGCTCATTAATATCTGTAACTGTTTGTTAACTTTTTAAAAGGGGGTTGTACAACTAACCAACCATACGGTGGTATCCAACTGTTTGTTATCTTTAATTACCTGGATACCACTTTTCAGATGTAAATGCATATATAGATACTAATTATTGTTGTTGTCTAAGACATAATTGTTGTTCCTTATTTTCAAGGGAGGTGGAGAAAGTTAGGGTGTCTTTATTCTTACTCACTGAGTCACCAAAGGTAGAGGGGAGCTGGATAATGCCTTTGGTTTGTACTCACAATTTAAAGACAAGTTGAGATATCTAAATTTGCTCTGGCTTAGACATTTCTCCTTTAAAGATCTCCAGTATGCTCCCAGGAAAAGTAAATATATCATCTGTCAATGTCCTTTACAAGCACATAATTTAAGTCCATTAGAAAATTGTTCACAATTGTTATGTGAGCGTTTTTCACATTGTTATCCTAATTAAATTGGATTATTCCAATATTCAGACCATAGACCTCTTAGCTTGTAAACTGAATGAATTTTATTAAGGTAATAACAGTCTTGTAATCATGGCACTAAAATTAATACTTTAAGGACAGTTGAATAGATTTTTAGTACTTACTACAGTAAAGGAATTATTGTAGCAGACACAGCTACCTCCTTTGATAGTTAGAAGTAGGGATATTTTTTGTCCTAATTCCTGTTTGCTATCATACTCATAACTTTACCTCTTGAGTTGAAATTTTCTAAGCTCTTAAAAAAACAACCAGACCCCACAAAACCAATATGCCTTGAACAAAATGCTCCCTGCCAATTATAGCTAGAAGGAATAGTTATTCAGTTTAAAGAAGCTTATGATGCAGTTTTACTGTTCACTGTTGTGAATTTAGTCTGATGAAATTGAGTAACGATTCCCTTAGTGTTCATACTGGACAATATTTTCAAATATCCTGTATTCTGAATTTGTCAGTATGAGCACTCCGTTTGAGAAGTCAACAGTTTGTTTGCGCAGAAATGCATGCATGCAAGCAGGTGTAGGCATAAGTACGAAACCTGAATCACTACATATGTGCTTTTGCTTGCTATATGCCATTAGCTTCAGTATCTCACTGTGTCATCCCTTGTAGCAGTCAAGTGGTATAACTTTGGGGAAGGAAAGTGGAAAAGAACTTTAGGTTTTTCCATTTTCTCATTGTTCTGAGTTTGGAGTAAACTGAGGTGAGTCCATTGGCAGCACAGACTTGCTGACACACAAGTGCAACTTTGCCATCCTGGGGACTGCAGAAGGGAAGGCAGTGTTTGGCTTAGGGTTTGACATGTGTGTTGTGCTGTTTTGTTTTGTTTTTCTTTCTTTCTGCTGATGTGAATGCATTGTATACTTGCTGCATGTTTGCAAGTATCACTGGTGCCATGTAGTGAAACACAAGGTTCAGATATGGGTGTGAGATGGAGACTGACTCCTCCTGAGAGCTTAGGCTGGGGCAAAAGACAGGATGCAGTTTGGTCTTGTGATGTATTGCCTTAACAGAGGTTCGCTACAAAAAAACCCTCTGAAATACTTAGGGGAATTAATGTTTATAGGTTATACTAGTAAGGCTGCTAGGACCTTGTGAAAACAGTGCCCCGAGTTGCTTAAAATTAAAATGCTTTTAAAACTAGACAAGTTTACGATCGTAGGACATGAACGTGAATACTGTATCATGATTTCAAAGGATCTGTCTGTAGCATCACAGTCTTTTTTGGATGAAGAATATATTTCATGTTAGAAAAGATGCAGAATTTGGAATAATGTTCATTTTGGATGTCTTTTTCCATATTTTTCCATGATATAATTTTCCAGAATATAGTTCATGAATTTAAATTGTTTGTACTTTGGGAAAGAGAACCACTTTCTGACTTTGGCCATGGACTTTGAAGAAAATAATTATGTATTTTTTCCATATGTCATGCTAGAGAATTTGACTGTTCTTTCTCTTGATAGAATACTTTGGTAAGGATAGTCTGAAGTAGCCTATTTAAATAGTTGTATGCTGGCTAAAGTAGAGGAAGGTAGTTAGGAGCAAATATCTTTGGGTTTTTTCCTCTCTCATTTTAATACTTTAAAACATTTTACTGCTTTTGTGCAATGATTTTTATGGAAATGTCTCAACTTTGGGCCATTCTATATTTGTATACTGTTTTAACTATGCAAATAATATCTTTTCCAGATGTGTCCTCCCTGCTCCATCATCTTCAGGATAATTAATGAGTAGATTTTCTTACATGAAGCATGTTTTTCCTGACTGAAATAGAGTAATTTTATCAATGCTTATCTATCTTTTGTCTTTTTAATCCTGACATGGCTTAAGGTATTAATAAGCTCTTATCTAATGTCTAGAGTAATCATATTTTAAAATTAATTTTATAAAGTATGATGAATCAGGAGGAGGAAACCAGGTCAATGAGTTGAACTGGCTTGTTTAGGGGAAATACGTATTTGATACAAAATTTGGCCTTGAGAATGCTGTTGTAACTTTGTGAGACGAGGCCAAATGCTTCCAGTGGTAGGAAAATAAAATCCCTTGTTGAACATCTTTGCAAAAGTTAGAGTTAAATTGCAGTGCCAAGCTTGCATTGGGCACTAGCACCCTGCCTGTCACTTGCAAAAAGCCTGCTAATGTTCTATCCATTGTAAGTTCATGTTCTCCAGGTTATTGGGAAATTTCTGGAAATGTTAAGTCAAATCCCCAAATTCTTATGATGGTTTTTGGCTTTAATTCTATGCCTGGGATTTTTGTTCCTTTTTCAAACTACTGCTGTGTAGTACTGTATTTCATACTATAGTTTTGCATACGGTTAATTTAAATGTGCTTTGTTCTGTTTGGCTAAATTAGAGAGGAATGTCTGTATGTCTTTGGATTGTTTGGTAGGTTATTGCTGAAGAGAAACGGGCCTTTTAACTTAGAGCCCAGATGAAGTGGGTCAAACTGATTTCCATCACCTTGCTCAGCCCATGTGATCTCTGTGCCAAATTCTGACATCTCTACAGTCTTTTGTTCAGGTTTTCACTTAAAAGGATGGCTTTTCCAAAATACTGCACCGGTAGCCTGGTCTTTAAGGATATTGTCTTTAAGATACATTTCCCCCACCTCCTTTTTCCCGTCAAATAAAAAAACCCCAAACAAAACCAAAATCCAACCAACCCAAAACAAATAAACATTTTAATCAACACATGAAGTTTGCCAGCAACTTCCAGCGAGTGTTTGAAGTAGCTTGCATTTTTGCTTAGACTGGCTGTTGAACTCTGAATTCTCAGTAATACCGAGAATAGGTGATAAATTCATTTATTCTGATAACTCCAAACTCTTGGATTCAGCACTGTCTTAATCCATTGAGACTGGTATATAATGAAGCCTCTTGGGCAAAAGGGCAGGTGAGATGTCCCTTCTGCCCTTCACATTTAGAAGTGGAAGATTTCGTCTATTGTTCCTCAGTATTTGTCTACCGGAGTTAACATTTTTTCAAAGCACAGTAGAAGAACCTGTGCCCAGCCTGTGCCCAGCCCCACGCTGCTCTGATTAGATAGTTTTTATTCATTTGTTCGAGTTCTTCACTGCAGTCCAGTCACAGAAGTAGATGTACTGTAAATTTTTCACTTCTGTTACAGTGACCCAAGACAGGTTCCTGAATATCTCTTTTTCTTTTTTTTCTTTTCCTCAGACTTGTGGGCATATAGAAAATTCTTTACTAGTCATGTATGACAGGCTATAGGAGCCTACATGGGGAAGAAAGGAGAGTGGGGACAGGCATGGTGACAAGGCAATGCAGTGAGAGGAAGGGAGCAGGACCCTCCGACAGCAGCCCACTAGTTTGGCTCTTTTCTCCCTATGTCCTCTGGGACAATTGATAGACTGTAAATCTTAAGGACTTGGTGGAAGGGTTGAGGTTTTGGAACTGATGCTTTAGGCACGAAAGATTGCATCAGCTGATCAACCAAGTCCTGGTGCTGTCCAAGGGTGTCTTGTGGAACTCCAAATCCGTGACAATGTCCTTTGCACAAATAATGCTTCCAGGCCCCTCAAACAGGAATTAATTTCCCAACCTAGTTTGTGTTTACCAAGAATCTCAGCATGCTTCTTGTCTGTGGGGAATGGTGGTATGACCACAACCTCACTACAGGCAACTTCTTTGTGGTTGGTTGTTTGGGTTTGGTTTGTTTGTTTGTTTGTTTTATGAGGGTGGGGTTATTTTGATTTTTTTGTTTGTTTGTTTTTGATGACACATTTTTTTAAAAACAGAATTTACATTTGTGTCTGATTATTTTTAGACCAGCAAAACTTTCACTTTCTAAAGCTTCCTAGGGTCCCTTGTCTTCTACTGTGTGACCCAAAATGAAAAGATCTTTCCGGTAGACTGTAATTTCTATTATTCATTAAAAGCATGTTTCCTGGTTAAATGTAGATACAGAACATGACTTAAGATAGTTGTCTATGACGAAAAGTGTCTCCTGAGAAAATACTGAATGTACAGAAATGGATCCATGCTTTTCCTGAGGCCACTTCTTAGAAACTCGTCGGGGCCGTTTTTTAGTATAGATGCTCATGGCATCAGCCACATCAGCAGTATTCCTCTCCTTGTTGGTGGATGAAAGTAACTTTCTTTTCTACACATGCACACACACGTATGCTAATAAATATCTGAATTTCGTCTGGTGTAGGCAGAAATGAAGAGTTCTGTTTGGTCATGATGGGGTAAAAATAAGTGCATCTCTGCTGTTGGTTCTTCTCATCTTTCTGGTTCCCAGAGCAATTTGCAGCTTCTGTTGGAGAAGAGGAACCTCCCCAGGGGTATAAATTACGCTTCAGCAGTATTCATTATTCATAGCCTTATCTGAGCTAGTGGTATAGACTTAGTGTCCTAAGCCTATGTTTTGTTCAGTCAATGGGTTGTTTTAAACAGTTGTCTACTGAACTAATCCATTGCCTCTAAAGTTTAGGCTTTCTCTTGGTTGTATTACCAGACCACAGGCTGAGCTTTGTGCTCCTTTTGCTTGATTTTGAGTTACACACCCCTCCNTGTCTGCTAGGAGTGCAATATTTCTTCAGGTTTGGTAGTACCATTTCATAGCCTTAGCCTTTCCTATCTCACTGAAAATGATTAAAAAAATTTGTGCTTCAGAATTTGAGTTAAAAAGATTTTTTTTTCCCCCAGAATGTCTCCCTTTTATTAAGCACCACTGCTTGCAGCTATAGAATGTTCAGATTTTCTTCCATAATCTTCACCATTTCTTCAAAATTTCAGCTTTTGCAACTGTTCCATTCTACTGCGTCAGTGTGTGTGTGTGCATGCACATACACATTTTTAAGGCTTTTTTATTCTTGGTACCAGATTCTCTTCAGGATTCAGACTGAAATAAACAAACAAACAAAACTCATGACAAAGATGCACATCCGTTACTGGCTCATTTGGACCGCTTCACTGGTATGTTACACAACATGCGATGCTCAGAGTTGTCAGTGGGATTGAAAGTAGAATTGAACCACAGTCCTTGATATCAGAATAGGAACAAATTCTGTACCCGTCTTCCATCTCAATTATGCATTTGGTAATCTTATTCTTGGTTTCTTTTTAAATTTTGTTCACTTTCTTCATACCGTAATATTTTCTAGAGTCCACTGACCTTTTAAATATACAAACCTCATTTTTCTGTAATCTTGTGAGTTTTGTTTTTCATACCTAATAATTTTCTTCCAACTATTAATTCTTTTCGATAAACTCTATTTTTCATAAAGTAATAATGTTGCACATCAGTGGATTAATTTTTCTTTATAACAGCTTAGTTAAAAAGAATATGAACTCAAACAACTGTCTTGCTCTTGTGATATTTTCCTAACATTCTCCATGATTATAAAATGCTAAATTTTGTCTGCTGAACTTTAGAAACCACTGCAAAACACTGAAAAAAAATTCTAATTCTTTTTTTAAATTTATTTATTTTTTTACATCAGTGGACTCTAATAATGGGAATGTGGCATTAGCCTGAATGATTTATTCTTTGGTTCCATCTGCATATCTGATTTAATTATTCTCTTAAGAAGAGAAAGCAAAGGAGATATTATCTTAACAAGTTAAGTTTTAACTTGCACGAGAAACATTTTCCCCTCACTGCCCTTTAAATAGCTATTTCATATCCCCTGATGCACAGCAGGGGGAATGGCATTTGCCATCCTGTGGCAAAATGAATCTGTACTCCTATGTATGTAAAACTGGTCCATGTGTGAATTAGCTTTGAGTTGTATTGTGTTTCTTATACTAATATAATATTGTTCTAGTGCTTGCCCCTGATTAAAGAAATACATAAATAAATAATTTATAATTTAATTAATAAGGTATAATATGCAAAGCACAGTAATTTCAAACAGCTTGTAATGTCTCTAATGTACTTTCAATTTTTTATTTTACATAAGGGCTATATTCATTATGTGGTTATGATAAACATACTAATGAATTTTATTACAGGAACAAATTTAAACATGTAAATGAGATCAAATAGTATTAAAATGCAAACGATGGTGAAACTTATTACAAACTAACCTTGCCAACATACATGGAGGGATGTTACAGAAAGGACTCTAGGAAGTTGCATACTTGATAGAAAGTCAGTGCACTCACTTTACAAAGTCACTGAACACAAGAATTTGTGAACTCTTCATTTTTAGTGCTGTATAAACTCTCCTGAACAAAAAAAAAAGTTAACTAGAATCCTGGGTTTGCACGTAACTTCGGGTGACAATTAAAATCCCTTTTCTTGTTCCAGTGAACAGTAATCTGTGCATAATTACATTCAAATGAGATATTAGCATTTTTTGTGCTTACTCTTTGTTAATTGCAGAGTTCACTCTCCATGGTGATGCTTTTGATAGAATCAAGCAACCTTATTGACCTGATGCTGCAAGGCATGTTTGGAAATTCTGCTGTATTCTTCTTTTTTTTATTATTATTTAATATTTTTTTTTATTTTGGCATTTTGAGGAGTCCTGCTGCTTTTATTACATTCCTGACACTTTTGTTAATAAATCATTGCAAAGTTAATGAAAATTGCATTCAGGCATATCCAAAATAATTGTGTCCTTTGTCATGCTAATAAATTGAAAGATGTTGATCCAATGGGTGAATGCGTGCCCATTATGGTGAAGTTTGTGATATGTGTGCCTGTTGCACTTGTACTTTCTGGCTTGGCATATCGTTCCATTTAGAAATGTGTATGGGGAAAACAAAAGTCAATATGTTTTATTTCAGAAGTTATGCAACCTGCCTCTTAATTATGTTGGAAAGTGGGGAAGGACCGAAATGTTTATATTAAGATGTACAGTTATGGTATTATCTGCAGGAATCAGTCACTGCCTTACACCAGAATATATTCTGTGATGAAAACAATTAAGTATCTCTTTCTTCCTGCCTTCTGAACTTTCATGCTTATTAAACCCAGATGATAAAAGATAGAAAAAACCCCTAAGCTTCATTTTAGTACAAAGCTGTGGTGCATGTGAAGGGAAATAATCGAACAGTTGTGCAGGGCTTTTTGAAATGGAGGGAGGTGGCAATTTTTATTTTACTCGCCATTCCAGATATAAAGCTGGAATAGTAAAATGCGGGTGAGATTAAATTCTGCATTTACTTTCATTGTGTTTTTTAGTAGTAACTTCAGTGACTTGATATCAATTACAAGTACCACATTGATAAAAATTGACTTACATTTTAGCAGGATGTATCTTTTATATCTTGTAGTGTAACTAAAAAAATAAGATGGAGAGAAAACATCGGGGAAATTTTTAGCTGGAAAATCGTATTTCATCATGCAATGTTAGAGTAAAAAAAAGTTAATAATATAAAAATACAGGTAATTTTATTCAAGAGTACTTAATTTATGCACCGGCCCATCATGCTGGTTTTAGGTGGGTATTTATTCTGCTACTCAATCAAAAGGCATAGTTTCCATAACAACTGCCACATTAGATGTAACATGCAGTATGCTGTTTGAATTAGTGGATGTTTAAAAGATGTGTGTTGTTGTGTTGTCTGAAAGTGTATTTTTCCTCTCCTATTTAAAAGAATGGTACATTGCCCTGAGATAGGCAGCTATCTTTTTTTTTTTTTAAATAAATAACAACAATTTAAAGCTCACTGAATATTTTAAAACAGTATCTGCAAAAGTGCAAGATTTAAAATTTTCAACTCTTCACTTTAATTTGATGCTCTTAAAGTACAGCAAACTCCTTTATACACAAGAAGCCCACTGACTTCAGTGGAGGTATGCACATGTAATGAGGGTGAAAAACAGCTAAGAAAAGGTTGTACATTTTGGAGACTTAAAAGACGCCTTTCCAAATGAGCTTGGAAAAAAGGATATGGAGCGAGGTGAAGAGAGGTATGTGTAGCAGTATTGGCAGCACACGTGGAGAATTAGCGCTTAGTTAAAATCTATGACTTCTAAAAGTTGAAAAGATGATCTCCCTGAGAGCCATAATCGCCCACTGTGTGATTTTTCTTCTGAAACATTTGATAAGCGTTTGGCCAGCGATGAAGACTGGGGGTGGAATTAAGTGAAGTGGTAGTCTGATCCAGTTTTATAAGCGTGCTGCATGGCTCTGTGTTTGTAGCAATATAATTTACTCCATTTGCGGCACATTTATAAATCTTAAAAACACAAAATTATTAGACAATCAAAACAGTAAGGTGAAGCACAGTTTCAAAGCAGGATGAGAGAGTGTCTTGTTGCTCCTTTTTATTTTTAACACTTTCTCTGTATGACAGAAATGGATGGGCTCTTTCCCTTCTAAACAGATGCTGCAAAGATGTATATTTACTAGAAATAGATATCAAGTACTTTGTGCGTGTCAGGGTATTGACCAGGTCAGATCATCTGCCAAATTTAGGTTGAGGAGTTTAGATCAGTGAAGGGCAACTTACAAAGTTCAGCTTTCCCACTTGGACTCCTTGCAACTCAACTGGAGGGAAGACTGACTCATTTCATAAGGGTAGAAGTATGTTCCCCTGCTTCAGTATTTGCATCTGGGCAAATTCTGTTTTGTTCTCCTAGCCACTGAGGAGTACCCGCCTGTTGTATTGCTGCCGAGCTCCATCCCTGTTTTGTACACATTGGCATAGGATGTTGAATTAGTATTGCAAGACACACCACTTTGACCTCCTCACAGCAATTCTGTGTGATCCTGACCTAACTACAGGATCCCGGTGATAGCACAAGGTAAAACATTATGCCAGCCCTGCCTGCGTTAGTGTGATTCCTCGACAGAGTTTCACCATGGTGATACTTGCTGAAAAACAGCAAATCCCTGCCATTTGTGCTTTTAAAGCAATGCTAACACTTCAGCAGATAGTGCTGTAATGTGTATCCTGAGAGTGTTCACTGAGTCTGAATGAAGTGACAATAAAATCCTCACCGAAGTATAAAGAGGTTACTGCAATCCTTTTATAGCTGGAGTCTGACGAGTTTTCCTGAGTTTCTTCTTGTTTCTTCTGTTCCTTTTTTTCATATTTAGGCAATTTTCGTTATGAAGTTGCTAGTGCTTGTTTTATGGTGACTGAATTGTTAGCTGTGTGATTTGTACTTCATTGCAGGTGTTCCAGTGAAGCATTTGTTGCCAGTTTTTTGTTTGTTCATGTGAATTGCTTCACCCTTACTTGCAATTCTGCCCACCAAGGCACTTTAAACTGATATGGTGAACTGCAAGAACTGAAGAGGCTGGCTGGTCGATAATTATGTTTAATTATCTGGGGGTGGAACGTGTTCCTGTGCATCAGGTCATTCTACATACACTGCTCTTATCCCAAAAAAGACTTTTCAAAAGGGCTTGTTTTTATTAAAAAAAGTCATTTTATACAAGAAAATGTGGCTTTGTAAAAGTATGATAGTGGATCATAGTCAAGCTGCCTCCAGAACTGCAAAGGTTGGTCGGTTTTGTTTTTTTCTTTTGCAAGTGCGTAATGTTTATATCGCATGTTTATGAAGTTTACAGTTTTGTTTTACAAAGCGTTTACATTATAACTCCCAGTTTTCTCATGCAGAACTTCTTACAACTCTTATCCTAGAGGTTGAATTCCTGTGTTAAATACTTAGCCAAACTGTAATAGAAAAGCAAGCAATGTAGAAACTTTTTTTTTTTGGGGGGGGGGGAGAATTAAAGAGGGTGAAGAAAATTTTTCTCTACTTTTTTTAAATAGTGCAACATGAAAAATAGTTGAATTATTTCGTATTTGAAGCATAGTATGGGTGTTATTTCCATTGAACGCTGTTGCTGAGTAATCCTGGTGCTCAGTCTGGGGAGAGAAAAATTTTTTTTCAGGTAATACAATTAGTATCTCTTTGACTGCTTTAAGTTTGAGGTAAGTTTACAAGAGGTTTACCTTAAGTCAAGCAAATTTAGAGAGTCAAAAAGCTCTCCTCACTTTTCCTAGTAGAGAATCTTGTGTTAAAGATGGAAATATGAACAAGAATAATCCAGGAAAAATCTGTCCTCAGGACAGTTGCTAATGAGCCTTTCGGGGCTGATAATGACTTACTCTGACCTAGTACTGAAATCCCAGTTTCTCTAATGCATATTCCAACATGTATAGGTATCAGTTTGCTTCAAATTTAACAACCCAAGGGTTGACTCGACCAGTCTTGACCAAGTGAACGTCTGTCTGAGCTCAAAACAAGCCATGCCAGTACTCTAAAGGGAGTCCTCATGCAGTGCCAGGGAAGGGGCAGACAAGAAGAGACTCCTTTCTGAGGCATTTGGGGGCACTTTGTGGGAAAGGCACTGAAGCACTGGCCTCACTAGTCAAGGTCGCTGCATCTTGTTGATAAGCATAAAGCTTGTCAGATGGCATCAGCACATCCTGCTGAGAACTTCCACAGCAGGGTGGCTTGGGTCAGGAGAAAGGAGATGTGAAGAACAAGGAACTTCTGAGCAAGAGATGGCAGCATTTTAATTTTTATTTTTTTTCCTTAATGGGTAGAAGAAAACAAGAAGGCAGCATATGCTTAAAGTGGAGAGTCTGAGCCCCCAGAATCATTTTGTTGTTTGAGAAGGCATCACCAATAAAATTCAAATGGTTGCCACTTTATACGGGTGAGTCATGTGTTCTCAGTTCTGTCTGTAAACAAAGTAAAAAATAAATTTTTTTTGGCAGTCATAGAAAGCAAGAGACAATTCATCATAATTTATAAGAACTGTAGCATACAATGCATGTTTCTTTTGTTATTCCTGCCTTAATTCATCATATATGCAAGTTGCTCACAAACAAACTGGTTTTAAGAGGTTCTCCCTACCATTTATTATAAGTACAGGGCCTCTCTTTGCCCCTTATTTAAGTCTTATAACTCTCTGCAAATCTTTCTACTAAAAAAAAAAAAAAAAAACCATGCCACACTTGGAGGAAGTCCAAGACTATCATAAAAATAATCAAAATAAATATCAGTTATTTTAAAATTAAGTGGATATCATCAATAAATAACCCCAGCAGAACTTTGGAACTCTGTATTTTGAAGAGCTAAGTAGCTGAATTGTAATAGTACTTCATAGATAAGCATTTCTTTTCCCCATGCTGGTGCACCTTCTGTGTAGTCAGTGTGTACAAGGCAGCATCTGTTTAAAAGCTTCTGCTGGAGTGCCTCAGTAACACAAATTTCTATTGACTTTAGTGGATGTTTTCTGAATGGATATACTCCAAAGAACTGTAATGTTTCAGACTTTTTGGAGGAGTTTTTTGTTTGGTGTGAGGAATTCTAAAATTTAAGAGAAAAGGAAATTGAATTCTTCAGATAAAATCATATTCTTATCCATATAAAATCAATTATTTTGTATGTCTAAAAAAAGATATTACCTCATCCTACAAACCTTATCTTCCTAGAAGACTTACGTATGCATAGATTCACACCAGTGTACATCCATTTTTTCTAATAAGCTCCTCTCCTTATTCCAGTGTCCACGCACAGCAGTTTAATATTCTTTCTAAACTGTAATTGTGTATTTTCTTGAGATGTCTTGTGAAGCTATGGATCCTAGCTTATATGAGTGTAGTCAAATTCTTCCTAAAGATTATGGCACCTTATTATCCAGCTCTTACCAGAGGAAGTATCAATGAAAGGCAGAAATGTAGAGTAGTAGTATTTGTTAGAGGCAGTATTTTCAGGTTAATATAGATATGTCTCTAACAGATGATCCTTTGCTAGGTTGACTTGTTGGAACTGCACATTTATATTTCTACTTTGGTCTTTATTTTTTGCAGTCACATGAATATGGGAGGGAAGATATTTCTTGTTATTTTCCTTCAGTCCCTTTCCCACACTGACTTATTTGAACATGGGTAGGAAGTTTGAAGTTTGCCCTTTTAGCCCAGAAAAGCAAAGTTACTGCAGCCCAAATAAGCACAGACCTGCTGTCTACTTGCTGGTAGCTGAGATTTCTCTGTGGATCTCAGTATATATGCAAAGGTCCTGGATTGCTGGTCCTGGCTACTCTGAGTTGGGAAGGAAAGCGACAGTGGAGCGATACCTCAGGGCACTGCCAATTTCTTGTTTTATAATTAGCCATAGCAACAGTTTTTCCCACCGGAGGGCATGGTACAGGCCTCCTGATCAGTTGCAAACTAGCAACAACGCTAAACTGTAATTTCTGTGTAATTTCATGCTGCTACATGATAACTTTAAACCCTGCTTGCTCTTGAAAGTTCTGTAATTGCACAGTTGTTTCAGTGAGGTTCTAAAGATGTTACGGATATGCTGCCGTTTTATGGGTCACCTGCAATAACCCTGATGCTATTCTACATATCCTGGTACATGCAAATTACAGCAGTTGCATGTTATTTTATTCTGATTGTCATGTAGTTTGTGTCATGTGCTATAAAGCTTTAAAAGTATACTTTGGAAGTTACATAAATGAGAAGAAACCCAAACAAACATTGTTTTTAGTGTAGGCATCTTTTCTAGTTTTCTTTCAGTTTTTATTTGTCTCCAATCAGCATATTAGTATCTGTCATTAAAACATGAAAGATCATAAACTGTATTCCAAAGGTTAGTTACATAAATTTTAACATTTCTGTATATTCTCCTGATAGTACTGTAGTTCATGCAGTTGTATTATGCACTCTGACATCCATGTCATGTCATGTTTGCTCAACTGTTTTACTACTAGTCAAAACTAAAAGTTTTTTTTCCAGTTCTCTCTCTGTAGGGTCAGCCCAGCTTAAAGAAAATGAAGCTGTCTGCTATCGGCTTATCCATCATCACCAACAATAAACATGCCAAGTTCAGAACCTGTATTTTGTTGTCTGACTATTGTTGATAGCAGAAAAAAGACAGCTTGATTTTCATTAGTAGGGTTGACCCTACGGGGCTAGGAGCAAGGGAAAAAATGTATTTTGACTTGAAGTAAACTGAGGAAACATGACATGGAAGTCAGAGAGGGATTATGTATGCATCCCTAAGGTGTCATTTTTAACAAACCGTCTTCTTTCACTTGAGGAAATTCTGAATAAGCCACTGGAGAGATTCCTGTAGCTGTCCAGTTGGCAAGGACTAATACTTCTGACTCTGAATTATGCATTATCTTTTGCTGCCTTTTTTTTTTTTTCCCTCCCTTTGGTAACTGTTTCTCATGCACTTCTTGGGGATAGTGATGAAAATATACAGTTTTTGAAATGTGGAAATTCAGATTTCTTAGATCTATTGCTCATGTAACTCATTCTAAGAAAGCATTTTATAAGCTTGTGCAGACTTGCCTTTTAAAAAATTGTTTAATTTTCTTCATCCTACATAGATTCAAATAAGAAGTCCATCTTTACCCTTAGTCTAAGGCCAAGCAGTAGGCTGGGAGGACTATTTCCTTCTGTCCCAGTTACAGTGTTCTTTTTTTAATTCTTCTATCGTTATGTATATTGATTGTTATTTCTTGCCCTGCTGCCTGTGTGTGTTAAGGATTGGGGAGATATAGAAAGCCTTGATTTGGGCAGAGAGTTTCAATTCAGAGCTGTGGGTAGGGGAATGTATATAAAGTTATGTTTCTTCCCCACCCTTCTACTTTGTAAAGCCTACTGCTAGGCAAGCCTGGAAGCTGCTGCCATCGTTCTGCTTTTGGACACTGCTGGAGTTCCTTTCTGAGAGTGTTTGGGGATATGATGAATAGTTTTATAAGAACAAAATTTGGCCCTAAATCTAAAGCACTGTAACCCTGTTTGGTAAGTGATACCAACTGTTCTATAAATCAGCCAGCAATGTGCTGTCAGTGCTGAATTTTACTTTTAAAGCACAAGTCCAAAATAGAGGCAGAATTCAAGGGAGTAGAAATTTTGCCAGAGCTTTCTGATGCAATTTAGGAGAATGGTCTGTGCTATATGCCACCAGAAGATGCAGCAGTCATCCCTTCTGTGCTCTACCTTTGCCTCCTTGATATGTCTACCCATCTAATTTGTGGTGCTTTCTGCCCTGAGCAGAAAAATGGGTTTTCCTATGCTTACAGCATGCTAAGGTGAATCTGTTCGAATTTGCTCAAGAAGAAAAGCCAGTTCAGGCACTTCTCACAGCAGTAACAAGGCAGTAGGTAAGGCAGAGGTCTCCGAACAGCAGAGTCAGGTCACAGGCTTTCCATCCCACCCCATTCCCAAGTGAGCTCCGGCACCAGGAGGGAGCTTGCCTGTTTCTGATGCCTGCTGCAGTTGGCACTTGTTTTCAGGAGCCAAACAGGGTGTTGAAGTGCTGTCGTTCGTTGTAGTAGGTGGCCACCCTGTCCTTGGCAGTCCTCAGGCACCGAGTTAGCAGACTTTCCGATCCAGGGGTTTATATCAGGTGAAGCTGAACTCTCTGGAATGCTATTCAGCAGACTTGCTATTAAAATGACACTGCCAGCTGTAATCTTCTTGGTTTTCATTTAATTTTAGTGCCAAAAAGTTGACAAAGTCCAGATTGTAGCTTTAAAACTGCCAGGCAAGCTAATCCTGTATAATTTTGTGTAAGCATGGGAGTGCTTGGTAGTTAAGAGATGATACTTGACATCTCTTAGCTTTATTCTGTTTTATTAAAGGCAATTCTTTAAATTTACTTAAAGGCAAACAAAGATCTTAATTGTTAAATAGAAGCATTTACATGATAAGATACTGTTTGTTATTGAGGTGATAAGAAGAATTTCAGTGCAATTGTGGTTGAGGTAGCAGTAGAGAATGATGATATATTTTATTTAACTTTCTCATATATTAAAAACATTGTCCTTGCATATATTTGTAGAAATTTTGAAACCTCAGACTTCTAGACTGTATGTCTTCATTTGCTGAGCTAGCCTAATACTATATATCTACACCAACAAATATTAACAGAAAAATTCAGGAAGCCAAAGTGGCGGTTTTATTTTAGTGCCAGTATTTGTCTGAATGGTGTAGTATTGATGTTTGAGTGGTGGAGCAAAAAATATAAATACTTAATACTGCAAAAAATTATAGATATGTAATTGTCTATGTGTAAGATAGTGTCAGCCTATTCAGGATATTGGTGAGAATGTTCTTTTTTACTTCTTTCTTCTTTCCAACAATCTAAAAACCTTACAGAAATACCCCTTTTCTACCATTAACGTAATGTGAAATATTTCACTTTCATCTTCGGTTGTTTATTTTGCTAAATAATACTTGTTTGCTGATATAAACCAAAACAAAATCATGCAACAAAATAGCTGCTGTCTTTGGAAATAGTCATCAACACTTTCCCATTTTTTGGTGAGAAGAATATTCTCCATCAAAAGCATGAAGGAACCACTAATAATTTTAGGATTATTAAATTTATTTTAGTAAAGACATACTTTCACTCAAATTTATCACTTAAGCTCAAAACCACATGAGCTTCTGCACAGATCCATAACAGGAGGCCATTTATAAGAATACCTGATAAATTAAGTAATGCCATTTGTTCATGTTGGCAAAAGCTGGTGACAAAGAATTTTGTTGTTAGAATGTTTTATCTTGAATTTGTGACAGATTGCGGTGGCCTTACAGGCTAAGCTGTTTCAAAGATACAGTGACAATTCAGAAGACAATTACTGCGATTTTCCAGAACACATGTAGAAAAGGCAGTGAGTTGGCTGTGGTGGGGAGAGTAACTGGCAATTAGCAGCACCCACAGGTAGCCTAATTCTCACAGGGTAAAGAAAAACACTAGTAGGAGAGTTGTGCATTAGAAAATGCACAGCACCTTTCTTTTTCATGTCTGCACTGTAATCTTAGCCTATGCAAGGCACACTGGAGAGGAAGGTGCATCTTTTATTGCAGTGGAGTTTGTGAACGGATTCATTGTATTCGGAGATTATATAGTGTGACAGGAGTGAGTAGGATTTAAAGCCATGTGCCAGCTTCTTGGCTGCAGCTCCAGCTGCCATGCGTTGTTTCAACACTGTGCTCAAGGTAGAACTTGGCACTTTTTTTCTGACAGAAAAAAAGACCTTGGGAAGTTTAGAGTGAAGACACCACTTACTATCCAACAGAAGGTGTGGAAAGATAGAAAATATGACAGAACCAAGAAGCTGGCATGACCTGAAATGTATTTATGCAGAGAGGTTACTACATTTCTCCTGGGCAGTGCTACCTGATAATATTTATTTCCCCTTAAGAGTTTCCTGTCAGATATAAAAGATGCCGCATAGTTTTACTTTTTAATTCACAGGATTCATCTGCCTTGCCCCTTGTTTTACGGTGAGGACACACTAATACTAAACACCTGCTCAAATCAGAAACTTGTACTGGTGCTGAGAAATATGATAGTTCTTTTTTTCTAGTGTGCAGATTTAGTGTCTAGAACAGTTTTTGCCTCTTCTAAATGCAGATCTCTGATGCTATTGGTTTCTTTCCAAACTGACATGGCCTAAAGTATAAAGCACCTAGACAGATACCAGTAAGCTGCATCAAACAAGTTCTGGTGGTGTTTATTCTTTATATGTGGCTTATCTCTGCTATAGACAAGCATTATTTTTTATTTTCCTGAAATGACTTCAGTTGAATCTGGTGAAAAAGATTATGTCATTTTTATATGTCATATTTGTGAAATATATGATTATGTATCATACATGGTGATACATGATGACAAAGTATGATGACATATGGTGAAAATATATGATGAGATAAGTAATCGATATTTCACGTGCAGACCAAGAAGTATATCCAAACTGTTCACTGTGGCTGTGGAGGCATTGCAGTTTTTGATGTGCATACACGGTGAGCAATCATTGTCTGTTTGAGCTTGCATGTTTTCGGCCATAGAAAATCAGCTAGCCAAATCCCTGGGTCAAGAAAGAAAATAGCAGCGAAAAAAGGAGAGAATTCATTTCAAGAAAAAGGGTTTATAACCACTCCAAAAGATGATCCCTGCTTCAGTGGAGAAGCAAGACTTCTTAAGCATCAGCCGTGGCACTGAAGGGATCATTTCTTTGAGGACAGAATACTTAAAGGCAGGCTCCATTCTACTGTGAGACCAGCCGGTCTGTACTCCATGGTGACAGGAGTCCAAGTCTTTATCTTTAAATGTTGCATGAAGCAGTGGATGTTAGGGGTTGCAAATGCCTTTAAATGTTCATAATCTTGACAGTGAAATCTGTCAATATGCATATGATTGATTAAGATGCATTCTGGCACTAGAATGTATGTATTTTTGGTTTTCATGCTACTACATTTTGAGTAGTTAATGTTACTGTCCCAATGTGTAAAATTTTCTCAAAGGTAAAAATACAGTTTGGTGGGGTTTCTTTCTTGTTTGTGGTTTGTTTTTGTTTTTGTTTTTGTTTTTCTCTAGTGGTCTTTAATCATCTTCTAAGTCTCTGCTGTTTACATGCTGTTAGCTTGTGGGAGTATCTGAGAGTTTTTCCACATTGCCCCATATGACCTTGACTATCACATCAGTTCAAAAGTTAGAAATAGGAAATAAAAAAATCACGTACTCCTATATTTGTCAGAATAAGATTGTTTTGACTCAAACTTGTCAATCTTGTCTTTTATTTTAATATTGTTTGCACTGTTTCCCACTAAACTCCAGCTACAAAATGGCAAAGGGCCGTTGTGAATGATCACATACTAATCTATGTGATATTTCTATTGTTGGTGTTGCATCTTGTGTGAAATAAGTAAATGCTGCTACTGAGAGACTTTCCATGACCATTAATTATTTGTTATGTTGTGATAACAAAGTTGCTTCCTTAAATCTTAAAAGAAATATGCATTTTTGGAGAGTTTGGAAATTACTGGAGAAAATTCCTGCACAATATAGCTTGTTCACGCTGTCTCATTTTTGGCAACTAACTTAAATCCATAAAGTCAGTATCTGAGCTGTTTATAAAATCCAATAGAACATCCACAGGAGTCTTTAGAGTGCCCAACTGGGACCCTACTTATTTTTATCGATTACATAGGAGACCTACTCCTGCTAAGGTAGATGATGTGAATATATATCTCTATGGTAATACATCAAATTAAAGGTAAATAAAGCCCTTTGAAATTTGACAAGGGCCACAAGGTTGTTAGTGTTAAATCTGGTTTTGGTGTCATTGAATATAGTGGAAGCTGACCCGAAACTTAAGATGTGATACTCGTTTGACACATACACACACTAAGTAGCTATAGCTCTGTTGAAATCAGTCTTACTGTGTGATAGAATTTAATACAAACCACTTAGTTGCAGAAGGTAAATATCATACATAGGTGACAACACGAAGTAAACTTTTTTCTTCTGAGAAGGAAAGTCTTGTTTTTAATTTTGTTTTCTCCGTAGTGCTGCCACTTATGATATATGATTAATGTACATCCGAATTAGTGCTAATAAATAATGCAAGTCACTTCAGTTAATTTTTCTTGCTGAGCATATCTTCAGCATGAGCAACTCTTAATCAAAGATGAGCATAACATAGAGAAATCAAAGTTGTGAGTTCATTTCACAGTGGAGTTTGAATAGTGATGTGATGACAGTTTCAGTGTTCAAATGAATATTTAGGTTTTAAAGATACAGTTCATTCAGAAGTACATCTAGGCCATGGAAAGAGCTTAAAGGGAACAGAATAACATTAGAGAGACTGAACTAAGATGATGGCCTTGCTATTTTCCCTTTCAAACAGAAATAAATACACTTTGTCCCGCTTGCTTAGTATTTACATAGTGCCACTGCTTAGTGTATACAAAGTCCCACTGCACAATCCCAATTGCTTCAGAAGACCGCCAACCCTGTGGCAGAGCAGACATGAGACTATCATTTTGTCCTTCCTTTTAAAGTTTCAATGTTTTTTTTTGCCATAAGTACTTCTGTTGTTATTTGGAAACACTGTGGAAGGTGGATGGAAACTGGCAGTATGTTCCCAAAGGTCTGCTAGAAACACTGATGTGGAGTTAATTTTCGTACCTGACTAGGACTAGTATTTCAGGCTTAGGACGGAGTCTGAAGAGGAGGGGAGAAATGGAAATAAGAGGAAACGAGGAGTTCACATTTTAATTCTCTGTAGGAGTAAAAATATTTCACTTTTATTTTTTCTTTAATGCCTATTAAACTTATAACTGTGAATACTTGGATTAAAAATTATATGTAATGACTATTTTAGACAATGTCCTTAGGGTGTCTTTATAACTCCGTGATTGCCTGATCTCTCAAGAGGCACTGGTACATCTTAAAATGGAAGCCAAAGTGTCTGGATAGTTGCTTGATAAATGTTATTAAAACCATGGAATCCCTGAACTGGAGTCTTCATTACTTGATGATATTTCTGTATTAAGTATGAGACTGTGGTAAAATGCCTTTTTAAAACACACAGTAGATGGTTAGAATTAATTGATCTTAAAATATACGTTTCATCTACAGCCTGGTTTATGCATATGTGTTAATGCTCATAATAGAAAGACAGGGGCCCAAAGGAAAGCGAGAGGTTTGTTTGGCGAGCTGTGGAGGAGGCATGGCATGTTCCCTTAAGCTGTCTTATCCCTAGAGCTTGTAGGGAAACTTGTGTCCACCTCCTTGTTAAGACACCTTCTACACTCTGCTTCCCAGCAAGTGAGCTATCGCTTCCTGAGAAGACATTCCTTATTTCCATGTCATGCTGCAAAAAGGGGCAGCATGGATGCCAGAGGTAATAATTTGCTGAAAGAATTTCATCCAGCTGAGAAGAGAGTTAAGTCACTACCTCCTGTTTTTGTCTTCATCCCTGTTATTAATCAGATACCAAAAAAGTCTTGGAAGAAATTCAAGGGAAAAAGAAGGCAAGCTACAGCAATGCTGGATCCTTCTTGTGACTCCCAGTAGGATTTTCACTGCACTTTTCTGTCCTAAATGTTTTGTTGAATGTTACTCCTACTTGTCATAATTTCTTCAAAATACGTATTTTTTGCAGAAACTTAACTGCAGGCCAATAGTAACTTACTGCAGTATTGTAAATGGTAGGTACTTTGTAAAAACCAAGAGAGTAGACATTTTCCTCTGTACTTGAAAAACAGAAAAAAACCTGTTTCATACTTTGGCTCTGTAGAGTGACTCTTACTCGTGGCTTGGCAGAAGTACCAGGATGATTTGTTTATTTATTTATTTTGTTACCAGTGAAGTCAGTGGGAGTTCTAGTATTGACTTTTTTGAGTCAAATGTAGTCCAGTGCTTGGATTTCAGTTCAGGCCTGATTCCAAGCTAAGTAGCTCACTGCAATGCACTGACGCATGTGTGACTTATTCAGTTTTCTCAGGTTTTCCTACACCTAATGATAAAGCTTTGCAGCACACTATATCAATACTGACAATGGTCAGGCATGAAATGTTGTAGTTATCAGCACAGCATGTAAAATGTCGCGCTACAGGAATATGCTATGCTCGTGGCATTTAATGTGTTCTATAGTACAGCGAGCATTTAATAGTCTACTTTATTTTGTTTCCTTTTTCTCATTTTTTTTTAACCAATAAAGAATATTTTTTTAAAGAAAAAGTTTTCTTAAGCCTGTCTTCATATATAGATACAGGTGTGTGTGTATATATATGTGTGTTTATATAGCTGTGTTTATGTGCATATGTGTATCTTCTGTAACAAGAAAAGCAGACCCTTTGCCTTTTCTGTTATCTCACTGCATTTCTTGACATGGGCTTTTCTCTTCTCAAGCACTAGTAAATTGGATTCACTGGTGAATATTCTTGATTCAGACAAGAGTGGTCACGGCTTAATTTTTCAAAAAGAAACCTAAATACAGATTCCTGTATTAATACGTATATAGTTACCTGTAACTTCAGTGGGGGTGGTGTACATTCAACACCTTGGAAATCAGGTCACTGTTTAAGGGCTTAAATATGAATAAGATGCCTAAGATCAAAGATTTTGGCTTTAGTGAATTGCCTCAGGTCACAGAGCAAATCAATGGCAGAGTCAGCATTAGCAGCCAAATCTTCTCACAGTCAGGCACAGTTTACTATGCTGTAGCCAGCCCATAAATATGTCTGTATATGCCTCAATGTACATAATTAATTCAGTCCATGGTGTCTTAGCGCTTACGTCTTCTGTACTGTGTCATGGCTGAAGGCAACATTGCATTTTCATTAAAACCTCTGCAGCCCTGCTGCTGACTTCAGTCAGGTCACAACATTGTAGCTGAGAGTCAAATCTGATCCGAAGTACGCTTACAAAACAGCATCTGCCATTTTCTGCTGCTCTTTCCTCCATTTGTGAAGTATTCAACTTTATGAGGAAACTAAGGCATTTATGTTAAAAAAGAAAAAAGTTTTGGCACAACTGTAAAAGGCATCAGTGAAGTGCATTACACTGCATGCTTCTCAAAGAACAGAAACCATAGCATTCATTTTACAGAGGAGTGTTTGTTCAACTACTGGAGGTTATCCCAGTGGCAAGTTCATCCTTATTTGATAATAATGAAACATAAGTTTGATGTATTTGCTTGAGTAAGATTGCCATCTGGTAAATAATATGTTTTGTGAGTGTTTATAACAATCATGGCTTAAGCCAAAATTGACTTATCATGATTGCTGCAAATAATCCTGCAATGTCCTGACTTAGCTTGATATTTTTTTTTGTTGAGTGGAGAAAATGTATTTAGAGGGCTTCTTGTATTTATTTTTTTAAGTATTTTGTGCAGTATAAATCTTGTATTTTCAAAAGCAATGATTATAGCTGATTATTCTCTGTACTGTAGCTCTAAAGAAGAAAGAGGTTGTTTATGTACTTGTTAAGTATTGTTATATGTATTTAGGCTTTTGATTTTAGGTTGACTAAATTATTCTTTTTGAATTTTGGACTAGAAAGGGTTTGGATTTTATGTTTTTGAAATTTTTTCTAAACATTTTAGTTCCAATGAAGGAAGTAAATTCAGTACTTTTCTGTCTTGGGAAAGAGAAGTTCCATAAGGCGTGCCAGATCTCTATCATTCCAAGACTGCCCAGGAATGTCATCTTCGTTTCTTAAATGTGATATAATCTGAAGGGAAAAAAAAGTTCAAGAAATTCTGTAACTTCTTAGAGTTTCTGTTTATTTCCTTTTCTTTAACATAGTACAAATTTACGATGTCACGTTGTTTTGAAAAAAGGACAGGAGTTCTGTCTTTTACTAGCTCAAGGAAATGTATTTACCAATAGTACAACTTTCTCACACTGTCTTAATGGTTGGATTCAATGCAGAAAACGCTGGTAAAAGGTTGGCTCTTTCCGTTCATTTTTTCTTCTCAGACTGTTTTCCAGCTACTGCCAACTATAGTGTTGTAAGTTTTTTGTACAGTTTTTATTTTTGCAATGTGGACATCTGTCCAGTGGGAACAGAAGTGAGAATTTCAGAGTTTAATGGAAACCTGATAACTCAGTTTTGAAAATGCTAATTAAGGCATATTTAAATGAGGCCTTTACAAATCATAGTTTTTATGACTAAAATCCCTTCCCACTTATCATCTGCTCAAATGAATGATGTAAAAAATTAACTGTTAAGTTTGAAAACAAAAAGACTATAAGACTGAGGAATTATACACCTATTTCAGTGTCACTGATTTCTTTACATTTACATGTGCTATTTTGTGCTTTGAAAAAAATTAAGTAAAATGATGCATTTCAAAGTTCTGTCCTATTTCTATGTTTGCTAGTATGCGTTATCTCTCAGGAACTTAGGACTTTCAGATACTCAAACTTCCATCAGTTTCTTCCATCAGTTTCTTCATATGGAGTATTTATGGTACTGGGAATTATATCCTTAAATGGTGTGGATTCATAGATCCAGAAGTGTGGGAGAGAGCCACTGCGGGGAAAAAAATGTTCTCTCTTAAGCAGAAGCTGTTGGATCTTTGTAGATGAATAAATACAAGCACTTTTCTACATCTTTTCCACAGTGTGGCTAACAACCCACTAGTGCAGTGTGATTTTTCTGAATTAGACTCCATTTCACACTCCCCTTTCTGCCTGTCAAAGAGGTGTCAACTTCCAATAGAGACTGATGCTACAAAAGTCGCTGTAGAGTTTTGAGTCCTCAAACTGCTTCTTACAGAAAGATTTAAAGTGTGCTCCCCAGTCTAGGGCGTTCACTAATTCCTTCTGCATGGAGGATGTCCTGAAAATATTGAGCCCACCTACTGTATTTTAGTCTGGAAAGAGTGACCTGTATATGCCCGTTTTACCAAATGAGGAAGAAGTTCTGCCTCTTTGTTTGTCTCTCCTCTTTCATCAAATGCTTATTAAAAAAAAAAACAAACAAACCCTCTGCTTAGCACAATGGATTTAATAGACATGTTTTCTAACAAATAATTTTTTAAGCTCTTAATTTCTTATTTTCCTACATATCGAGTAGTTCTGCAAACCAAATGGGACACAACCATGTACAGAATATAGGCTGCAAGTTTTAGAGCAGGTCTTCTTGTTTTACCTTTCGTATAAAAAAAAAAAAAAAAAAATCTGTACCAGATACTCATTCTGTATAGGACGTGGGTGATTCCCAGGGTATGGAAATCTTTTTGTTTCTGATCAGACTTGTTCCCCTTGCGGAACTTGGGTTTTTTTTCCTTCTTTTTTGAAAACTCTTGGTGAGCCCGAGAAACCTCAATGTGTTGCAGCATTGTCTGCATACGATAACATTTTGATACAGCTCTGATGGCATTCTGATACAGATTTGTTATGTTGAATTATAGTGCTTTAATTAACATGGTGAATCTGTACTGCCATGACAGATGACACATAGAAGACAAAGGTGTAATAAGAGTCAAAGAAGTGGAAGCTGAAACTAGATAAAATCCAGCCAGAAATAAATAGCAAGCTTTAAAGAGAATTCCTGAAACCATTTACCAGTGAATGAATTATTTTCCTTCACTTGAATGAATTAAGAAGAAATAGCTGTCTAAAATGACTTGCTTTGCCTCAAATAAAAGCTGTAGTTGCAGAAGAATGAGGTTTTGTGGCTCATGGCATACAGATGTCATAGACAAAAGCTAATGCTGCTTCTGCTCTTAAAAATTTCTGAATGTTCAACAATGTGCAGTTAATGTACATGTGCAGCTTTTGCTATAGAGAGATGCATCCAGGACCAAAACAAGCATTAACGTCTTTAAAGAACATTTTCAGACCTTTTTGCAGCGTTTCCCTTCATCTAGAAACAGAAGCGTACATTGTATGAATGCATATGCCTAGGATCAACAACCCTCATATTTGTTTGTTTGACACTTCAGTGCAATAGCAGTACTAAACCGTGGTCGTTGTTAGTAATTAATGGGATTAGATATTTAAGTCATTGTTGTCACTGGTTTGGAAAACCAACACTTTATATTTTAATCTCTCTAATGTCAGAAGTGGGATTTTTGTATTACCATAAAATAAAATGTATGACTAGATTAAATAAGTAAAAGGCATTAGCAAACAGCAATTAGTTTGTATATTATTGTCAGTAACAGCAGGAAGGTCTGTGATGTGCACATGTGTACATATTCACCCATTAACAGTCAAGGAAAAATAAGTGTGTACAAGAACTCTTAATGTTTTCAAACTAGGGCTGTTTGGAGTATTTTTTCTGTAAATGTCTTTACAGCAGTGAATTTGTTCTATTTTGACCCAAAGTGCATCAGGTTTTCAGTTCATCTCATGTATTTTTATATCTGGAGTGGGAGCAGAGCCTGGCATGAATCTATATGAAGTCCCTATCACTGTTTGTCTAACTTGCACCAAGACCAAAAGACTAATGCTCAAAAAGGCTGAAGTTGAAAGTGTAACCACAGAGATCCAGAGAGAAGTGCTCAGAGGGTTGGAAAATTGTGGCTGGTGATCAAGAGGATTTTGATTAAAAAGCACTTTATGTAACATCTTCCATACACTGATGAATGTTCAGCTGTAAAAGCTCTCCAGGAATGAATTCCGTCTAATAATGTTTGTTTATTTTTACCTTATTTTAAGAGCAAACCTCAATTACACATCTGCCAAAGGAAGGGAGAGCATTTAGTCCACTTGTTAGTGGCTTTAGGATTTGATGAAGGGGCTTAAAGGCAACTTGAAAGCTAAGTTGCTCTTGACATTTTGGTTTTCTCTGAACTTAATATATCTGTATTTTTGGAAAGGCTTGACGATGGGAGACACTTTTTTCCATCTTCCAATATCTGGCAGGCACATTAGGGTGTTTTGAAGAACCTTTAATGTGCAACTGACAGCTGCAGAACGCGAGTATGCTTGGTTGCAGTAGTAAATTAGAGATTGTTTCACCAGACAAAGCCTCAGAAAATTATAGAAGCTTCAGAAAATAGTTGACCATCTATGTTTTATATTTTGCCTTCCATCAACATGCATGGAAAGATCTCGTGTCTCATACACCTAGGTCTCTGCAGAACTGGGTCCGTGAAATCATGCTGGAGAAGCAGGTTGCCTACACGTTCCTATTGCTGATTGGTGTAAACCAGTCAGAGGAATGACACTGCTGTTGCGGGTGATAAGTGAAAAGAAAGGAAAGAGGTGCAATTCTGAAGGCTTGTGGGAATGTCACAGCTGTTCCCAGGGTACCTGTCCCCTTTCTGTCACTTGTGTTTCTGTCCTGTGATTAGAAGTGGGTCTGGTAACAGGGGCCTCCTGGCTGCGTTGGAACACAGTAGCACAAGTGCCCCATCTTTTCAGTTCCTCCTGATCTCTGTATTGAACTTACGATTGCAGGCTCTGTTTTTTCAGCTCGATCTCAGGTCACATCCCTGTAGCTACTCTCAAAAGTCACTCAGTAACCTAAGGTAAAGAAGGTGGTCAATTGTCAGGTTGAATCTCATGGTGTGAGTGTCTGACCAGGTTTCTGTGCGCTGGCCTGGGACTAATCTCTGACTAGCTTCTAGATAAGGCTAAATGTGTTGGATTTGTGTTTTAAACACCTGTCTGGATTATGGTATGCCTACCCTGAGACAAAAGTTCCTTGCTAGCTAACACTGTTACTGTTGTGATTTATTGCATGGCAAAATGGCCAAGCTCAAGACAATGTTGATTAAAAAGTGCGGTGGCATCTCGGGTTTTGAATTCACTTACCCACGAGGACTAAATTAGACCTGGTCTATCTAAAGCAGACATGAACTAGCTTTCTGGGATAAAAGCTAATTGTTCAAGAAAAGGCTGACTTTGAGGAAGATTAAGTTGTCTAGAAATTATAAGGGATCAGAACGAGTCAAATTTTTTTTTTTTTTTTAGTGAGAATCTGTCATTATTTCTTTTTTCTTGTTTGCTCTGGGTTTTGTTCTTAATGATAGAGCCAGGTGCCAACAGCAAATGATTTGCATAGCTTGTTATGGAGCTTGATCAGCATCGCAGCTGTTACTGCAGTTCTGGATCACTCTAGCTTATGCCAAACTTGCTGGTTTGAAATCAGCACAGCGTGCAGATCATATTGCTGATGTCTCTGAGGAAGCTATCCCAACAAATCTTAGGAAATAGCTTCTTCCGTTCTTCTGCTGGTGGCTGTTTCTCGCCTCACTCTTGGATTATTTCAGGAGTCTTCCAAAGTAGAGAATGGACTGTATTCCAGCACACACAGTGCTGGGAATTAGACTTAGTTAATACAAGCCTCTTCCATCAATATCTGGTCCAACAGCTTGACTCAGGTTTCGTATCGTGTGTAGTCACTTATGCAAGCTTGCTGTTGTCCAACCCAATTAATTCAGTATAAATCAGGCTGCAAATTCTATTTTGGTGTAGATTAAAAAAACTCAACAGGTCAACTTCAGATTAGTAAATTAATCATTCTTGTCTGGTTGTGACCTTAAATTTTTTGTTCCCTTAAAATGCTGCTTGGTACTTTGTGGTCACCATACACAAACTCCAGTGGGAAAAAGGTGCAGTAACTACTTAGCAATTTCTTGCGTCTCTAAATAAATGTTGTCTCCTTAGTAAACTTGATTACTTCTCATGCTTTTACATAAGGAACTGGTAAAAATTGTGTCAACACTGTCTGTTTAAAGAGAAACGTTACACTGTAACCTTTTGAATACTGGGAAATTTCATGTAAAGCAAGAACATCTTGACAGGGTATAACTGCACATTTATTCAAAATAAAATGATCATTTATTAAGAAAACAATGTCTGCTGGTGGTAACCCCGTTCTGATTTTCTAAATTAGCTCTTCTCCAAAACAGGCTCATTATCTAGGAAATGACTGCTGCTGGTAAAAGTATCTGAAGAAAATAGACACAACTAGCAGTAAGAATATTATTATTATAGCAGCTCCCAGTAGTGCTGCTACCATTAAGGTTCTGTCAGAATTGTCATGGGAAGGCTCCTCTTTTCCAATCATTTTTATTTTTACATGACTATAAAAACTGGGGCTGTATAGGAAACTTGCATGTAAGGTCTGAGGCTGGCAGCGTATGTTTGCTTTGAACAGGTCTTGAAAAATAACTTGATACCACAAAAGTAGATGCTCTTTGATTCCTATGATCATGTTAAAGCATGGATCTTGAGCTACCTGGTTTTTCTTTTATGAAACAGAAGGTGCTTATAGTACACTAAATCTACCCATTTTATAATTTTCATCTCTGTTTGATCTCTGCCTGTCTTTCTCATCTTCCTCTGACAAGCTGGGATTCTGTTAGTGCATATGTTCAAGGCAGTGGCATAGACACGTTGGTAAAAATGTGACCCTCCTGACATCAACTGGAGTTTATTGTTGACATCACTGGACATCAGGATTTTGCTCTGCTAAGGAAGGTTAGTGTTGATTAATATGATTTTGAATGACTAAAATTTTCAAGCTTACAAGCAGCTCATAAAGCAAACAAAATACCCAGCAAAAGTCTCATTGATTATTAATTCATGCAGTTCAGCTGGAATTAGTTAGACTGTTTCTTACTGTGCTGATTAAAGTATTTACCCTATTTGGTAAAAGTAGTGAAATGTTAGCTATATTCTTAGAAACTGACAAAGACCTCTTGGGTGTCCAGAGTTGCAACACAGCGAGATCAGGAAAACATGCATCCGTGATATTGTTGTATATGCAGAAGTGCTGTTTGTGAAAGGAAAGTGTTTGCTGTTTGTTGGCTCCTCCCTGGCTGCTGTGAAATAATTTGGAGGCCTTGGTGTGCAATACTCACTTGTTGAATGTCAGTTTTGTTGAGTGAAAAAAGTCCTTGTAATTGATATTCTAATTAATGTTTTTGTAAAAAGAACCGAGGATTGAATGGATCTGAAAGCTGATCTACCCTTGCAGCTATAAAAGTGACCCCTCCAAGGAAGAGGAGCATTGACAGGAGAGGAATGGGGGTGGGAAGCCACACTGCCGGCTCGCATTATGTCTGCTCTGTGGACAGACAGCAAGCGCACCACCGTCAGTGTGCCTGTTAGCCTGGTATCTTTATGAAATCTGAATTTGTGATGGGTCACTTTCTGAGCCTCTTGCTTTATTTAGCCGAAACTCTCTCCTTCCAACTACTAGCCAAGTAGGTGAATGCATTTATAGTAAAACAGTCCTGTTCCAAATACTTCCCGACTGAATTTTTCACAGGGGCTGAGCAGGGATCTGCAGCGCTGCCTGGCACTGGGAGGGAGCAGCGCTCGGGAGCAATGCACCGAACGAACCACATGCGTGTGCCTGGGCACGTGCTCAGGGAGAGGTTTGACCTCATGGGAAGAAAAGATCATAAGTCATCACCTTCATGCTTAGTGCAGCCTGCCCAAATAGCGGGTATTGGCATGGAGGGGAGAAGAGCCCGTGCTTCCCTCCTGTGTAGGCTGTGCAGAGCACGTGTAGCCTTGTAGTCCGTCTCAGTGGGCCAGCGTGGCCACATGGCATGGGGGGGAGGAGCAGTCTCCCTGAGAAGGGATGTCTTCCTTACTGGAGTTCGGAGTTGGGAATAGGAGGGTGGTGGTGACCCCAGGCTTGGCTGTGTTACATAGAGACGTGCCAGGCAAAGCTTTTCTGGAAGCGCGACCAAGCTCATGCACTTTCTTATGGAGAACAGGAATTTTATAGCTGTATTAATTCTAAGCAGAGGCTCATGCTGTACAGGGCTTCAGTTGTCTGGACAGCATTTGGTTTGCTCTTGTTATGCAAGAGTATAGTGATGCAAGTACCAGCAAAATGCAAGTTTGTATTTTGTCTAATTATGACCTCCTTAAGTTAATTTTTATGCATCAAAGCTATTTGACATTTGTCAAAACAAATTCGAGTCCCTAGGAGAGATTTTATGACAAAACCACCATTGATCTGACAGCTTGCTCTCTAGGGAAGAAGTAGTGTGGCTGGCATTAAAGACTTAATGCTTCCAAAGTTCTTCTTTACTACTAGTCCCAAGGCAGAGTGTCTGGGCCTGGGCGAAGCCGGCTGCCACGGTGGCAGCTGGGAGTTTGACAGTGTTATGAAGAATTGCAACTGTTGATCAGTGGATTGTTACACTGTCGATGACAGCGTTGCAAATTAATTCTGAAATTAACTGAGGGGACATGCAGAGGTCCCACTGTTCCTCTGAAAGGAAGAGGGCAGTGTCGAAATTACCAGTGAAGCAGAGTAAAAATTGCTCTCTGAGTTCTGCCTGGCAGCTGGATGCGAGCGCGTAAAATGCGGTTGTCTGGCATCCGCGTTCACCTAGAGAAAGCTGAGCCTTGGAGGAGATGACTAATACGAGTTGCAGGGTGGGGGCAGGGATGTTTTGGGTTCTCTGTGGCTTTTATAAATGATTTATTGCACCTACTGTATCTTAGAGATGAGAAATTAGTAGGCTGATATTTCACTTCTACTCTTAAAATAACCTGTTATTTTGCAAAATGAAATAATTTCTCATATAGCAGCCTTCTCCTACCCTTTGTCAGATATTATTCAGCCTAGAGTACCTCCAAATACTCAATATTATTTCACCTACGTGTGCAGAATGCGGTCTACTTCAAACCTGAGGTATCGTTCACTGGTTTGTAGTAGCCATTAACATATGCTTTTCCCATGGTTTGTGTACTTATTCTAAGCATGTGCCTTTTACAATGCAGAACACAAGAGACTTGTTTTGTAAGATTAATGAAGGTCACCAAAATTCTCAAAAGTATTCTGATAATTAAGGCTTTGTTTATCAAAAACAAGTTATATTAAGAGCAAAAAGATTCATGGTAATTATTCATAATCTTAACAATTCAAGTGTAGCCACCTCATTTGTGCATTTAATTCTTCTTGTTAATGTTTTGCATAAATCTGCATAATTACTTGAGTTGCCTGTTGTAATTTTGACAGCTACTCAGTTCATGTGCACTAAAGTATATCAAAAGCTTGATGTGCTGAATATTTATAATTTTACGTATGTTCTTGGGATAATATTTTTTCAACAATATTTTTAGTTTTTGTAAAATTGACATGGTATACTTGGAAAGATTGCCAAACATAGATCTCCATATTAGCACATGATGGAACTAGAGCAACACTTAGAGGTGTAGTACCGGGGTTTTGGAGTATTTTACAGAGAATACATATGAATTGCACACGTGAAATGTTTTGATAATTTTTAGTAGGTTAGTGTCTTTAATGTGAACATGTACCTTTTTTAAAAAAAAAGTTTTGCATCGTATTCTCTGCATTTGTAAGTACAAGTTGGTGTCTAGATTTTATTCATAGTCACATACAAAAGAATAACAGTGAAAAACAGAAGCACAACGTTAGTATTGAACAGCATTAGCATGGGAAGCTGGCCTTACTGTTACACACACTGCGTCGCTGTATGGCTCCCAGAGGGCTTGGAGAGCTCTGAGAACTATCTTCCTGCAATTTAGCAAAACAAAACAGCATCAACAGCAACCAAATCTAACTTTTGGCTTCCTGAGTGCTCCTGCACGTTAAAATGTTGTGGTTGATGGAACGAGAGTCGCATTCTTCGGAGAAATGTAAGACATACAAAAAGAATAATAGTGTAAATCAATCAAGTTGTTTCATCCTTTGACCACAGTTTTGGGGAGGAAAGGAATTTGCAGAGTGAAAAGGTGCTAATGACCTCTTCCGCACACAGAATAAATACACCATTTCGTAAGAACAGCAAATACCGAGGTTATTTATAAATATAATTGTGCTTGTTAATTATAAAAGCAGTTGCTAACTAATTACAGCAGTAAGTTTTCAGTGCATCTGATGACTGTCTGGCACAGTGCGGTGTGAATCTTCAGTCAGCTGAAATCACACAAATTATTCAGTCTTTTTACAAATGTTGACAAAATGCTGGTTTGAAAACCTAGTTCGGATCCTTTAAAAATACTGTCTCAAGACAGTTTATTTTTGAAACGCTGTGTTGTGCATACTGAAGTTATCAAGTTTTGCACTCAGGAAAAACATTCAAGTATATGTGCTCTGGTGCAGAAGTGTGCACTCACTATTGAGTCACATTTTGACCTTACTAAAATAGTACTGTGTGTTACAAAAATGTGTGCTTATGTTTATTACCTCTTTCATGCAAAATTTCATATTTTTACATGAAAACAGCTTTCTCTAAGACAGATAAAAGGAGTGGAATCCTACTTTAGACATCACAGCATTGTTTCCTTGGAAAGAGATTTGATATGAATGAAATGCTGTTGCCCAACAGGAGAAGAAAATGAATGTATTCAAGTGGTATCAGAAAGCAGAAGCAAAATTCTCCTTTGGATGCAGGTGTTCCAGCTGTACAGATTCCTCTGCAGTCACAGAGGGTTGATGCTATAGATTAATTTTGAACACTTAAGACGTTAGAAATATGGGTTATCCTTCAGTCACAGATCCACTTCAGCGGTATAACACAATGGGGGGAGGGAGGAAGGTTTAAACTGTTTCTGTTATGCTCAAAATATATTGGGGGTTGATTTAAGAGTAAAAGGAGGAAAAGTGCAGTTGTCATGCACTGCTATCTTTCACTTTAATGAGGACTTAAATGTAAGTGAAAAATTAAAAGGTTGTTATATTTAGAAATAGCTGGAGCCATACACTCGATGTATGTTGCACACAGTGGGCAATGAGCATTAAAAATGAGGGGGGAAAACCCATCTACTTTGCAGCTATATTCATTAATTAAAAGAAGTTTGTTAAAACTAAATTTGGAGAGAAAAAAAATAGAAAAAAAAAACCCACGGAAAAAACCCCTTCTTTAATTGTGTTTACCCAAAAGCCTTTTCTTCCTAATTTAAATAGCATAAACATCTGGACTAAAGCAATATTAGAATCATGGCAGTAGTCAAGCAAATCTTGTGGAAAATAATGAAATTAGATCCCTGGTGTTGTGACAGAGTAAGGGCAGGATACATCAGTTCGATGTTAATAAAATTTCCATGAATGACTGAATACAATTAAGAAATTGTCAGTTGCGGCAATGAACTTTTGTAGCTCATAGATGTTTGCATCATTTGATTATGCTGGCAATTTAAAATTGTTTGTTAGTGTCTGTGTTGGGATATTAATTATGACCTTTATTACAGCCCACAATTAAACTAGTCATATAGCAACAAGCAGCCTGTGTTGTGGTAGTAAAAGATCTGAACTGTTTAGAATCGGGTCTTGGTATGCTCAGACCATTCACTGATCATCCAAATTGGAAATTATTTGAAATGATCCAATACTTTAAAAAACAATTCAACTGGGTTGAGTAATCTCTTTAATAAAGAAATTTTGGTTTAATAGTGTTTTAACAGTTTTAATTGCTAACAACATCTGTAAAACTGTTTTAAAAAAGGGAGAGAGAAAGCATTTTTAACTGTGACTCCAAGATAAGCATTCTCCTGTTTCAGGAAGAGAAAACAATTATTCATTGGTTAATTAGCTGTAAACAACTTTTTAAAGACACATCCATTATATATGTAATTATTTGAAAAAAGCTTTAATGTTATTTGTGCTAATGCATAATTATTAGTGCTTGCTAAAAGGATTAACAGTATTTAGATGACCACTGTTGTTGGGAAATATCAGAGAGGAGAGATGAGATTAGCATCAGGAAGGAATGTGTAGTGATGAATCAAGTGTGTGCATGCACCCCTTTAGCAGCGACAATGAACAAATCACACGTTCAGAAACAAAGCATTGCAAACTGAAACCACGCACTTTTTCATCTTTAATATTTCTGTGATACGTGAAGAAAATATATCACTGCCAAAGTATTTCTATACTCAGTGGAATACATAGTTCCTGTGATTTTTTTATTTTTAATTTTTTTTTTTAACTCCCATGGCACATTTGTCTTTTTTTTTTTTTTTTTTTTTTTTTTTNAGAACTGTGTGGTCCCTTTATTATTGCATAGCTGAGTGGCAACTTTACAATGCCCTCAGTACATCCATTTACTAACTGTTATACCTAATTTACTAAGAAGATGTAAAGGCATAGTGAAATCTATTTAGGCTTTTGTAATGTGTTGACTGGAGCACTGTTTATAGTTATTAGCATATGAATGAAAGGAATAATATTTTAAGCACTTAAATATTTTTAATATAGGTCAAGGGAAACTGTAACATTTGTCCTAACATGTTGCACATTCTAACTAAGGCATCACAGGAACATGCCTGAAATGTCTGTTGATTTACATCTGTGTTTATCAAAAAAAGGTTTGACTGTATATACTAAAATTACAGTGAAAGAGGCAATTCAGGGCCACATCAATAAGAACTTAAGCATCTGAATGACCTAATTCTGACAGAACCATAGTTGTGTTGTGCTTAAATTGTTATCCTGGACATATCTAACAAAATAATTTATGTTAAACAGAGACCTGGTATTTAACGTGCCAAGTCCCCATATTTTCATGGAGTTATAATTTTTCAGAGCCATTTGTGTAAGTGGCTAGCCACAGAAGCATGATTAATGGTGTCACTGGGGTGCTACAGATTCCCCCGAAAGGTCCACGAATGTGCTTTAGCCCTGACCTGGAAGGATCGACCTGAGCAGTGGGAGATTTGTTCAGTCTCCATGAATTTGGCTGCTTTTCAGATGCTGCCAGTAATGATGCTAATTGCTGGCATTTGTGGCGGTCGGTTTTGTGATACAGACACCTGTACCATGTCAGGATTTCTGATCTTTTAAATAAGAAAACAGCTCTCAATTCTCTTTTATGAAACTGGAGGAACAGTGTTTGACAGCTCCGAAGGAATACCATGGGTGATTTTAGCATTTCAGTTCGTTGGATATTTTTAGTTCTCTGGAGTATATTAAGGAGAAATTGTGCACTTCTATTTGTATGATTTCTTTAAAGCAATCATTATGTGGAAGCATTTGAGGGATGGAATTTTTGTAACTGTTTTAGTTGATGAAATTATTACATTTTAAGGGATTTGTGTATTTAAGCATAGATGATTATTTAGAAGGTTTGGTTGCTAAGGTTTGGTTGCTGCAAATTGGAAGCTGTGTAGCTCAATTTACTAATTTATTTTGTGATCTGTGACTAAACTGAGTAAAAATGCAAATAGCACAATCCCTTTACATTTTATCACCAGATCAGTTTACTGATGGGGAGGATCAGAGTCACTAAACAGTTCAACACTCTTCTAAGTAGTCAGACACTAAAAGCATCTATAGGGAAGACTACAGGAAAGCTCACATGAACAGAGGTTTTATTGGAATTCAGTATTTATTTGTTTCTGACATGGAATGCAGAAGCAAGAGTTTATTGTCCATTGTAAGGACAATATTTTTCTCTCCCATCACGTGTGGCAATGAGCCATCATGTCGTGTTGCAACATGCTCATGTGTTAGGAGGAAAAAACTGGTAAAGCTAGAAGGAGATACTGAAAGCTTAAATGGGTGTTGTCATTTCCTCATGATTACACCTCCTTTCAGAGCATTAAAAAAATGGTAATCTTTTATTTCTCTCACTTTTATTTTTAACTGATGTTCCCCCATGTTTGTAGGGAGGATTGTTTGTTTGTTTAGAAGTATTACAGCTGTTTATTTGCTACTTATTTACAAGTCAATCTCAGCAGTGGTGTCAACACCATTTTGGAGCCAGTGCTAGGGCACAATCTTTTTCCCAGTGAAACCAGATGAAGTTGTGTTTTTGCCTCCTGAGGAAACAGGGTTTGGTCTATTAATACCTATTTTTGCAGATCCAGCAGAGGGAGCAGAAGTCCACCGATGGGGTTGCCTTGGACGAAACATTTGGGGTGGCAGATGGGTTGGCAAAAGTTGCTTGTGGAGGTGGGGAACTGCATGAATCACTCCCCCCATATTCTGAGAAAACTGCTCAATTAAAACACTAAAGATTGCTCTGTAATTCAGTAATTTTTCACCTCCTGGAATTTCATTTTTTCTTGAAATTCTCCATGAGTTGGTACCATAACAGTTGATTAAAATGATTTCCAGCACTAACACAAGTGTAGTGATCCTAATTAGCCAGCAGATAATTGTTTTAGTAGGGAATAACATCCAATCATGTCTTTGCGTATCAACTCCCCTGCCATTTTGCTACATTTGTGAATATACATCAAAAGAATTGGCTAAACTGGTTTTGTGTGAGCCATATGTAAACATCAGGCTTTACTCTGTGTCCATACTAGCAGCAACTATGCTGGTTTGTGCAACTAGGATTTGTAGTTATTTGGTCAATCTTCAATAGAATGCAATTTAGGGGGGTGAAATTTAGAGCTGGACTATGAGATATTGCCCCCTTTAAAAACAAAACAAAACCCCAAACAAACAAAAAAATAACAACAACAAAAAGATACATTAGCTGTAGTGCTCCAGTGTCATTTTAGCGTACATGCAATTGATAACAAATGTGTTATTAGTGTTGTTACTTCTGCCTTAAAAGTGGTAACAGTATTACAGCAGAAGCTGGTGATCTGGGGCTTGCTGCTAAAGACGGCAGCTGGTGGATTTTGATTTACATATAATGGAGCTGAGAGCCACAGCATTTTAGAAGATATACAAGGGCAAATCTTCTGCTGATTTCTGAAATCAGCGAGACCAAGCAGCCCACCAGCAATAGTTTTGTCACCTTAATGAGTGTTTCCCGCTTCTTCTAGAACTCTATTGGCAAATTTAGTCTAGTTTGGTAAAGTTAAACTAAATTTTATCTGTATAAGTATATATGAACACATGGCACATGATCCTTCAGAATTTGCTGATTTCAGTATGAGCTGGACAGAATCATACATAAATCGTGGCTGGGCAGAATATCATATATGGCTGTTCAGAATCACAGCCACAAAGAACTCATCCCAAGATAACCAGAAAAAAGCAAAAAATTGTTCTCAACTGATTTGCTGCAGTATGAGGTTTCACCTAACCCCCCAAAACAACCCAGCAAGTATTTGCTGGCTAGGGTCCTGTGTTTCCTCATTCACTTTGTGTTGAATTGCTTTGAGGTAATAGACTCGATGTTGAGGCTCAGGTGCAGTTGAGATGACATGCAAGAAAAGCCACTAGCATTTCTCAATACAGGGCTGTCCAAAGTTCGGAGACAACTGGCAAGAAATACTTGTGCAAATACAATACTATGGTTTGAGTTGCTTTAGGTAGCTGAGTGCGTGGGCTTACGTATGTCTACATTAACGCAATTAAAAATATCAAATGGTAAATCTATATTAATAGCCTTCTGATTTGCTCACCGAGGCTGCTTTATGTGAGAACTTTTAGCATATGTATTTTTTAGGGAAGCGGAGTAATGACTCCAAATGTCATGAACTAAAACTCATAGGAAACTCACATGAATCTCATGGACTAAACATGTCATCAACATTAAATAAACTATATTTAGGGTTCTCATTTGTTTTCTGTTGGTCAAACCTGAAGATCGTGTAGAGATCACATTTCCAAATCTTTCTCTGGAACTATGAAAGCTAAAAACTCAATTCTTACATGAAAATCTAGATTTTTTAAATTTTTTTTTTAAACAAAGATTTTGAAAAAACAGGGTATTAATAGCTATCCAGATATTGTGAGACTGATAATTGTTAGAGTTGCAAATTGGCTGCTGCTTAGTGTAGAAGACAGACCTGTGAAAGGAGAGTTTGTGTGCAGCCAGGACTTCATCTAGCACAGAGGACAGAGCAATGTTGTTCAAGTTTAGAAAAAGGAGTTTGTGAGAAAACATCAAAGGTATAGTAACCAGCTCACTGGAAACCAGTTTTCTTCAATTAGTATTTTTGCATTATAAACAGTTTTTCAGTATTTTTAGAAACTTAGTTTTAATAAGTATTTTAGATTCTAAGTAATTTAATATCTTTTAAAAAATGAAATTAAAATTACTGTTTGGTTTTATTATTTTCTTATCTGCCTGTCTCCCCCCCATGTTAGACAAGTGTGACAGCAAAGAAAAAGAAAGGGGCAACTGGGGGACAGGAGGTTGTAGATCCAATATATCTTAGTTTATGAAGGCAGCTTTCTTTTTTTCAGATTAATTCATTCAAAGATAGTATCTACCCCTCCCAAGGAAAAAAAAAAAAAACCAACAAAACTAACTAAAACCATATTCCTGTGTGTCCTGTGTGTCTGAAAAAGTTTAAACTTTCCCAAAAGCAACTTTTTTTATTTGGAAGATAATTGCCCTTGCTTGGTCACCTTTGTTGACAAGCAGATGTGGGATTTACCTTTCATTCAGCAGTAAGCCTTATAGCTGGACATAAACCTGGCTACTTACAAGAGAATATCTCCTAGAGATCCTCTATTTTATTTCCCTTCTTGTAACAGGTAGGATTTTCTGAAGATACTTGAGTTTCCTGACTCTGTGGACTAAAACCTTATGTGGGCCAGAACTTATCTGCCTCCCTCTTCTATCTTACCTCTTCCAATTATCCTAACGAGAAAATCCTGTGCATCATTAGCTCCTGAACACCACCTCCCTGCAGTGCTTCTTGCCTCCTAAGCCCTCCCTTGCCTGCTGGGAGTGAGGGAGGTGCAAATCTGGAAGAAAATCTGTGTGTGTTTTCAGTGGGTACCAAAATCTGAACATTTACTCTGTGTGAAGCTTGCAAGATGTCTGGACTGGTGGTAAATTGAGTTCATTTGAAGTGCTGAACTGAAGTTCGGTCTTCCTTGGAACTATATAATCTTTGTAAAAAGGAAAGGGAGAGGTGCAAATGCTAGGAAAGTTAAGGAGACTGGAGGTTTTCTATGAGTTTTAGTATCTCTGGAGTGGGTTTTATTTAACTACCTAGCTAAAGGGAGAGCTCAATGCGATGGCCATAGAGACTATTGGAAAGGTAGACGCATGACTGTTACAACTTGAGGTTTCATAACATGATCTTTTCCGTTACTCAGTGTTGATGGCTTTTTGCTGATTAAAGGAACAAAGGCGATCCCATCATAACAACAACAAACTAAAATAGAACAAAAACCTCCAAGTCTACACATTAATGGAAAGAATCAGAGAATGGAAAATGAAACAAAAGCTAGGATATTCGGAATGTGATTTACAACATTTCTGGCATAAGATGCTGTGGCTTTTTTAACTCTATTCTCTAAGCTGAAGATGGAGTTGTCAGCCTTAACTTTGAATTTTCTTGCTTTTAGCAGTTTGCGTTTAAACATTAATGTTATTGAAAATAGCTTTTTATTCGTGTGTATTAAGGGTTTGTTTGCCAAAGTCTCTGCTCCCAAATGCGTGAATTTCAGCAGCTAGTAAACATCAAAGCAAGGAGATTTTTCAGCTCAACAAGTTATCTTTAAAATTGAAGATTAGTCTTTCACTGTATACTTTTTGTGAATAATTATTAGAATCTATAATAAACACTTAGACTCTATTGTTCTATTACATTGAAAGACATATGCCTTGATTATATCATTTTAATTAACTCTTACTGTGTTTTACTGAAGTTCAAAGCATTAAGCATTGTTTATGTAAGCACCATGACATTCAGGTTGCCTGAAAGAAGTAAATAAAACTGTAGGTCAAACTGTATTAATGTGTCTTGTCAGCTATTATTACATCCGCTTTTGAATAGCATTTATTCCGTAATTGATGGTTGTCAGCCTGTAATTTCCATAGTTACGTTCTAACACTTCAAGTTTTCCCTAATTTTTGTAGTGTTTACACCATATATAGTCAAAGATCAAAGTAAAATGGAAAAATGAGTTACCAATTTTTATTTGACCAGCTTAATATTTCTTTCTTCAGGGGAATCACTCCGGTTATTTGCCAAGTTCATATATCTATAATATTCTTTTAGATTAAATTTTCTGCCCTTTACTTTTCTCCATTTCATATTTACTTTATTCTCTATGGTCATCCCATCTAATATGTATGTCTGTGTCTACCTAATAGGCCTAATATATCCATGTATCATTTCTTTAATGATTTTATTATTGAAATGACACTTAGCATTTTATACTTAAGCATACATTACAAAAGCTTAATTCTCCCATTAGTGGACCAAACTTCCATACTGCTTCCGCATTCAGACTGCTTCATGAGTTAAACAAGCCTTGTTGAATGTTGTCCAAGAGCTGTAGTGCAGGTTTTTTTGTTTTTTCTTTTTTTTTAAAAAAAATCTCTTTTAGTAAGTGGAAGCCATCGTACATATCTGGGTCACTCATTGTACTCCAGCATTGACTAGAGGCTTTGGTTGGTGAAGATGCAAGATGTCCTTTCACTGTGCAACTTAAATTTTATTTTTAACGCCTTGCTTCTGCAAAAGAAACTTAGAAATTAAAATTTTCAGCCACTTCTGCCATCCATAATGAACTGCAGATGTCTTAGAAGCTTCTACAGCTTTTCTCTACCCATTTTATGTCCAACTTTACCGAATTAACTTCTCTTTGTTTCGACTTCCTTCAACAAAATAATGGGCTTCTGAGAAGTGCATAGCTAACAAGAACATCTCGCAAATTACACTGCATTCTTACCCTCCCCTTTCTTGAGCTTTTCCAGCTATTTAACGTCCCTGTAACAGTGTGCCTGCCCTTTGACTTCGAGCTCCTCTTCTCATACCTAGCCTCTATTATTGTCTTCTGTCTAGACACCAGTAGTGGCAGCATTTTCCAGAACTTGGCTGCTTCATTCCTATCCCTCCAGACTCCCTTGTTTCCCTAGGATCTAGCGAAGGTTTCCACTCTTGTTTTCTAGAACTTCTATTAAAATTCCTGTAAGATAGCATGGATTTGCTCCATTTCTTTTCCTCTTCCTCTTATTCATGTCACCATATAGTCATACATCTGACATGATACAACTGTTCTTTACTGTAGTGCTTGCAGTTTCTGTTGAGACAAGTCATGATGTGACACTATGTCTCTGTATCAGGCTACCTCAACATTTTCTCATACGATTTCATATTTCTCCATCATACCTCTCCGTGTCTTTATATTCTGTGTATGTTTTCAAATGATTTCAATTTTTCAATTTTAACTTTTTTTTTTTTCCTTTGAGCCCCCTGAATCTGAGAAAAGCCTGACAAATCTGCTGTTACAAAATACTCTGGGTAAAAAGGCTAGTTTTGTGTTGTTGAATGGTTTGTATGTTGAAATACTTTTTTATTATTTAATTTATTTTTTTTTTTAGCTCAAGCTTGTGGTTTGCTTAAAAGAGGTTGTTAAAGAGAATTCCATTGTGTTTCTCTAGTGAAGCATAGCTATCCAGTGAAATATGTTGTATGGACACTGAATAGTATAACACTTAATGGATGTTGAATTTTATTTTGGACATGTTTTTGTTTTTTTTTTATCGTGGCTGAGACTCTATGGCATAGGGTGGTAGGGAACTAAAGTGTCCAGTTACGTGCTATGGTTAACAGAGTGGCCTGCAGTTAAGTTCCTTAGTATTAGACTCTTTTTTTCCTTTTAAAAGCTTGATAAGCTGCAGTTGAAGCTCATTGACTTGTCTTTGTTGTGGGCAGAATTCAAGTACTATGTCAAATTAAAAACTGACATTACCATTATGTCTGTACTTTTATAGTGCATTCCTATTCTACAGAAAGCCAAATACCTATTTGCATATTTTGGATTACTGAAACCAAAGAAACAAAGCAAAGGAGACAAGTTTTACTAGTTCATAAATGAATTGATGCTGAATAGCAAACCTCATTATTCCTGGACAGATCTGTTAAACAAATGAAAATAGGTGAGCCTTCCTCTCTTTGTCTCTTAAGAAAATGGCATGATCTCAGGAGAACATCTTTACCTAAGAGAGCATAAGTGCACAGAATGACAGTTACAAATAACTTTATACAACAGACAGACAAATTGTGCTGATTGTCTGTATTAAAAAAAAAAAAAAGAAAGGAAAAAAAGCCTGGCCTAAAAGACTACAGTAAATCACGAAAGTGATCTCAAGTGAACAGAGATAGATTTCTGGAATACGGTGTGCAATGAAACCACTGACCTCTTATACAAGGGTTCATGTCTTTTTCTACAGAAACAGATGGGTAATAGCATAATGCTGAAATCATGCTCTACATAATATGGACCTAGTGATTGCAGACCTGATTGCTTGCCATATGGTTGCTGAAGGGTTGAAGAGAAAATGGGATGATATGCAAACCCTTAAAAGCAACATTTTTATTGAATGGCCATTACATTAAAACCCAAACTCTGCAAATGAAGGGAAGAACTGTGGTGAATAATGATGAAATAACAAAACAATAAAGGAAGAAACACAATAGCATGTATTTGTTTTCAACATGCAAAATAATACTCCTCATTTTTTTTGTCGTTTTGCCTTGTGTTATGAGTATTCGGTGGAAAGTTGGTGGGACGTTACTGCCTGCAGGGCACAAATACAGTATAGTGGAGCATTGCAGTATTCACTAGGTCAGACAGAAAAAGAAAATAATCACTTGTCTCAAAGGAAAAGCTTCTGAGTTAAACGCTAACTAAAATACGCAACTTGCATACAGGAACCACATTACTGAGAGGCTGATGGAAAGCCTTCATGAGACTTGCATTTTCAAGACAGACTTCTATCCCCTATTTACTCTCTCTCCTGAAAAACAAGTCGATTTTCTCATGGATTTTTATTTTTCTTGGAACATCCTTGTTACTAGTCAATAGCCTATTTTATTTTTTTTTATTGACACCTGTCAGTAAGTCGCTTAGTGTAGTTAGAGGAAATGCAAAGAGCTAGGGTGTAAGTACTCACTTACTAATGCATACTTGTCTAGAAGAGTCTTCTTCACAGGAAGATCATACATAGTACTCGGCAACGTGACCAAAACTTCATGGCCATGTGTATTTGCATGCTGGGGATAAGTGTATATGAAAGTGTGACATGGTGAGAAGGATGGCGAGTCTTTGAAACTGATGAGAGACAGAAGCAGGGCTTGAAATCCTGGTTTCCTGGGCTTTTATTATACAATGTTTGAAGGGCAGGCCCAGTACAGTCCCTTTTGAGGCAGTAATGGCTTGCTCTCTGCTTTGCCATCGTGGATTGATACAGGGAGGATACCCAGTGGATGAAAGCTATAAATTCAATTCAGTCTAGAGATTATAAAAGTTAGGAGTTAGATAACACGAGCCACTAGAATCTGGCTGGACTTTGCCTCCTCGAGAGGATCAGTCGTGCATGAACATACGGCTGGCTGATTGCTTAGTGCACAGTGGACCTTACTGGCTTTTAAGGAAAAAGATGCCAAAAGATTACAACCTCCCACCACGACGTATCCTTCCTCTGTCAGGAGACACTCGTCATTCTGCAAGGCATGTCCAGTCTCTGCTCTCTAGTGCACAAACATGTTTAGAAAGGGATGGGTAAGCAGTTACCAGTTTGTTTTAGCAAGCACAATATTCTCTCTGTCATGCTGTGTGGCTATACTTCGTCACGTGTGGGTACTGCAACAGATAAATCTCTGTACAGTCGCCCTCTCTACACCATGCTGCTTAAGAGCTTCAAAGATCAAGATGGGGTAATATAACTATCTCTGATTAATCACTACTAAATACAGACTTGCTTAGCTTGGCAGGCTTGTCTGATGCATCCCATAAATCACAATTTGTTTGACTGCAAGAATGGAAAATACTTATTTGAACAATTATTTTCAAAGAGAAATCTTCCATGTATGTGAACCTCAGGATCATCCTCAGGATTTTTACACTTTTCATCGGCTGCCCACCTCACTTTTATTTCATTTGGAGGCCTAAAGACATATGACAAGCAGCATATTCCAGTATTTAAGACATTTTAAGTATGGCGAAACAGATTTTCATATGATGAGAAGAGATTTCCTCCAGCCTATAAAATTGATTCTCATACTTCTTGACTAGTGACATGCCGGCTGTCTGGCAGCAATAAGTTTTGCATAACTTTTAAGAGCCCGTGCTGACCTACTTAACAGGCATCCACTGCTACATAATGTATTTAGGTCAAGTATTGTGTTTGAGCTTATCATCAATCTTGTAATAGTCCAGCTCACTGTGAAAGCCACAGGTACATGATTGATGCAAACATTCTATAGGATAGAAGATATTCTTGTCATTTTCTTAAGGGGAGGCCTATCATTGTGGTGTTATTATTTGTTATTTTTATTGGAGAAACATCAAGGATTGCCAATCACAGTACCCCCAACCTGTGCTGTTGCACCACAGGTTTGTCTCCCTATGTTACCTGGTTAAAAGGATGTCCAAAACCATCTGTAAAAAGTGATTTTTTTTTTTTTAATGGTTCATGTGGGCTAGACAGTACACATGGCAGTTTAAAAATCTATGTTCTTACTGTGACAGGTTACTGACTGTTTCTTACACTCAAAATAATAAAACTGGCAATTTTGCACCCTTGTATGCTGTATGCAAATACAGAAGAGGTCTCTTGCAAATAGTAAATAGCTGGGAATCATTCTTTTGTTAACTGGTGCTGGTGTTTTAAAATAACTGTTTTGCAACATTTATGGTGCATGTATTTAGGGAGAGCCTGTAGCTTTGTCTGATCTGATTGTGCTGCACTACAAAGTGGAAACCAGATCACTGTACACAGATGCACGCACCCTGTCTCCTGCACTTCAGTTTTGGGATGGCAGCAGAAACTAATTTTTGCATATGACTGAAGAGACTGGACTAAGCAATCATTTTTCAAAAGCAATATGCTTCCTTTCTTTTGTTCCTACTGTAGTTGCAGTTGTTTTAGCCCACACTTTGGATCGACTGTTAAAGCATGTATTTTAATAAAGTGATGCCAGTGTACTTAGTCATCCATATAATATTAGTGAAGTGCACATTGGTTTGTGCAGTAAATTGTTGAAAAGTTATATGACATCTTAATGCTCTAACAGGATGTGAAAGACACTAACACCACAGAAAAGACCAGAAAAGGCCTTTATAGCTACTGAATAATATATTAGCTTTTAACACTGTATATACAAGCAAAATGGGATAAGGTATAAAATCAACAAAATAATTATTTATACCAGATGTTATATATTTTATTGAAATCAGAACTATACAACCTTACAACATGGTGTGAACTGGTTTTGATATGGTATTCATTACCTCTAAGAGCTGTAAATACCTGCAGTCCAAGTTCAGATCTGCCCTTGGGGCTAACGAAATGCTATCTTACTTGTCTGTAATTTGAAAAAAGTTACTCTGGAAGAAGCTTGTCGATCTGTTGTGTGAATGGACTTGAAGGGATCATGCCTGGTGCCAAAAATGTGGAAATGTAGGGACCTGTGATCAGCTTTTAGAATGTGCAAGTGGGTACCTACATAAAAAGGCTTCTAAGATTGACACATATAGTGCTGTAGATCTGAAAATCTATACTGCACTTTTTAGCAGTATATTATAATGTATGAACTGGTAATGAAGAGTTACATGGCAATCAAATATGCATGATAAGTCCAATTTATACATGGATCCCAAGGGTTTGGCAACTTGTACCTTTTGCTTCCTTTTTAAATGCCGTGTAAACATTATCAGTTCATATGATAAATTATTTTGTGCTATCTGCTTCTGTATTCCAAACAGAATTTCCATGAAGTTATTTGCTTCTTTATTTAAATATTTTTGGAGGAAAAAAAAAATCATTATAGTATAGTACCTTTTTCCCATGCCAAGAGTACTGAGCCTTTGCTCTGAGCTCTCTCACTTTGGGGGTCTTAAATTATACCTTGGTGTTACTTTAGCGTGGCTTAATTTGTGATACAGCTGGATTATTTCAACAGACCGTATTTCCAGAGTTTTGGTTTATTGTGTTGAAAGATTACTTTAAAATGGTGGGCTTTAATTCTGGCTAAATAATAGTAATAAAAAAAGTTAACCGTCTTTAATATTGGATTTTGATGATACTCAGAAATATCTGGTTTGCATTTCTCTGTAATAAATTATAAGATCTTCAAAATTCAGAAAGAATTTCTGTAGTATAATTTCATTTCAGTAAGAAGTTGCGAGTTCTTTGCCTTGAGTTCACTGATACCAGAATAAGTATGTGTGGGCAGAAGTGAAATTCCTTCTGTCAAACACAAAGTTGATGGGGGGGGGAATAGAGAGGTGGTTGTATGCAAAATAGAGACACTTTAACGTCTGCTTATACACTAATTTATTTATACATACAACAAGAGGAATAGTTCTTACTCAGGATAACGTAAATAACCATAGCACAAAATGTTTTAGGAAGTATAGTTGAAATTATAGTGTTGTCTTAGGTAAATTCAGGAATTATGCAAGATGAGCAGTCATTCTTTTCAGTTTTCTAACCAAAAACAAATAGGCTACTTGTTTTAGGGACATAGCTGTATTTCCCAAGCTGTTACTGCAGCCAAATATCAGGTATATATATTACCATTTCTTGCTCTTTTAAAAGTATCTGAGTGGTTGAAAGGAAGGGAGGGAAGAGGACAAAGATGGAAGAATTTAATTAAGATATTATTCTATAAATATTGCTGACTTTCTTATATTTTGAGCAGGTACACAGAGGCTAAACACAGCATTGGAAAAGTTGCAGGAGTTGCTTGTTTCCTTCACTGTGGAAGTTAATATTTGCCAGGTGTAAGTCCACTGAGCCTGCTGATGTAAAATGAAACATGTTCTGATGTGAACAGTCAGCTTCAGAATCTAGTCCTGAATGTTCAGATTGCCGTTACAGGTGCCTTTGATTCCAAAATTTGAGGAAAAAAAATAGTGAGCACATTCTTTAATACAGGATGGGGTGGGTGTGTTTGGAGGGTTTTCTAGATTTTTGTTACAGCTTTTATCTTTAAATTTCTTAGAAAGTAGGAAGTACCTTCTAATCTTTTAGCCGTCTTTTTCTTTTATAGTTAAGGATTCAGCAGCATATCTATTGATCCCTGCTCCAAACATTTTGAAGCACTTGAAACCATTTCTTGCCATCTTGTTATTTATAGTGATTCGCTAAATTAAAAAAATGCTGCTTTTCCCTTGCAGGTGTATGCATCATTTATAGTCTGGCTTCATTATATTCTGTACTGTATAAACTCCTGTAGGAGAGTGGTTATGTAATGGTCTTATGTCATTACATTTACATGCATTAAATTCCTGGCAGAATAATACTCACTGTAACAAAAGGTTCATTAGCAGGACAAAAATGCTTAACTTGGGAAACTGCTAGAAGAAGTGAGACACATTTTCAGGCTGATATTGTTGATACGCAATTATATATTATGTACAGAGTTGATCAGGGATTAGCTAATCCCAAATGACAAGTATAAATGTGATAGAAGTTGTTCATTCAAATCTCTTTCTGTAGTCATAACTTTGAATAGACGGTATCATCATTAAATCTAGAGTGTATATAAGGGCGACTCACTGATGTTAATAGAGCACTGCCATTTACACCACATTGGGAGCTTTACATAATACTAGCACTTTGCAAACTACAAGTATAGGGAAAAAAAAAGTTACTGGGTACGCCTTATTTACATGTGCAACTAGTGAGAATCGAATTTATAGCCTCAATTCCGTTATGCATTTAAATATGTTGTTTATTCTTCTACCTCCTCTCCCCTGTTGTTGAAGCATAATGGTGGGTTCTTTCAGAGAGAACACCTGGGCACATTCTTTTGCAGAATGTCACGGCTCTGCCTGAACCAACTTTGGAAATTGATCATTTTAGTTTTGTTGAAATGGCAGTTAAATAGGAGGAATATATCAAGAGTTAAAACTTCATTACTGGAGAGCAATAAAAATGCATCAAGCCTGGAATATTGTCTAGAAGATCAGATTTCTTGGTTATGTTGACACTTTAAAGAAATATGTTTATTTAAGGAATAGAAATTCTATATACTGGAATACTACGGTGATAAATTACATTCTAGTTAGGCCATCTCTGATGCTCTAATTTTATCGCCCAACAATGGACTGTTGCTACCCATATGGAAGTCAACTGAAGAAGAAAAAAAAATGCTAAGGGGAAAATCTGCCTTAACCTTTCTCTAGTACTTCACTGGGACTAATGCTGAACAGCATTTGAAGTCTGAAAACTTTTAATTGTATTTGTAAGCACCTTTTCACTGGATTCTAGCAAGGAGTGATGAGGTATAAATGTGTGAGAGACAGCACACAGAAGCTTACCTGACTGGAGCTTCTGCATAGATACGAAGCAGGGGATGCTTCGAGTTTCATGAAAAACTGGAAATAGGAACACTTACAAGCCACCAGACTTACATGTCTGACTACTTACCTAAATTTAGATGTTATGGCTGTTTTCATAACTTGAAAAGTCTTCTGTACAATGTAGATTCTTAGAGAGGGCTACCTGGAAAACACTATGATAAATATGTCTAGTTACAACCAAAGTTGCAAGGAAGTGATTTTTAACATATTTCACAAAAAAAATGCTACTTGTTCTCAGTTTTGCAGATGGTTTCCCAGGTTGACTTGTTAAAAAGATAAGGAAGGACAAAAGCTCTTTTGGCAGAACGGGAACTCTGTCATTACTCATTTTAAGAGCATCTGTCTTGCTTTTGCTCATCTACTCTGTGTTTGAGCACTGAATAGTCTGATAGTTTCCTCTGGTTTCAGTTATGGGGGACATTCTTGTGGGATTATGAGGTGTCCACATCTTGAATTGTCAGTGCTGAATAATACATACGTGCTTGCCGCCCTTGCAATTGCTGCAAGAGGAACAGAAAAGAGAAGTCTTGAAGGATGGAGTGTAAAGTTCCCAGTTAATTTCCATCCTGGCCAATGTGACCACAAGGGCCTTCTATGAAGAACAAGAAAGCAAAAAGCTTGGCTTTGTCGGAAAAAAAAAATATTATTTATTTAAAGAGGTAAATTGTAACTTGTGTTTTGACCCAAAGTTATTTGTTACAATTTAATCAATCAGTGTGGAATTCTACAGGAAAGAAAAAATATCTCTGTAATAGAGGCCATCCTGTGCTTTTTAAATGGTCTGAACTAGGGGAAGGCTGTGTCTTGCATTTGCTTTCACTCTCAAGCATCTTTGAGAATGCTTTGTGCAAGGAGGGTGTTTGTAGAAGTTTGATCTTCAGCTATCGATATCTCTTTGAAATAGGTACCAAGGATGCTGGAGGTTTTGAGACATCTGCTATCAATTGTCACTTTTGAAAAACAAGGAGAGGGATTTAAAAAAATGTATTGGGTACACCTTGTGGTGTGTTCTGTTGAGTTGATTAAAAATGCTGTCTTTGATGTAAATCATATGACGCAATACTTGCAGTGGGCATAAGATAACTGAAATAGGTCTGCAAAGCTTAAGCGCCATGTACATTTACTCTTTCTTCTGTTCCGAAATTCTCTGTTCTCTTGTTCTAGTGAAATTTCAGTATTGCTGGGTTAATGATGTATTTCTGTAGAGTAGAGGGAAGCAATACAATGGGGTTTGCAAAAATGTGTACTTCAAGAAATATGAATACTAAAGAAAAATAATTTGGGTGAGGAAGTACAGTGTTCACAGTTTGGTATTCAAATTCTGCATTTCTGCTCAAACAGATGCATTTCCATTTTCTGGTTTCAAGCACCTGCTTGATTTTCTAGATTCAGTATTTGTGCACATTACCAAGATTCAGTCTTGAAAATTATGACTCCCATTTTGAGGAAAAAATTGCCCGTTGCATTGTGGGAAAGCAAAGAGCTCTCTTCAAAGGTATATAAATTAATTCTTTTCATTAGAGGAACAGAGGGAGAAAATGTGAAAATCAAATAAATTCAAATATGTTTAAAAAGACTGATAAAAGGCTAAAGGAATTACATGAAAGAGGCAGGAGAAACTTCAGAAGTACATAAGATACTATTAGCTTTTTACTTTTTGCTTTCAGTCTCTGTATTGATGTCGCAGACTGTGTTGCAGTAGTGTGTTCAATCTACAGGAGGCAAAAGGTCTGAAAGAGTAACCAAAGCAACTAACTGTGCTTACACATACTGCAAGACAAACCGGCAGGTTCATCTTCAGGTCTGGCAACAGGCACAAAGCATTAAATCTGTGTGGTCGTGGTCCGTATTGCCACCAGTGTTAAAGAAAATATCCATACGTCTCCAGGTGTGATTGGCGACTTGCTACAGAGGTGGCGTAGTGGCAAATGCTTCCTCCTGATTGCAGCTGGGCTGTCCGCAGAGGAGCAGGAGCTCTTTTCTCTGCGTAGGAAGGCTTTCAGACCGCGTATAGACATCTGCTTTCACGGCATCGCCGTCTTCTAGAGTGTAAGGGGAGTGTGATGGGCTGAAAGATGAGTGGAGTTGGAGATGTGGTCGTGAAGATCTGTCTGTGCCATCCTTTTTCTTGACAAGTTTATGGAACCCAAAAGACAGTGGAAGCTGCACCCATCAAGGAGAGATTTTATTTTTGTTCACAGCATGGGCAGAGAAGGGCTATATTTGTAGATTTCCTCTGCAGATGCAAGGGATAAGTCCTGGGCTCGATTTCATCCATATTTAGCCTTAAACTGAGAAAAGCTTAATGTGCAAGATGGCTGAAATTCAGTATACTAAGTGCGTTCAGTGAAAAAATTTCCTTGTAGTCAAATTTATTGCTGAATACCACCTTAAGTAGGTTTAGTGTTTTCTTCCACCACGTTTTTTTTTCCTATTAAGAACAGAAATTGGAAAAGAGACAAAGGTGTAAATAAAAAAAAAAAAAGAAGGCAAAAGAAAAACAGAAAAGAGGTGTTGATTTTAGGAACTTTGATTTACTTGATTTTGCTTTAAAAAATTAGGCTTTCGCATTAGAAGTATCCTTTTGAAAAAAGGATGTCTTTCAAAGTCTTGAATGGGAAAAAATTCAGGTTTGTGTCAGGCAGAGCTTACAGATATTTTTAGATGCAAGATTAAAGTGCTCTGCTTAAAAACAGATGCCTTTTTTAAAAAAGATTTTGGGGTTTCTTTCTTTGTAACTTGACAAGTCAGTTTGCTCATGTCAATAGTCTTGTGATCACTCAAATGACATTGGAATAAAAAATGTCAGTACTTCCAGTCTTTTGATCCAGTTCCCTTAAGTATTGTTACAGCAGCAATATATGGGAATGTTATAACTTTTTAACTTGACAAGTTTGTCGGTGTAATCCAGAGCGCTTTGGAGACTGGAGCCACTTTCGGCATGGTGCGGGCAGGACCTGGAGGTGGTCTGAAACACTCCCTCGCTGGGCTGCCCCCAATCTGCAAAGTGCCATTTGCTGACCTGCCCTTTCATACTTGGGGCAAACTCCTTGAATAGCCATTTTCAGGGTGGGGAGTCTGTCTTCCTTTGTCGGTGTTGAAGGTTTAACTCAGGAAGCCCCTCTAGAGCAGGTTCACGGATACTTCGAACCCTTGTGTCAGTGAAGTGGGGTGATTCAACACTATTAAATCAGGGCCTGGTGAGCCACACTTGTACCACTCCTGCAAATCAAAGATCATCTCTGCATTTTGTGTTTGAGTTCTCAAGGTGCATTGCGTCTTTGTAAGGCAAGTTATTGCTGTCAGTTATTGACTTTCACATTACTGAAGTGGAGAGGGTTTTATACTAAACCTCCTACTTTCTCATCTTATTGAATTAGTGGGGTTTTTTTGAGTGCATATCTGCATGTTAACAGTGTAATGCTTTTTCACGGCAGGAGAGTAATTTCCTAATTCATTTCTACTGCCGATAGTTCTTCACTCTAGTTATAAAAGAAATACAATGGGGTTTAGGTTTTTGTTTTTAAATGCCCTGTAAACCTTGAATTAGAAAAATAAAGCAGTGAATATATGGGGTTATCCTCTGCTGAATATTTCTGTAAACCCTGATCACAAAAGCTGTGGGGAATATTTTCTGTAGAATTGAAATTTAGCAGAAAAAGAAAGTACATCATTAAAAACAAATTCTGGTATTTGTACAGAGTCTGGATTTGTATATATATTAAAAAATTAGTGAGTCTAAATTTGTTTAAATGGATTACATGTTTTATGTGAATTGTAATGTACACTTTCGAGCAACCACTTTCTGTATGATTTGCTTTGTATATAATGTAATGATTACAAGCAACTTAAGCATCCAATCAAGATGACTCAGGTGTAGGACCTCAACATGGAAGATTTCCATAAGGAGTGGTGTATCTAGGTTTGTGTTTTGCCCCATGCATATTTCAGGAGGAAAAGAATGTCTTAAAACTCTAAAAGAAGTTGACTAGGAGTAAGACGGCCTCTGGAAACACAGGTTGAAATCCCCATTGAAACTGGTGGGAGTTTTATTACTGACTTCAGTGGATTTAGAATTTCTCTGTAAGGATTTTTAGATGCTTTTTAAAATAAAAAGACATCCTATTTAATACTAACCCAAAACATTCCCTGCATAGCTTCTGTCCTGCTCAAATTCAGATTCACAAGTCTATAAACTGAAAGAACTGTAGGAAAGTAAAACTATGTATTTCAAGTAAGAAAGGAACTTGAGGTCTTTACACATCTTGCTCTTGGTAGTTATTCTTGGTAGCAGAAGTGACTGAGCTGGAGTTGTTATGTTCCGTAGCACTTTGTAAGAAGAGGGGAATCAAAGAGAGGAACGAGTGCACTTAGAAAATGCCTTGAGAAAGGTATGTGACACAAACGACTGAAACTCCCCAAATGAATTTGCAACACAGCATACTCATCGCTGCTTGGTTCTTTTTGAAGGGGAATTAAAAAAAAAAAAAATCCACTGTTGGATGGATTTAAGGCACTAATTCCTGCCAGTGAGAAAGTAAACCCAGGATTTAATCAAATTTCTACCAGAGTCGCACCCGAACAGATGACACTGAATATCTTTTTGTTTGTTTGTTTTGCACTGTTTATTTCGGGAAAACAAGAAAACATAAAGAAATACATTAAGATCTAGAATTGCAGAACAGGGAAATGAAATCAGTTTGTCACAGAAGATTTTTTTTTTATTGACATCTTTAGTTTGTTTTGATGTCTGTAATTAAATTGCTAATTATGTGTTTCTGTTGCAGTGGTCATGCTTTTATTACATAATTGCTACAAGTTTTTCTCTCACCACTAACAATATTTGTTTAACCTTAGTGCATGCTAGTTACATACTTCATAATATAAACCCTTAGAAATATAGTTATTGACTGTTACGATTAACTAAATCAGAGGGGTTCAAAGTTCTTTGTCATAAATTAAATATATTTTGTGGCAAAGGATCAAAGATAATTAAAGGATGAAGCAATTGCAGTCATTAAACAATAAATATTATTTCAATGCTGATTGAAGAAAATAAAACAAAAAAAAATCAGGAAAACTGACGGCTTTTTAAAGGAGGGGAAAAAGGTTTAGCCTAGGGTAATAAAATAATTTTTAAAAATAATTTGTGCTCTGATCCTTTAAGCTTGCTTCTGTGTTTTCTCAAAAAGCATTAGATTAGGTGAGATGCAATTCAGTCACCTTCTCTTTTATTTTTTCCCTTTTGAGTTTAGGCATAATTTTTGTCAGTATATTTCAATGTATTCATTAATTTTTCTCATTTGTTTATTTTATGCAAACCATAAGAGACATTTTTTCCTCAGTGAAGATTGCCTCTTTATTTTATTTTGAAATATTTGTATATTTATTTCATTAAATGAGATAATGCTTTTTCTTATTAACATAATTTCCAGTACATTAAACATATTTCTCCACAGACAGAAGAGAGGAATCAGATTAAATGACAGTTAAATCACTTGCAGCAATTTCAACTGTTAAAAGAAATAAGTGTCTCTGTTTTCTTTGTGATCACGAGATGTGCTGTAAAGGGAAATGAAATACTAAAGAAAGGAGGGAAAACATAAAGAAATAATGACTGACTTATTGCAGTAATACCACTGAGAGAAGGAAAACTCACTACAAATAAAAGGAAAAATAATATATTGGTTTTGAAAGTTACCAAAATTCATTTCTTATTGATGAGATCAGTGTAAGTCTAATACTAAGTAAACTGCAGGAGAAAAAAAAAGCACGCCAAAAACCAAACAATGCCATAAACTATGGATGATAAAAGAATAAATAAATATTATGCATTTAGAGGTCTATTACTCTAAATGCCTTTAATTTTAAATAATTCATTTTTTATTATATTTAGGGAAGGGGGAGGGGAGAAGCAATTGTCTCCTGGTGAAGTAAGCGTGCACCTCTGCTAATGTATTTGCTAAGCAAATTAGGGTTCTCCAAATGCCCATGTGTCCTTACTGCAGATCTGTCGTGTTCTCTTGAGCAGGCATGGGGCTACATGAAGTGGAAGATTATCTTTTTATTGACTCTTATTATAAGATGTTCCAGAATTATTATAATAATAAAAAATGTATTTGTCTTAATTATATTTTTATTATTATTTTGATTTCCAGAGTCTGAACCAGCTGCTTTGAAGAGATCTTTCAAATGAATGACTAGGCTGTGAATTTCTAAGGTAATGTTCATGTTACTGTTTTGCCCCCAGTCAAGGTTTCCTCTGTTTGTGCTTTTAGCTGTAAACCAATTATTTTTCACCAGAGTTTTATATGCCTGATCTTGTAGTCTTGACTAGTCCAATATTTGCCATTTTCCTTGTCTTTCTCACTTCGTTGTCAATGTGTTCTGCAAGTGGAAGCTCTTTATGCACCCTGCGTCATATACTGTGATTTTCAGCTCTAAGGTGAAGTCGGAGAAGGGGTTCTTGGGATGGGGGATGCATTTTTAGCTCCCTGCTCTAAGAGTTAACTAAAAATATCCTTTTTAGAGGATTGTAGTTGCAGTCTTTTTGCCTTTAAATGCCTAATGAGAGAAAGTGACGTCACTGTGTGTGGGACAGCATTGTCCCTTATGTGAAATTGTGCAGGAAAAGTGAGGTGGAAAATGGCATGTTTGTAAGGCTTTTACGGAATTGTTTTCTGGGGCTGGAGAGAAGACTGCCTTCCTGCTTGGCACACTCATCTGCTAAAGCTGAGCAGGGTACACTATGGGGTCATTACAGAAGGCTTTTGCACACTAGGGTTGGCGTCTCTTGTGTCTTCTCTTAACGTTGTATTTGTTGTGCCAAGGGGAGCTGTCAGGGAATGGAGGTGGTAATGGAATGTAGCAGTTGAGGAGACTCTAAGAAATTACAGTGCATGTGAAACATAATTAAAGAAATAAAACCAGAAGCATCTGTCGTCATCCTCTGCGGACATCAGCCAAGTGGGGATTGCTCCAGCCAAGCAGAATCACATCTGTGTTTCTATGGAGGTGCATCAGCTGAGCCCTTTCTCACAAATGCTCTAAAGCTTCCGATGGGCATGGGTTGAGGGTCCCTCCAAGTTCTGCCGCAAGATCACTGTGTAAGGAAGCTCTGCAAAACAGAGAAAGCTGTTAAGTGAAAATAAATGCATAGAAACATTTCTAATGATGGTGCTTATACTTACAACTTTCATTACCATATTTTCAGAGGGCATAATAATCATTAATGTGTTTATTGTGCCCTTGTGGGTTGGGGCAGTAACGCTATCCTTTTTTCACGCACATGGAATTGAAACACAGACAGCCCAAGTACTTTACTCCAGCTCATGTGGGAAGGCTGCCAAAAACCTGTTCCTATTTGCTAGGTTCTCTTGCAGGGCCTTGACACATCTTCTTGGCTTTAGGTCCTTGTTCAAGGTACCTAAGATAGAAGATTAGTTGTGCTGGGCTTCTTCTGGATTCAGTAAAGAGAGATAGGGATCTCAAGAGGAAAATTCTGATCTCTGGGCATTTTCAGTCTTTCCCAGTGGGTTTTGGAGGATGTCTACAAAACCATGCTCCTCTCAAAGTACCTTAAGAGAGATTTTTGCATCTCTCTGCTCTGGACCCTCACTAAGGACATGATGTGATTCAGTACCACCATGAAATAGAATGTTTACATTTTTGCCTCTGATGAAGCAGCCCAGTGCAGCTGTAATTAACTTTCGGAGATGCTTCATCATGCTTGCAAAATAACATGTGTGACCATAACTTAGATTGATAGGCACCTGACAGTCATAGCAGAAACAAGCAAATAAAAAAGTCCCTTGATGAGGTATGAGGCTAAGTGAACAGATGTCCTCCACTGGATTTTGTTGTGATTGAGTCACCCTCTATATAGCCATGAAGTTCTTATCACTATGAACAATTCTCCTTTTTGGTCTCAGAGATGTACTGGCAGGACACCCCAAACATTATCTGTGTCCTTTACTCTAGGACTTGTTTAACATGGGCTGTAACCCTGCAAAATAATTGGACACATGTTTAGCTTTACGTGTACTGCTTAACCCTCTGCAGTAAAAAGAACTAATACGTAACATGCAATGGCACTAAAAGTGATAGCAGGTTTGAGACTTCAGTTTGTAAAAGGCTTAGTTAACTGTTTTTAAATAAACTTTTTTTAAATGAAGTAGGTGATGAGAAAAATCTGTTTCTGAATTTAAGAAGTTTATATTTTTCATATTCCATACCAAGGCCATTTTTCTTATTGTGACATCACAAGAAACTAAATCAGTCTTTGATCAAGAGGGTATGATGCTAAAGGTATTCTCAGAATAACATGATTTCGCTTTTTGGAAAATATTAAGGTATGACTACAGTGGACTTTTTATGTTATATAACAGCAGTTTTTCCATTCTGCACTAAATATGATTTTCAGATTTCTCATCTTGCATGATATTGCCTATTTCATGCCTCTGACAAACTGGCTGAAACAAGCTCTTTTCTCCAAACTTGAGATATTTGTGGATAAAGGATTATTATCTGTGATTTATTTTAAAGGATGAATAAATTACAGCATTGTTTAGGCAGGCTTGCAGATGCAGACAAGGTCTTTGGTTTCTTGTCTGATGCCACAGCAAAGGTCTGTGTCAGAGTTCAGGAGGGGATTCAAGAGCATTGAGTTCCCCCTTTTTGTACGTAGATCAGTAGGTTTAAGATCTAGAGTGGTCTGGAATATATACTGGAATATTTTCTTGTTCCATTTTTCAGTTAGTATTTTGGCTGTGTGACTTATTCCATGTGTCATATGGCAATATTTTAAAATTAATTAGAAAATTTGCTTATTGATAGAGGTACTAAAATTCACATATACTTGCTGATGTTACCAAGCTCTGATGTGGGGAAGCATGTGGTGGCAGTGTGTCATTCCACGCTCTTAGATTTTGTCTATAATTTACCTCCCTTTTCTGGAGAAAAGAGCATACACTGAGTTCATGGGAACACTTGCGTGCAGAAGGGTGGCTTGGGAATTGGTGCTTCTTTTGGCATTCTTTGAGGAAACTGAGTGAGACTTCATTCTTGGGTTTGGTGGCTGTCTTTTTATTTTTGTTTGACACAATAGAAATGGCAAAATGAGAGAGAAAAAAATAAGCTTGATTACTCTCCTGTTCAAAGAAGGTCTTAAACAGCAGAATCTGTCCACTCCAGTCACTCTGATATACGTCTGACTTGATTCTTCCTCTCCTCTTGAAATACGATGCAGCTGGACAATACCTTCACTGAAATACACTGGAGAAGTTATGAAAATGCAAACTTAAGTGTGTGAAAGTCAGAATCTATATTCACTTTATCTATCTATATCTACATTTGTTGGTTCCTGTAACTGCGATGCAATTGCTTATCTCCAAAAATGATTCTATGTGCTATACATTCATGGTGTGGGGCTGGTACTGTGCCTTTCCCTAACTGATGAGCAGAGCTGTTGACTCATCTCAGACTTGAGTCATATCAAGGATAAGATTTTTAACTTTTTCTTTTGTTTTGTTTGGTGGTGTTTTTTTTTCCTGTGACCATCAGTTCACTGTAATTTTTTCCTCATTTCTGAAATAAAATTCAAGGGAAATGTTCTAGCCTCCTTTGAAGGCATTCCATTTACTCCTTTCCTGAATGCACTTCACACCTAGTCTAGTTTTCTAAAGATGTGAGGTTCACCCCGTTGGTCTCTATGTCTTCTCCCTGCACTGGCTTCAGCATTTGTAAACCTGTTTGCAAAAGAGAGCAAGGTTCCAAAGTAATTGTGTTTTGAGTTGCGTATTTACTGGTGTCTGGATACGGGAGAGATATCACATAAGTACCTCACTGAGAAAAAGTCAGACAGGGCTCATTTGGTACCTTTTCTCTCTGTTGGCAGCAACCTGCTGCCCAGTCAATGTGTGCAAAGCTGAGGACAAACCACAGCACTTGTTGCTGTTCTTTACACAATAAGTAGGTAAGTGTGTAGGTAGCATGGGAGGACAAAAAGTTATCATAGAAAACCAAGCTTCAATAGCTCCATTGCTTTGTGGAACAGATTATTGTTTCTTTATATGGAAATTCAAGTGGAAAAAGTAGCTTAGATGGAAAAAAAAATCTACTTAATGTTTCCCTTGGTATTTCCAGCAAGTAAATGTGAACATAATAAAATGGATATGTTTCTTGAAAAATATTTGGTTAAATTTAGCTATGTTGTCTGCTTAAAAAGGGGGGAGAGTGATAATAAATGTCACTTGAAAATAGAAGTGTTCTTGGTTTCCTGTTTTCAGTAGGCTTAAGATAATTAATTTGTTCTACTTGTAGTTTTTCTATTGATGCATCATCCCTTCCCAAACTGTCTGTGGGCCATCTTAGCCAGAGTTTCCTACAGTTATTTTTGCACTATTGTTAAACAGTTCCATACAGCATGTTGCTTTTTCAATTTATTGCGTGGGATCAGCACATAGTTTTCCATTGTGGCATATTTGTGTGTTTGTCACTTTTATGGTTTATATGCTAGCATATAGCCAGAAAGCCAAACTTTTTCCCTCAATTTTCTTCTTTTGTATTGTTTAATGCACAGTGCCTTTACATCAACAATTTGTAGAAATCAAATTCCTGGTTTATAATCAGTTTACTTAAAAAAAGGAGAAAAGTTTGGAGGATACAGTTCATGTGGGCTAGCGAGTGTTCTGTGAATGACTTTATTTTACTACCCAGGCCTGTACAGAGGGGAAAAAAGCAAATGCCTGTTTTTATTTAAACTTCTCGGTTTAGTCATTTAGTCTCGGGTACCTCAGCATGCCAAGTGCACAGAGACTAGTACCTGCATCAAGAGCTTTTGTGAAGCAAGCAGAGCTCTTCACATAGGCAAAAATATGCCTGCATAGATAACGTTGCATGACAAGGACCATATGTTTGCATTTGTCGTATATGTAACCCCAAACCAGGCAGTATCAGGACCACATGTTGTCCAACTCCTACTTTATGGCAGTTGATCTAAAATTCAGTGTAGTTATTGTGTTGTTTAATTTTGAGCCTGTAGAAAATAGTTTTTTCTTAATGTAATTTCTTTATGGTATCAGTTCTTACATGAGACTCAGATAAAGAAATTCCTTGTTTTATCTGTTAAAATAATCAGTACAAACTAGGCCACAACCACCACAAAGTTATCAGGTCTGTCATTCAGTACTTAGATTGTCACCATACATTGGAGGATGATTTGGCTGTAATTTGAGGAAAAATGTTGTTAGCATGGCTTCTGTAAAAGGAGTTAAAGTTTTAAGCAAAACAATCAATTACTTGTATAGTTATTTGCATAACTCTGCTTTCTTATTTTTGTAGTTCCAATGTGCCATTCCAATTTAGCTCATCCAGTATGTAGCAACCAAAGACTAGTAAACAGTCTGAAATTCTGTACAGTAGCTGTATTGCGATAAATCCACTGTGTTGGCTGCTTCTGCATATTCCATTTGCTAAAAGTTGTTGCACACCATGTGACCCATGATGTAAAGCCTGCTGGAAACAAAATACTAATTTTCTTTAGTTTCTTTGGTTAGTTAAGTACTTTCAAGAATACCAACTGTGATTTGAGGTAAAGAATCCCTGCAGCAATTAGGATTCACTTACTACTGGAGCATTTTATTAATTACGCATTTGTAACCACACGGATAGTCACAAAACCAATCGCACATGTCTGTATTTAGAGATTTGTAGACAGAAGATTTAACGTAAACATAGAAATGTTAAACTACTCATCTGTAGCCTGCAAAGAAGATAACAAGAAGGATTCTGTTCTCTGTATGATTTGTGAACAATGCTAAGTAAATATTCATCATTAATATATAATAACTGTTGCTTTTGGCAGTTCACTTTTCATTTAATTTGATAATGTGTCCAGTAAATGAAGTGGTACAGGCTGCAGTGTTTTACCATCACAATTGCATATTTTCAATCATTGTTAAATGAAGGCAGCTCAAGGCAAAGCTTTAACCCCCACTAGTTTTGTATGTGATAAAAAGAGAAGGCGCTATCAATCTTTATTGTCTGTCTCGCTTACTGTAATTGCATTCAATAGTCCACTGATTCTGTTGTCTGTGCTAATGTCAGGAACAGTGAAGAGCCAGATGCTCAGACTAGATCATATGCATCCAGTGGCCACTTTGATAAGTTGGCAGCAAGTCTCTGGGTTTGATGATAAATTGTTAACGCTATAGATTATGAGCAGCTGAACACTGGGAGTGTATACGGAGAAACTTCTTACCTTGTTTTAAATCTGGCATTATGATGCTAGCTAAAGGGCATGCCATGTATTATTCAAATGCATCTTGCGCTGGAAATGTGCCAATGAGTCATTGTATCCCCATGAACGGTACAACAACAACAACAAAAACCCGAAACAGCCTCAGAGTGATTTGAACATGACATTAATAGTCCTAAGACTGTAAAAAGTATTTCAAAATAGTCTCTATTAGTTATAATTGTCTGATTCAACAAGAGAGCTTTTGAATTATGGTATTCCATCCTTGAATCCATCTTAAAGTGTCTTTTTTCTTGGAAGCTTTTTTCTTTAATTTGAAGTAGTAGCTGGAATGTTTTACAGAGAAACAAACAATAATGCTTTAGTGAAGTATGAACAGTGATATACCTTTATGGGGGAAAAATGTAAATAAGAGTACTATGAAATAAGTTATTTGCTTCCTACATGTTTCTTATACCTTTACTCTAGGTATGGGACATAAGGTTCTTCACAGGTTAATTTTTAAAGCTGTTTAGTGAATGTCATCCCTTGGACAAGTAGCTGTTAAAAGAAATCTGAAAATAATCAGAAGCCTCATCTTCACCCAGTTCATATCATTTGGTCAGAAAATGATCCTGTTTTTTTCTCAGGATAGTTTTAAATGGCATGTTTCCAATTGTGGATGGTAGGTATATCAGGGCAAGTATGCCTTGCACCATATCACTTGTGGCTTATAGCTACAGTACTTCTGACAGTATGGACATGAGGTCTAGTTTTTGTGTTTTACAGAGTATGAGCTCCATTGTGGTAGTTGTCTGTGTGTATTTTGGTAGGTCATTAGCTCTAAGCTAATAGCCACCTTGAATGTAGAAATGTCAGTAAATAAAATTCTGGTCAGTAAGACCGTTTTTCACATGGTCGTGGTTCAGAGAGCAGCAGTTAGTAGCTCTACGGATAAGAAAGGTGGGGGCTTCCAAAACCATGACTCAGAGCTGGTAAAGTCATTGATTCTTAGAAACTACGTTGAGAACAAAGGCTGTCATCAAGTGGTTAATAGAAAGTGTTGAGTACAGTAATATCTGAAAGACACAACAAAAATGCTTGATTCATGGACATATATTGCATATCTGCAAGATATACCTGCCTGCTTGGTATCCTGTGCCTGGGGTCCTTTTCTAGTATAGGGCATCTACATCAATAGGGCTCAGTCTCTTTAAAAGTGCCCGCGGAGGGGCTGTGTTGTGCACTTTCTGTGTACTGGCCCCACACTCAAAGCATTCCTCCAGGCAGGATGTGCAGGGTGTTTCTCATCCCTGCTGTAAAGGCTGGTGCAAGGGTGCTCAAGGTGAGAGTGAATGCCTTCCCACTGAGGAGAACATCTTTGTGGAGATGTTATGGTTTAACCCCAACCAGCAACTAGGATCACGCAGCTGCTCACTCATTCCCCCCGTGGTGGGACGGGGAAGAGAATCAGAAGAGTCAAAGTGAGAAAACTTGTGGGTTGAGATGAAGAGATGAAGAGAGCTTAATAAGTAAAGCAAAAGCTGCACATGCAAGCAAAGCAAAACAAGGAATCTATTCACTACTTCCCATCGGCAGGCAGGTGTTCAGCCATCTCCAGGAAAGCAGGGCTCCATCATGCATAACCATTACTTGGGAAGACAAACGCCGTAACTCTGAACATCCCTCCCCTTCCTTCTTCTTCCCCCAGCTTTTTATATACTGAGCATGACGTCATATGTTGTGGAATATCGCTTTGGTCAGTTGGGGTCAGCTGTCCCAGCTGTGTCTCCTCCCAGTTTTTTGTGCAGTCCCAACCTACTCGCTGGTGGGGTGGTGTGAGGAGCAGAAAAAGCCTCGACTGCTTAGCAACAACCAAAAACATTAGTACGCTATCAACAGTATTCCCATCCCAAACACCAAACAGCACTATGCCAGCTGCTAATAAGAAAGTCAACCCTGTCCCAGCCGAAACCACCACAGGAGAGTTCTTGGCACTCGAGCTTTTGGGGAATAAGAAACATCACTTTCTTCTCTTAAACTTTAAAAGAGAAATTTATGTTCAGCTTTCTAGAGGCTGACTGGGATGCTGTGGCTAGGAATTAGGTTCTGAAAAACTTCTGGGCCAGGCTGGAGGCCTTCCTGCAGCCTTGAACAGGGTGCTTCATCTCCTGATGGGCACAGGAGTAAAGGCAATCCTTTCTTCATCGCTTTTCTTGGATACTTTAGGCAGCTTACCTGACTGCTGCAAGTGTGATCTAGGTACATCAGCTTCCCCCTGTGCAGTGCAGCCATATGATAAATAACCTTCAGTAATGCTGGCCTTGACTGAGGAGAGGAACAGAACGCTGTACAATACATGTGCAAATACTGATTTTCATACATTGCATCTATCTTATGAAATCAAATTGCATCATATTTGGAAATGTATAGTGAATTTGTGCTACTTAATGCTGCTGTTTGCAAGCTGATGTGTATGTAAAACAGTCATTATTTGACGGAGTTTGGAAAACTAAAATTAGTTTGTTAAATTCATGGTACCTACTGTTGCTTTTATTTTTTTCCTTTGCATTTTGTTCAAATTAATTAAAGTGCACAGATGTTCAATTAAAGCTTAAAAAATCCATGGCTACAGCTGTTTTGAAGCAATGTTGTTGAGATTTAACATATCTAATAATGCTTCTCTCTCAGAAGAAATTCAATTAATGACTGCTGAATTATTTTGCATTGATAAATTAAAAGAAATGTAAAGTGAACTATAAGGAGATGTAGGCTATCTGCTCCATTTATTAATTAGAATAACAGAGTAGACCATAAGATACCAAAATAGATGATCTGCTTTTCATTTTCTTACCCTAACATGGGGAAGAACTCTAATTCTGAGGCAAAATGTGTTGGTTTAGCTGGAAATTATTGATAGCTCTCTTGCAATTCATGGAGAGGTAACTTGAAATAGCTGCTATGGAAAAGTCATCTACTAATACTAACTATACTGAGATTTAGATTTCCTTCAGTACTGCTTTGTAGCGTGGAATAATAGCAGTAACATGCATATGAGCCATGGTAACTGTCAATAGCATTGGGGCTTTTAATATAGATTGTTATATTCTAATATAAAGAGAGCTTAAGATAATATGGAAGAGATGTGATGATGACAGCTACAGCAGAGGTGCTGCTGGACCAGGTATCATTTGAGTGGTGGCTGTGCTGCTTAGGGAAGAACCTCAGATGCAGAACAGTAAAGGTAAGTTATATATGAGGACCAAAAAATATTTTCTGTTGTATTTACAGTATATGTATGTTCTGTGGGGTGTTCACCAGTTTCTAAACAGAATTTATTGAACCACATTAATTTATCTAGTGTGAAGAGTAAAATATAGAAGAGGAGTTTAATGCTTATTTGAGTTATCACCTTGTTTCTTTGGTAGGCCAGCTGTTATAATCCTGTGGGTCTGACTGAGGCCAAGATTTCACCCCCACAATAAAGTCAGCAGTAGTCCTTCTTTTCACTTCAGCACAGAGGATTTTGCACTTAAGTTATTTTGTTGTTAGTATTCTTATTACTAGGCATTAGTTAATAGCACAGAAGCAACTGAAGCGTACCATGACCTAGGTACTGTCCTCGGCGATGTCATATCCCATGCTTCAAATACCTTGGCAGTGTGTTTAGTTTATATATGCTGCACACAAATCAAGACATTTTGTGATGAAGAAAGTTACTAGTAAGATCATGTTCAGTAAAGTGAAATTGGACTTCATGCTGATGTTTCCTGTGTTAGGCCAGAGATTCAGCTATTAAATTAGGGCATCTCCACTGGAACTAGCGAAGCTGGGCTCATTCACGCCTTTATCTGTACAAGTTAAACAGCTCCTGTCTCCTTGATTTTTTTGAGTCTAAACGTCTAGAGAATTGCTTAGTGATATTGCACAGAATGTGGGTCTACATTTATAAATTTACTTGAAGATTAAGTATTCTATGTAGTACATGTAGATATGGATATGCACCTAGATACATACACTAAGAACATGGTGGGGCATGTTTATATTTTATTGGAGCTGTTGCATATTTGGAGTGGATGCTTTGAACACTGATCAAATTTTCCTTTGTTTGGAGGCAAATATTGGGGGACTTACGAGATCTGAAACGAGGTTTTAGCACAATCTCAGTGATCGCTACTCCATCTCTACCTGTGTTTTTCTACTTTTGGACTTATGAGGGGGCAGCTTTGCTGGGGGCAGCAGCAGTGTGATCTCTGGCCCCGTACCCCGGGCTCTCTAATGCCATCAGAGGGCCCAAGGAGAGATTGAGAGCCCCTTCCTGGAAGGATTAGGGGTGGCAGAAAGGATTTTACAACTCTCACCAGACCGTACGAAATGCTGCGCTTGGCCCTAAGGGAATGCCTTACTGCTTAAAAACAGGTCTTTCCATAGAAATAGAGCAACACTTTGGTGCGGATACCTGAGAATTAAAAGCAAACAGCACAGAAAAAAGGAACTACAGCAGAAGATTATTTTGGGGCCATTGTTTTTATTCTTGGCTACTTGCCATTAAATCAAACCTAAGTAATTTCTACAAAATAGTTCATTGAAGCAATACCCTCTAAAATTTTAAAATTAAAAATTTAGAATTAAAACTTAAAAATTTTCTGCCAGTTTGACATGTTGTTTTGTACTTGTGGTGGAGCTGTGTCATTTGTAGTATTTTAGTATAAGCATCTGGTTACTTGTGCACGTGAGAGTCTTTATTAAATTTGTTTTCAGGTAACACTAGAAGTGGTAATCATACCTATCTCATGAAAATGACGTGGCTTTACTGAATAATTTTGGAAATAATTTTATTTGCAGATGGTCTGCTAGACATTAGTTCAGTTAGAAGATTTCTGCTGTAATACATGGTTTCTGAAAGCTGTACCAGAACAGTAGATAAGAGATAGGAACTGATTTTTGTCTGGGGCCCAAACCGCAATTTTGTATGTGAAAAATATTGTCTGTATGTTTTTGCAGCTGCGAATGATTGGGAGTAAATGTAATGGCTAGACCTATTGCTTCATTTGTATTTGCAGACGATTACATTCTTGTCTCACTGCTTTTAAACTGATACGTAGTTCAGCTCTCAAGTGAAGTTACTCATTTTTAGCCGAGCAGATCAGGATCTGCACGTCCATCTCCCTGTATTGCTCTCTCAGTCGGGACACAGAGGAACCTGAGCGCACAAACTGTTTTAACAAAACTGCAGCCATGTTTTTAGATTATGTATGATAAACAGCATGACATTTTGCTTCTTGTTGAAAAGAAATTATATGGAAATAAAAAATATGTATCTACTATCTTGTTTAGAGGGGAGTGGAAAAATCAGGTTTAGAAATATTCTTATGCTCTTCTACAATGGTACATTATTCTGAATTACTGCACCTAGATCCAAAACAATTGACTGTAAAGAAGAAAATTCTCCCCTTTGACTCAAAAACCTTAAATTCAGAATCCAGCCTTTAAAATCAAAATTTCTTTGAGTTAAATTTTAAGTAAATTGTTTCAAATTATGAAACCGAACCAATTTTCTTTGAAAAGATAAAGAAAAGCCCCTTAACTTAGATTAGTATGTGACATAAAATTTCATAGTTAGGACCCTTTTGAGGAGCAGAGAAGAATTTCTGAAACATTTCAGACGCATTAAATTTGAATTTCTTCCTCAAAAAGTGTTGGCATAAAATTTTCCTTCAGTTTGTGGTGTACCATGCTAATTAAACTTTTCTTAATTATGGGGCAGGAGCCTGAGTCTGTAACCTGTTGAAGTCAATAGCCGCTTTGCAGATGAATCAGTAGACCTAGGACTATATCTAATGAAGTCGTAGTACTTTTTTTTTAATCTCTTTTTTTTTTTTCTGTTTTACTTTTAAAGCAAGGTAATAGCGGAGGGGATCAAGTTTTGTCATGGGAACTCAGTCCTCTGATTTCTTGCTTATGTAGTAATTTCCGGTTGTGTTAAGTTGAACATAGTCAGTAGACATTATGCTCTTCTGATTAGATGAAAATCTTCACCTTTGGAAGGAGACGAATAACTGTGCAAAATGAAAGTTATTAGAGAGAGAGACTTTAAACCTTTCCCTTTTTACTTCTCGTATGGGTTGTATTAGTAGTGATCTGGGCAGATTTAAAAAAAACAACTGCTGATACTTTTTATGCATTTTTCTGTGTTTGTAGAATTGGTTTGAGTTATGTGTATAGAGTATGGAGTGTAAAGTTCCTTGGCTTTAGTGGATTTCTGTGTTATACTTTAAAATATCTGCATGCTGACAAACTGGTCAGATTACTCCAGTAATATACTTTTTCAGTAGGTGTTTTGGGAGAAAGCTCAGTGTTTTTAACATGTGTTGTAAATTCTTAATTTGGATTGCCCCGGAATTTGAAAGGAGTATTTGTGTGTTTCTATATGTCTTGTCAGCATGTTGTTTAGTGAAAGGATTTCAGTATGTATGTAACGTCTGTAAAAAGGTATATGAAAAGCAGCAGCAGATACTTCCATGAGCATTTGTGAGGTGAGTCTAACATCATTGCTAGGTATCTGCACAGATGTTAAATGGCTGTCATAAAAAAAATTAGAAACATTCAGGTGTAGAAAATTATTCAAATTATGTAAATATTCAGATGTTTTATATAAAAATAAGAAGATGCCACCTTGTGGTAAGAAAGATGTTTTAGTGTATCCAGAAAACCTTTGGGTGAATAGGGTACACATATGAAAGCTGGCAATGATTTTTTTAATTTATTTTTTTTAAGAAAGAGTTTACTAAGTGAAATTAAATTTTGTTTAGAGAATTAGATGACCAAACTGCCCTCTTTCCATGTGTTTTCCTCCTCCTTATGAATATACTCTCCTTCTGAGGGTATTTACAGGACTGGTGAAGCAAAAGCTGAATATATTCGAAGCTTCTTATTCCTCTGTATTTTCAAAGCTACTTGCTGTTATCACGGAAAACTGGGGCTGGGAGGAGGGACACACCTTTAGCCTGGGCAGCGGTCTTATAACTGCGACTTCTTTTGTAGTTATTGCTTTGTGGTTAATACTGCATATATAGGCTGAGGTAACAGAGTAAAATGTTGTCTCTATTTTATACTCAGCACTTAGGGTGACTATTATTTGATTTGTAGCCAAAACTTATTTATGTAAAAATAAAGGTTTTAAAGGATTGATAACATCTCTAAATTTATCCAACAGGCATTTCTAATACCTGTTACATTATGGCATTCTTTATAATGGATTATATAATGTTTGTGTTTGCCTATGCACCTATTCAAACTTAATTTGCAATTATAAGGTGAATTGTGTAGCCTAAAAACATCCTCTTACTCAGCAGGATGCTGTTCTTCAAATGTTTGTTTAAATCAAAAAAGAAAGGCTAAAAAAAACCCCAAACCTTATGCTTTCTCTTTTTATTCTGTGTTCTATTTTCTGTGATTAAATAATCTACTGTATCTGCAACACACTTAGTGAGACCACAGTATAACTGCTGTCATGTACATGATAAGAAACTACTGTTGTCTTACTATTTAGCTCTCTATTTTACACATTGATGGTCAGAAAAAACTACAGAAAAAATAATAATTGGAAAATCTCACAGTCCTCAATTTTGCGTGCGCACATACACACGCTTTCCTTAATAGCAGGGGATGTCTACCTTGTACAGGCACCCCTGTGCATATTGATGCTAAATTTATATAATAATAATAAAAAAGGGGTTAGCAATTTTTCCCCAATTTGAAGAAGTATTGTGCTTGTAATTAAAACATACTTTCTCTTAACATAATTTATTTCCTTGCATAATGTAATTTGACAGAGTATTATAAATGTATATCTCTATGCTTCATGACCCCATTATGAGGACAATTTTTCCATAGTAATTCATTTGTGTTCTGTTTCTACTTGCTTTCTGATTACACAATCAGTATTGAATTGTGCAACCAACATCCTGATTAAAATAAGACAAAAACCTATACAGCTTAGCTCACTGAAAATCTCTTCTTGTTCCCCTAAAGACAATGGCAAAATTCTTTTTTGTTGGAGAAGATGAAGTTATTAAAATGGATTGCAAATGGAAGGGTAGAAGGTGGAGCTGGAGCTCCCCGTGGGAAGAAGAAAGGGTAGGAAATATCAGCCACAAACACAATTTGGAGAAGTATTGCAGGAAAAAAGGAAAACCGTTAGAAAGTTGGGGTTGACAAGAGAGATTTGGGAGAATGTTTCTCTCATTTTTCTCCTGGTTTTAGGATCACAGTAAGGTACAGTGTTTTTCACAACAACAATAAATTTATTTAGTTACCAGGAAATAACTTTTAATGCAGGAGTCATAATTGCTGAATACACAAATAATTTTATTTTGAATTTTATCTCATCATCAGGCCTAAGAATCTGAACAGCCCTAATGATGGGTGGCTCCTGTGGAATTTTCCTGCCCCAAACAGTTTAGAGCTGCTGTGTTTTTAGACTAACCCAAAATGTGCTTGACAAGTAATACAAGGAAACCTATTCAGTCACAGGAGAAGGGTTTCTATATCATCAGACTGGAATAATTTTTGTGGTTAGAATTAAACACATATTCTGGTAAATGGTAGGATTAAATAGTCTAAATTACACACATTTTTGTTTGTGTTTCAATTTCCTTTGTTTCTCTTTTGTTCAATATTTTTTAACTGTGTGAATAATGTAGTATTTGATTATTGATTGGCTACTTGTTAGAAAAGCACAATGTTGATTCATTTCTTGAGAATATTAACAAAGTGAATGCTGAATGTATAAGCATACATGTTTGCAATGCTGAGTTGTTCTTGGGAATAATCAGCTGAAGAATTAGATTTTAACTTTTGAGACGTGAACATATCCAGAAAAATGGAAATACTGAGTTGCAGCTTTGCCTGTTGCACTCTGGCACCCTTACTTTATTGATTCATTTTGTCATTTGAGAATGTGTTTAGATGGATCGTGGCCTGCTCACAAGCAACAACAGTAAATTAATCATATTAGAAAATGGTGTGCCACAAATCTTAGCAGTGGGCCAAGTTCAGTAAAATGGTGATTAATATAAATTATTAATTTTAAAAATATTTCATTAGAGCAGCAGTTTGGCCTCATGGTCCATACTTAGGTTTGGAAGCTGTGAGTTCCTAATTTTAATACGCTGGGGGTTTTATTAGCTTTTTATCATAGCACATATAGTTTTATATTATCCCCTCTTACTTCCTACAGAAATAACCCTACTTGCTACAGTGGTACTACTCAAGATGTTAAAACTCCAAGTAGTTATAGATAGAACTGGTTGAAAAATGGGAAACATGTCTTGTGGAACATTTCTGACCAATTCTAATTATTGCCATTAATGTATCGTTGAAAATTTTTAAACAGAATTTCTTTGGAAGGTATGACCTGCTCTTTGAAAGTGGGGGAAAATACTTATTTTTAATCACCTTCATCTCAAGAGCTGTAATTGAGGTTATGAAGTTATAGTGGATTAACAGGTTACTGGGTTGGGGTTTTTTTTTCAATATGGGGAAAAAAAATTCAGCGAGTTTCTTATAAAAACTTTACTAAGTGCTCAACCTTTGAACACAAATGCAAAATCAAATGTTTTAAGTTAGGGCCATAAGCTTCACATTAGAAATTAATCATGAGATGTTTTGGTGATAAAATCTCTCTCATTTGAAAATGTAATTTATTAACCAGCACAATATCTATTTCAGGGCATTATTCAAGCTCCAATAAAGATTTTCATAATATTATAATAATGTGCCAATATTAAGCCTTGTGTGAAAGGAAAGCATGCTTTTCTCTTTGCTCACAATCTCCCTTTTTTTTGTCCCCTCTGGCATGCAAAAATAGAGAACTCAGGGTCATGACCTGATACTGCTGGCATAACAGAGATGTGGCAACTGATCTTGAAGTAGACAGGGTTGTTGGTGGGGCTGCGAGGCTCCAGTCCCTCGTACCTGGCTATTTGTTGGCCACGGCCACTTCTGCCTGTGCTGTGGGTGTGCAAGAGAGGTGAGACACTGATGCCTGAGTAGTCATTCCCCAAAGACTTCTGTGGCATCCCATGGATGCAGCATAGGTCTGGACTTCACGTTATGGACCTGCATGCATAGTAAAGGGTCTAAGGAAGGCTTCAGGGTAAAGGGCATCCTATGTCTTGCACGTTCGTCTTATTCCTGCCTCTAATCCTTCCTGTCCAGCTTTGCACTACTGTTGGCTCTCGCTCACATATACGGTGGTGGAAAAGAATACGTGTCATTTTTTATCAAACCGGACTGAAACAAATGGAAGTGTCTGGATCGTACTGTGTTTTCTCTTTCTGTGATTGATAAAGGAATAATCAGTAAAATGCTAGCAAAATATTAGTTCGGGGGGGGTGGGAGGGGGAATACCCTTTGCACTTTCATGGTTTTCTATATGTTGTAAAAATAATTTAATATGACTCTAACATGTTGATTCTGGGAGGCCTTGTAGAAAGGCAAGAAGTACATGACAGCACTTGAACTGTGCTATTTTGCCTGTGCTGTAATTATTTTCATTTATGAAATTCTAAATTCTAAATTCTGTTTTAAATATTGAATATTTCTGGTGAAATGACAGCTTGTGCTAGCTTTAGGATATGCCTGCTTGGTAATTATTCATGAGAAACACAGCTGAAAACAAACTAGTTATACACCTTGGCAAGTCACTGTGATTTTAATTCTGTGAAATTTCCCTATGGCCATGTGACTTTATTCTAAAGTACTCTAACAGTGCAGATGTCCAGAATGCCGTAGCTGTTACAAATGTTATTCCTGTATTCAAAGTTTTGAATCATCAGTGCTTCAGGAAAAGTGTGTGTGTGTGGGGGGGGTGCGGGCGCTAAAAGAGTAGAAGAAAAAAAGACCAATGATACAGTGTGTGTTTTGAGTGTTTGTCACATACTTCATTATAGTGCAGCTATCGTACATTTATGGAACACAGATATATCATAAGTAATATATCTCAATGCATGTACAGGGCATATAATGGAATTTAAAATATGTGGAAGGAATGCATCACTGAAATGCTCTAAGTATTTTAAAATATCTTTTTTAAGCTGTGATACAATAGGCAGCATCAGCTCGGATGTTTTTGGAAGTTTAAAAGTACGATAATTTCTATGTAACATTTGATGAAGAATTGAAATGCTTCGGATTTAGCTAAAAATAAGACATTTTTCTACTTTCACCATTTCTTTTTCTTCTCCATATGGCTCCTGAAACATTCCTTCATTTAAATAGGTTTTAGAGCTCTTTCCTTATAGTTCCTAAAGCATTCACTGCGTTTGAGCAAAAAAACATTTTAGCATGTGCTATTTTTGTTATTCTAATTAGAAAAAAACAGCTGGTCCTGCGCAGCTCTGACTGTAGTCTTTTTCAACACATTGTTCAGATTTTTTTTTCTCTTTCTCTGTCAAGCTACAGGCTACCACCTCTTCTCATCCCAAATGAGCCAGCCCCCAAAACACCTGCATGTGCAGCCTTAAGTATCACATCTGCCAGGGAACAAAAAGAAAATACTTTATTGGGCACAGGACACATAAATCAAATTATTCGTATTAGGAATACCTATATTCACAAGTAACTGGAAGTGACACCGGGCTAATGGCCAGTACCTTCGTTTTCCATTCAGAGGTATTTTTTAGTGTCTTTAGCATGCATTCTTTCTCATACATATAAACCAACTTAACTGCTTTCATTTTTTTTAAAAAAAAAGGTAATCAGCCTTCACTTAGGATTTTGATATCTGTAAACGTGTGTGCCTACAAATAATCATTGAAGCTGATCAAAGTCACACTCTCTGTTGCTATGGTAATGAATCCCCATTTTGTTTACGGATGGGTATGCGCCACATGACAAGAAATGATGTCAGGTGGAAAGCTGAGATAAATTAAATTTGTGGTCTGAAGTTATTAACATATGTTTTGTGTGAGTGTGTGCATATGTATTAACTAAGAAAGGGAAGATCCAGAAAATTCTGTTCTTTTAAAATTACATGGAAACACAGTGCTTGCAACATAAATCACGGCATAGTTTATTCCAGTTAGATGAAAGAGACATAGAGCGGTTGGGGCAATGACGTTTGTGTGGCACATCCAAATCAATGGAGCTGTTCTTTCAGTCGTACTTGTTATTTAATTTCCTTGTCCATTCTTTCTTCCTGTTTGCAATTCCGTTTGTTGATTAGATTGCTTTTGCAACTGTCCCTAACTTTATATACGTGTGTTTTGTCCAAATCGGAAGTCAGAATTTATTTCTAGCTTAAAGTAAAAAAGTCATTACCTTTATTTACAAATAATTGCACAAATGTTATTATTTTGGAAAGCAGAAGAATTCATACAATAAATATTAGTTGCATTTCAGAACAAATGCTATAATACACTGATGACTTCGAAACACACTTTGAAGGCCTAAAAGCATGCAATTAAGATGAAAATCTTTGTATCTGTCAATTAGAGTTTACTTCTGTTTATGCAGTATTTCCCCCAGTACCAGCATTCTCTGCTGGTTGTTGTTGGAGACTGGTCTTTATGGGTCAGAATCAAATGCAGGTAGCTGTTGGGGAAAATCAAAAGCCTGTAGTCAAAGTAATCATTAAAGGAAATTTGTTTCTATACAAATTTTGGATATGACAGCCTTCTCTTTTTAAGCTGTATATGTATGTGTATGCATGTACATATGTCTTTGGAGAAAGTGATTGAATGTATTTTCCTAAAAGAGACTGTACTAGCTATTTCACAAGGTGTGGATGAGAAGCTGTTTTTATCAACTGGAATTTTCTCTTCTTGGTCATGTGTTTACATAAAAAGGATAACAGAAATGCCTTTAGCCAGCTGAGACTTCAATTTCGCTTTCAGTTCCACTTCTTCTTATAGCACCTATCAGGGTACCTGAATGAAAGCCCACTAAAGTCAGTGGAGAAACTCAACAAGTTCAGCAAGTTTGGGACTATAGTATGGTGACCATTTAACAAAAAGCAGTAGCCAGCAATTGAAATCTGTAGCGTTTCTGATTCTTAAAGGTACGCAGGACTTCATACTGAATTAAAAAACTTGCGCGTCTGATAACTTTTCCTGAGAAATAAATTGCATTAATTCTTTTTCAGAAAGTGTAGGCATTAGTTAAGAGAGGCAACAGAAATGACCATTTGCAGAAGCTCTTATACCATTATAACATCGGAGTGGCAGGGCTATTAGATACAGCAGAGATGGGGAACTACTGACAAACTTAACCGATGCTTCAGTGGTTCAAGCAGTCTGAAACAACACTGATTTTTTTCTTTTCCAAAGTTTGGCTTGTGGAGCATATTCCTACACAGAATATTAGACTAGAAACGTATTAGAAACACAGAATATTAGACTAGAAACAGAGACTGCAGCCGTTCTATTGTCCAAACTATATCTATAAAAAAAAAAAAAGTGCTGAAGATGCATTGCTATTTTCGTACATTTATATGTTATTATTTCATATAGGATCAACACTGAATTTGTTACTTTGAATGCCACAGACCATTCTTCTGTTTCTTTAGAAATATAATAATCTCTTTAATTCATGTGCCATGTGATGGTGTACCACCTAGCAATAGGTGCGTAATTGAGGGCAGAATTTGACCCTTTGATTCTGTAAATCACATATGATCATTACAGAAGAGCTCAGATCTTTAGACGTTGTATGATTGCCAGCTCACCAGCCACCCTTCCTTTGTCACATTATTTTTTTTAGAGTCTGACACTCTAATGAAAGCAATACAAAAGGCTGCCAGAGCCCAGCTCAGAATGCCCAATTTGCTTTGACTGCCATTTTAGAGAGCAAAAGTGTGTTCCATTATTTGTATCGATATTAGGATGAACTTAGAACGGCAGATCTTCTGGACAAGGGCTACACCTTTAGTTTCTTTTCAAGGTTTGTGCACATTTGTGCACATCTGTGGTATCACGTAAATAATAATTCAATAGTAGGAAAATTAATGCATTGCTGAAGGTGGACTAATAGACTTCTGTTGGCTCTGTGGAGCACTAGGATTTAAGCATTGCTCAATTTTCAGCCCATACACCTAAGCGATAAGATTTCAGAAGATTTTGTGTATGTCTTTGTGTATAAGAGCTGAGCAAACCTCATTTTCTTTAGCCCAAGCTTCTAGAATAATCCGCAGTACATCCAGGCATACTCATTACCTGATGTCTGCTGCAAGGAGAGAAAGTGTGCTTTTTGGCACTGTTTTTTGAAAATCTTGAATTTCTTTTCCTTCTGTCTTTCTCTGCCACAAACTTTTTCTGTCCCCCTCGTCTGAGATACTTGGGGAGAATGAGAGCATTAAAGCAAGCTTGTCAAATGTTAACCTGATAAAGAAAAGGCTTGGAAATTCATTTTGTTCCCTGGAGAGAGGCTGTATTATTCTGAGGTGCCCTCTGCTATGTCAAGAGCTAAAGATGCTTCGTGAACCACACCTTGGCAAAGATGAGTAAGACCCTCCCTTCGAAAGGCTTAGACCTGTTGAGCATCCTTTTCATCATTACAACATACAGTACATTGGAGCGTCTCAGATTAATCATCTCTTCCTACAAGTAGAATTTTCTTTTGTTAAGACCTTAGGGAAGCTAAATTTTTCAAAATACACGCTGGATGGGACTGAAGGAGTTTTTTTTTTTATTTCCTTTGGAACCCCATTCACAGAAGCAAACCTCCAAGTTTAAACTTAAAAAAAAAGAGGCAGCAAGGGTTTCAATTCAGAGAAAGAAAGATGCATTGGTCCTGAGATTCTGTGAAGATCCTGCATTCTACTGAGTGCTGGAGAAATTTGTGAAACTCATTATCTTCCAGTCCAGCATTTTAAAGAAATCCCTGACGATATCAAATTTAGCTTTGGTATAAATGTGTGTAACTAATATTAGAACTCTAAAAAAGATCTCGTTAATCATCATTTCAAAACAATGCTTACATATTCTTAGAGGCGGGGTTTGGCTTTTTTCGATGAAGTCAATTGAGGCTTAATTTCCTATGCGGGAATTACCAATGACATGGACAGATCTTGAGCCCCAAAGGATTTCTTCTAAGACATGTCAGTGAGAACATATTGCTGCATGGGAAAAATACTTCTACCATTGTTCTTCAACACAGAGAAAATTTTCTGACTTCAGAAATGTTAAAAAAAAATAAAAAATAAAAAAACAATCCCCTCCCCTAAAGCCCCAAACTTATACTTCTCATTCTGAGAATTAGCATGTTACCACAGAATCTGAAGTTTAGTTTTTGAAAATGAACTCATTTTTAGAAAACCAGCTATGTAGAGCTTATAAAGAAGTTGTATGCACAGAGTAAATCAATATAGGCTGTACAAAGTTAGGCTTTTGTATGATTTATTGAGTTCATTTGCTTCCCTTTTCTACTTTTTTTCTGGATCTTTCTATTGTTATTCTTCCAAAAGGAATACAGTACAGCAGATTCATCAGAGGCCATTATTTACTGATTCTGTATATTGTTTTCATAATGGTTGAACTCAGCAATTCATGAACTGATTATTGAGTTTTAGCAAGTGGCTAATGAATCATTGATGCTGGCTCAGGGAGAAACAGATTCCTCATGTTTCTGCAATTCTGCAGGTTTCCTCCAGATTTCACAACTAGTTTCATTCATTTCATTTATTTCTTCCCTATCTTCCTCTCCTGGAATATTACCTTCAAAAAACCCAAAGCCAGTGACCACTCACATCGTGTCACATGTTTTCACTAATAGGTTAGTCACCGTATATTGACTAAAAGTAGATATAAGAAAGAACCAACAGGATTTGGAAATTTCACGAGGTCTCGCGTGAATGAGAAACTATCAATAAACTTTAAGTCATTATAAATCAGCTACAAGATGGCACTAAAATAATATGCAATTTCAAATGAACGATTTTAAAAGTTAGCGAAACAGAATTGTTGATTAATATAGCATAACATATTCCTTCTTTATTATGGAATAGTAATGAATTATTATTAAAGATACTATATTATAGTTGCAATGTAGCAGTATGAAAACTTTAATAGCAGCCTGCAAAAAGGCTCTTTCCATTCTCATTTTTATCTTTCAGCTTTTTGAAATGCATGTCCCTACAGAATTGTTACAAGATAATAGAACTCAAAGATTTATTTCTGATAAAAGGTTTAAATTGCAACAGCAAAATATAATAGCCCAATAACAAGACTGAATAGATATTAAAATAAAGAAGAAAGAAAGAAAAAGGCATAGACTTATTGCTTACCTGGCTATTCATGAAAATGGATCCATCATATTGCAACTTGGTAGTAGCTCTCCGTAGCATGTATGCTGGAATTCAGAAAGGAGTTAGACTCATGGGGTTTATTCACTGGTTGCATTGCAATGGGTGTGTTCAAATGCTATAGTAACAGAAGATTTTCCTGAAAGTCATTTCAGTGTGAATTAAGCCTTACTTGTCACCTTCACCTTTCCCGTAGAAGAAAACTAGATTTGTCATAATCTGCCAAATTTGGTTTGTTTTCATTTGTACTAAACTGTTATTGAGAATGGTAGAATGTTTTTTTTTTTTTTTTGCTGTGGTGAAGTTGAATAACATTTGTGAAATAAAAAATTCCAGAAGTATATGCCAAAGATAACTCAGAGGTTTTGAGGACTTGTTTGTAGTGATATCTGATTTGAAATCAGATCTTTGTTGTCATCCATGCCATTCTTACACTAGTGGAACAATTGTCTGGATATTTGGTTAGGGCAGCATCCTGTATTTTACCTTGTGAATAGATGTACTCAGAAGATGAGGTTTGGAGATTTCTTTTAGTAGATTGTGAGAAATTTTTTTTTAAGAGAAAATCTAAATATTTTACGAGAAAATAAAAATGTTTCAGTTAATGTAATTCATTATATTGCCACGAGGGCTACATGGACTTGCAGATAATGTCTGATGCACTCATGTTGGCTCACTTTCCTCATGTGTTATAGTGCTCTCTTGAGTATTTGGGTGTGTGCTTTTGTGCTCTTGCTCTATCTCTTTTTTCCCCTCTTTCTTTTTTCCCTTCCTCTCTGCTCTAAGTAGAGAGGGGCACTCTCATCATGGCAGTTTAAATGTTATTGGAGGACTCAGTCTGGAAAGAAGATGAGGAATGAGGGGAATGAACCAGAACTACTATTATGTGCAACAGAAAAATTGGCAGGCTAGAATATTTGTTTTTGATAATACTTTTCTTCCAGTCTTGCTCATAAAACCAGTTGATCATCAAAAAAAACTTGAGTGAGCTTAAAAAGTAAATTTTCTATAGTTTCTGTTGAAACTTTCCAAGCAGCTCTTCTTACAGTTCCTTAGTAAACACGTGGTTTTGGGGTGGTTCTCATGATTCAACACCAATCACCATTTTGATCTTGACAAAATGTGAAGATTGCCAGGGGCTGATGTTAAGAAATCTTCTGCCTCTAGCAACCCTCGTCTCTGAAAAGAGAGCATTGGTACCATTTTAAAACCTGAAATAACAAAAAGCCTAATTTTCTGAAGTGTGAAATTATCCTACTTTCATAGTATAGGCAGTAGCAGGTGCCCATAGGTAGGCTGAACTGTTTCCTCTCATCTTTTTTTTTCTTCATATTTCCATTCACAGAGACTGTCTGCCATTTATGGAATTTAACTGCAGTTAATAAGGTCTGATTGGAATTTTCATGAGCAGCATCTTTGTCGGATTTGTTCATAATAAGTGAGAGAAGATATTTTATATATTCTCTATCAGTAGGTTAAAAATCAATAAGAAAATCCTCTTTGAAATTAGGAAGTAAATAAATATTTTGCAGTGTTAAAGTCATTGTCATCTTCAGTGTGATAGACCATTAAAATAACTTACATTTGTGATGTACATACATTTTTCAGGACAAAGACTGTGAAAACTTGTGGGAACTTTATTCAAGAGCTGGTGCAGATAAAATACCTGGATATTTTTTCAGGTGTATTTAATCCTGCTGAGGAGTTAAGTTGAAGTGTTTGAACAATTATATTTAAGAGAAGATACTTTTTTTCTTTTTAGAATAATGAGATGAAAAAAAGTCTGTGAAATAGTATCCCACCGTATTGTACTGCAGACTTGGAGAGAGTATTGTATTCCAACTTCTCGCAGACCACAGGAGCAGACCACATATCAGGCACAGAATAAAACAACAAAAAAGAAATCCCCCAAAGTCTGACCAGAGGCTGTTAGATTTAAGCTGAATAGAGCTAATGTTAAGAGCCTTGGGGACAGATCCTCAGCTGGTATAAACAGCTCAGCTGAGTTTGGTCTTGTAAACAGGATTGTTTACACCCGCTGAGGATCTGCCCCTCAGTGCTGATACTGGCTGAGCAAAGTTTGCTCTAAACTAGACTTGCTGCAGTTTGAAAATAAATAAAAACCAGTCTTTTCAGGTATTCAGTACTCTTCTATTCCAAGCTTGCTTCTGTTGGAGGCTCTCTCTATGTGTATGTTGAATTTGATAAACAAGGCTGACAGACAATTTGCAGATTCTGTGCTTGTCGACTTTCTCCCCCTTTTGAATGAGCTGCTTGCATGTAAAGCTTCTGGCTGCATGGAAGTTATGATAATGCAAATAAGCCACACAGTCTTTCCTGCCAATATTCCCTTCTTTCTACTTTTGTCCAGACTGGTCTGTGTACCGAGAGAGGTGAGCTATTAATATTGCCTTTTTACAGCTAAATTATCTGACTCCAGAATTGTTCACAGATTCTATTAAAGACCCCTATGGAGGATTGCTTCTACAAATAGGCATTTTAATTCATCCGGGTACACTAAGGTGTTACCTTCCTTTCATTAATAAAATGGAAACTCATAAAGAAAACCAGATTATCCTGAATTTATGATCAAGTAATTTTGTTTCTCTTAGCTCTGGTAATAATTGTGGAACATTATTTCCTTGTTTCTTTTCCTTTCTCCTTCATATACCTAGACAATCTTAATTTCTCATGTTTATTTATCTTTTTTCCCCTTTTAATTTGACAGGAAATGCTATCTAGGACCCCAGGAGGCAAACACTGAGAGTTAGGAATTGGTCCTTCCCATCTCCACTTTAATGAAATAATAAGTAATTGGTTCATATTTACCAATGCTTTAGAAATTCTAGGTTATTCTTTTTTTGCATTCTGTCTTAAAAAATCTTAAAATGGTAGTTTCTGGCTTTATTTTTAATACATATTCTCTATTTTTTTCTGGCATTTTGTCATCCACACAGTGAAGTGTGGAATCTTTCTCATCATAACTTTAAATATTTCTATACTGGTTTTCCCCCTGAAATAAAGCTTTCTTTTCTGTTTTTAAACTATTGTTTTGATCTTTCCTTCCAATCAGCTCAAGGTGAATGTTGTTAACAGACTGAATGAAATTTCTATACGTTTGGGGTCCTCAGCAGGGATAAATCACCACAGGTTTACTGACACCAACCTCTCTCTGCCACTTTACATCAATGGCGAGTCTGTCTCTTTATTGACAGGTGCCTTTTGGGGGGAAAACCGCTGAATCGTGTTCTTCAGAAGGCAGATCACACTATGGATCACTTTGCTGTTGCAGAGCACTTCTGAAGCACCTCTGCAGAGACCACTTCAGTTGAATGACTACTTCATGGACTTAAAATGAAGTGTGCAGAGCTAAATTATCTCTGTAGATGCTTTGGCTAAACTTCCAGTAGTAGGCTATGCTTCTGAGATCTCTTGAGAAGCAACTACAGAAAACATCCAGTGCATTTTCTGACCAACTGAAGACTTGCGATCCAGCTGGGTTCAGTACAGTAACATTACACAAGGGTAATGTCGTTACTCTCCAGCTAAATTTCAAAGGTAACTAAGATACCAATAAAATTTAAAGCATCTTTGTTTCATATGCCCGTTCATTCAGAAATTGTTGAATTCTCTTAAGATAAAGGAAATATGATTTCAAAACCAAATTTGACCCCACCTAATTTAAATGATTTTTTTGTAAATCAGATTTTAATCACAAACTATGAAAAATGGCAACAAAAGTGGGAGACACACACCTCCATTCAGAAATAGACCTCTGTTACAGAAAGAAAATCTTCCTTAAACCACTTTATTTTTTTTAAATACTTTTGATATTGTTTCCTTATTTGCCTACAGGATCATAATTTGCTCCTTAAAACATTTTAAATGGTTCTTGAGTAGTTATTGGGTGCATGATTCATCTCAAATTATGTACAGTTCAAACCATTTTCTAAGGATTGTTGCTATGTCTATTGAGATGGCGACGACACTGTGGTTCATAGAAAACTCCAAGTATTTTGTTAGCCAAATTTTAAATATCCATTTGGTGGAGTGTGTTTTCCAATTTCAGGACAGTTATATTTTGTGTAGAGCATGACCTAACGGCCGTCTGCTCTAAAGCAAGCATCGGTCAATGTCTATTTCAGTACAGCAGTGTAAAAACTGTTTTACTGGTTATCATACAATTTTATATCCATGAGCTATTACTGAGCTAAAAATGAATTTTCTTTATTTCAAAAGTTGCTTCCTTTAATTAGTCATGTTTGTTATTTTTGATAATCTAGTAGCTGAAAAGCAGTTTATGAGTATGGCCTAATCTCTCTTAATGTCTCTGTTGGTATCATGGACATTTCACTCCTCTTTCTAAATGAAATCTTTCTTGCTTACACATTCTTAAGCTGCTCAAGCATTGAAAACCAATAAACTACAGATTCTCTTAATTTAGAGTTGCTGAAGTTGCTGAACGGAAATATTTTCAAATTGATATTACTTCCATGATACAGGAAGCAATAGCATGAAAACCCAGATAAAGCATTCCTGGAACATGGACTGAAGATTTGATTTCTTTTTTCCTCCTTTAATAAAAGACTGTGGAAAAGGAGAGTTAGGGATGATACTCTAACATACCAAATCCAGGAGCAAAAAATAAAATTAATCAGGTTTTTGAATTTCATTTATATTAACTCAAGAACAGGAATAGAACACACTTAATTAAAGACCTCCTGTACTTGTGAAAGAACATAAACCTGATACTTTTCCAATGTGAGTCAATGGGAAAGTTCTGACTTAATAGGGAATTAGGCTAGGTCCAGTAGCATCTAAATATAATTTGTCTATCATGCATCTTAAATACTATACATTAGTGTTTTGCAAAGAAGGTCAATGTATTTCCTCTGTTTTATAGCTGGGATAGGTAAAGCATATATGTGGCAAATCGAGTGGGACAGTATCCTCCGCAGTAGCACTTGACATAGTATGAGCATCTTCACGTCTGATCCATCCTTGTGCCTTTTCTGGCTGTTGGTGGAAGAATGAAGGTGAGTCTCATCCATGGGTTTTTTTGGCATGAAGTAATCCCACTGCTTATTTTTTCATCAAGCTAAAGTGGGGTTAAAGGATAACACACTTTTCAAAAAGGAAATAAAAATTTAAAGCTTGACTCAAGATCCACCTTACTGGAATGGGCTTGGTTTATCCTGTCTGTCTTCTGTCATTAATTATTTTACTGTAAGCATATGATATCCATAGGTAATTTTAAATAGAGTAAATTTGGCTTGGCATGTTTGATAAAAATTAAAATACTTTTGGCAATTGAAAATCACGAGACTAGAGAAATTCAGACAGTTTTGAGAATTTTCTGCTTAAGTATTATTGCTTTCAGACTGTATCAAGATCTGAAATTAGTCTGAAAAAAATGAATTGTACAAAATGCAGGGTAGATATTCCATTAATTTTCCTAATGTGATACAAAATAGAAAGATGCACATAAATCAGTTATTCTGCCTCTAATATGTGTATTGCATAAAGTTCAACTTCCTGCAAAATGACTTAACCTGCACAGAGCATAGAATATTTGCTGCATGTATGATGAACTTCATGGCAGAGAAGCAAAAGTAATTTCCCTAATGACTGGTTGAAAATCTTGAGATTTGCAGAGCATCCATTTTTTATCTCTAGCAAAGCATAGATGATCTCTATCTGCCTGTTTATGACACTGCAGTGTATGACAGACTACTGCATCATGCAGTGTTGAAACAAAAAGCACATGTCAAAACTCAAGTAGGAATCTTTGAAAGGTCTCCTGAGGAAGAGTCATTCTGTTTTGTAACACAGCCTTGCCCTGAAAATGTCTCTGTAAAATGTGTCCGAAGGACTTATAACACTACGTAGTCCAAATGCCCTCACATTTATTCTCAAACACATTTAAGTGCATGGAAGCTTTTGAATTGCAGGTATGATTATCTGTAGCTGCTAAAATCTTACATTTTAAAATACATTACAACACAGTTTGATTACCACAACTGCCTCACTGTCACGTCTCCCATTGGGCTTTCCCTGCCCTCCTTTCACTTTTCCCTTTGCCGTTTCGTTTTGTGCGGGTGAAGAGCTGGTGTGCACACTGAGGGCTTTGCGAGGCCAGATGAGGTTGCAAAGAAGACAGCTGTCTAGTTTGGGGAAAATAATTTCTGTGCTGTGTTATGGTACATGGGATGGCAGTCCTTTTTCAAGGGGGCAGGAAGGTAGTAGGGCTTGTCCTCTTTCTGCCAGTCCCATTCGGTAACAAGGATCCAGTACAGATTACAATGATGAATTTTACAGTACGTTGGTAGAGCCTGTTCCAGTTCCTATTGATGTCAGTGCAAAAGTTTCCTTTTATTTACTTGAGGTAGGATTAGACTGTTAATGAGTAGGTCCCTGAGTGTGTTAGAAGGTGTGCAGTCAGTAACCAGCTCTACAGGGACATCTATGTTTGTCTACAATATTCTTTAATATGTCTTTGTAATCATAAGACTAGTGCTTAAAATATGTCGTCTTTGTTGTTAGATGACCAGCTTTAAAAGGTGTGTCAACAGTGTTACTCCATGAGTTGTTTACACTCTCTCTTTTTATACCTGCATACAAATCTAAACTAATAATTGTTCCTTCTAGGGAGTGTACAAGACAATAAATAGCTGTGTATACTCCAACTGTGTTGACATGTTTCTGTGAATCACAAGCTAATTACTTCAAAGTTTAAAATTTGTTCTCCTAGAAACTATTGCTCTTTTTTCCCCAGAAATACAATATCATCACAGTTTGTCAACAGCACTGTCATTGATGATCTCCCTGTTCTTATTGAGATATTGATAGCCTTAAATGTATGTTGGATTCTGTGTGTATGGAGTCACAGGTACCCACACGCCTAGTTTGTGTGAGCGGTAAATGTAAATCCATAGGAAGTACTCTGGATGATAAAATAGGAAATTCAAGTTCATATGACCAGCCAGTGCCGATGCAAATAGTTCTAATGTATTTCACGTGAGACATTAGGCTGGTATTTTTGTTTATCGCTGGTCCCACCAGCTGGAAAGCTCCAAACTGGTGCACTGTTTTTGAAAGAATATGAATATCTCTTGTGCTGTGGCCAGTACTTCTCCCATTGATAATACTCTGACTAATCTCTGTGTGTGTAGTGCCTGACAGCATAGCTGACAGCCTACAAAATTTTACTGTATTATCAGTATTTAGCCTCATTAGTTTGTAGAGTACTGCGGAATACCTCATGTAAGAAACGAGCAAGAGTAGCACAAATTTAATTCTCTGTACTGCCTATGTACATAGACACAAGTCATCAGTCCCATTTGGTACTTCTCTAAAATATTTGTAAATGTTATTTTAAATAAACATTTAGCTGGTTCATTATTAAATCTTTATATAAATTTAATCTTCTATAAGATGTTAAAAATCTTTAGAATTCATCAGCATATCTTAATACTCGTGCTTGGCTAATGTTTTACATTTATAGGAGTTTTAAAAGGCAGGTGCAATGTGACATATCACAAGAAGCAAATTAAACTCTTGTAAAGCACAGCTGGAATGCTAAAAATGTGTATTTGTAATTTAAATATGTGACACCATCACACTGTAAAATCAGTTCATAATTAGAAAACATCTGTTTTTTTCCAATATGATGTCTAATAGTATATTTAAATAATTTAGAATGCAATAAGGGAAAAAAAAAGTCAAGCTATAGTAAGCGATTCAGGACATTTCTTTTCTTTTATTTAAATGTCCTCCTGCAGATCTTTAAGTAACCCATCATTTTGAAGCTAATTCTTGGTTCACTTTATAATCACCATTGATGAAATACATATGCCAAACATATGTGCTGTTATGACCTTATTGTCAGTCAAGAAACAGGTTTTGTAGATGCTATTGTTAAGAAGGATTTACACACTGTCATGTTGCTGTTTTTTTTCTTTTTTGATTGTTGGAGAACCCTGAGTCAAAAGTTGATTATTTTAACAGTGAAATTTACATGACTACATATATATATATAGTAAACACAATGATGTCTGAAGAGTTTATGATATCTGGAAACATACTTAAACTAGATTAAATACTGACTTAAAATGTATTGGGATCAATTCAAGTTTAACTAATAAAGTTTGAACAAAACCACAACTTCTCAAATGAAGTTAACATGGTAGATTAGCCACACATCTGTCATTAGTGTTCACGTAGGAGGGTATTTATATTGGTGTGATGAAAATCCTAATGGATGTTTTTATCCTGCCTGAAGTGTGCAAGCAGAGCATTCCCCTAGTTTATTGGCAGTAAACTATGTAACCTTTCTCTCGCCGTTGCCTAAGCATCTATTTAAGATAAATAGAAGTCATACATTCCTGAACGGGTTTTGTGGTGGTTTTTTTTTTCATGGGCATCATGTACAAATGCTTGAAAAGTCTTCACACATACTTGATAATGCTGAAAAAGCACACTAGGTACAGCTGTACTGTTTAGAGAGATTTTTCAGCTCGGTAGCTGGGCAGTAGCATTCGTAAATACTGTGAGGTCCATCTATCAACTCTTCCCTGGGATGTGAATGTTCCAGAGAAAAAACGTGTTTGGTTTATGTGCTTTCCATTTTAACTGAAATTAATTTTTGCCCTGGAAATGAGGAAAAAATCTAAAACTAACTTTTTGAGGGCTAGAGCACATAAAGTTAATGTGCTGCAGTTTACATGCATCTATGTCTCAATCGTCTTTTATCAACCTTTGCTGCTGCAGCCCACCACAAGCTTTTCATCAGTTTATGCATTGTGCGCCAGGGCAAATAATGACAGAATATCTAGCTAAAGAAGGGGTACTTAATCAGCAATCAAGATTCAATTTGTTTTAATTTTAGCAGGTGTTTGTGAGGTACATTGATGGGAGAGATAATATGTACTGCTTTCATTAGCTCTCTTGTTTTTGCGCTTGAACATTTAAGAGCCAGATGTTCGGAGGTGAGCTGATCAGAATATTAAGTCTCCAGAGGTTGGTTTCCATAGTGTTTTACATTCCTTTCTTTATCTCCCTCAGTTCACCCTGAGCTATGAGGTGCAAGTGCTTGCAATGACAGACTACATCTCTGCTTCCTATTCAACTAAAGCTTTAAATTAGTCTAATTCTCTGTTAAAAAAAAAAAAGGCACAACAAAACCCAAACCAACACAAATCCTACCGAAAAATAAACCAACAGAAAACAACCTTATTCTAATAATCTGCAATTAATTCTTGGTCCTTGGGTCAGAGAAATTTCTCACTTAGAAGTGGTTTAGTTGATAAAGCTCTTATGGAAATTTGTTTGGTAGCTGGTATTTGGCCAGGATTTTTTACCTCAGTAAAAATTACCAATCAGTTGGTAAGCTACTGATTCCATCATCTTCTTAAGTTAAATATATAATCTAGATCATTTGCCTGGTTTTTGGGGGAAAAAAAAGAAGCAGCTTTAATGTCAGAATGCCTGAACGTGAGAGGGGACTGCAAAATGCACATTGAGAATTGCTTCAGTCAGTAGGTGTTCTTTAAAAGAAAACATACAGGCTATATTTGAATATCACAGGTTTCTTATGACATAAGGTCATTGAAAGACTGCATTAGAGTAGACAATAGGATTGCAAAAGAAAGGCAACTTAACCTTTTGGTTTACGTTTTTAGCCTGATAGGTAACATCCAACAGCCCTGGCTCAGTAGCTGCTGCAGTAATAAGTCAGTATTCTCCTGTATAATAAACTCTCCCAATGTTGTGGTTATAATTTATTTCAGTAGAGAAAAACAAACCCAGAAATGAAGAGTTAAATACAACTGCCATTGGCAAATGCTATAATGTTTTCCCTCGCTATTAATTGTTCTCTGTTTACTTTGATGCTCAAAGATTGCCCTGTTTTACAAGCATATTTTCTTAATTGTGTCACCTTGTACTGTAAGTATGTCAGAGGGGAAACATTTGCAAGTGATTAGATATGGACCTTTGTGTCACCAAATGTATGAGGTACATACCCTTATAGGATATAATTGTGATCTTTTAATATGCGGCCATTGACCCGGACTTGTTATTATCTATTATAGTTTATAATAATGTATCTCTTTATGATTAAATGATGATGCCCGGCAGAACACTATGATTAGCATTTCAGTTATTTATAGATTATGTCAGAGCAGTAATAAACATAAAATGCTGTTAATGTGTGGCTAATGAAATCTGGACATGAACAAGTTTATGAATTGATATAATTCATTTGAGTGTTCTAACTGAGCTGCTGGTTCTCGTCATAATTCAAAAGCTTAGCAGGGTTCACCGATTAGGTGGTAGACTAATTTGCTACAAAAAGTCAATGGGTTTTCATCGTCTTGGGCTATCATACACAGCATGGCTGATTGCATAAGGACTATACAAAGTAATTCTCATAAATATATTTATTAAGCTTAATATGTTTTGTGAGGTTAGGATGGAATCAGCTAGTGCACAACATATGTGGAACAAAATCACAGTGTGTTAGATACTAAAAAGATATGTTCAGTAAAATCATTCAGGACCGGATCGATGAGGGAGTTATTTGAATTTTAAAAAGTGAGCAATTCAATATCAGATATAAATGAGAGCCATAAAGAATGATACAGATGATTGACTGAGTGTGCTCGACGTTTATTTTACTTTGGCATCATAATTTCATTTCATGCTACAAATACAGTTTTAAACTTAGGTTCCTTAGCGCTGAAATAGCTGAGTATATTTGCAGAGGTAACGGCAGTACTGCTTTCCTTTGGCTAGGAAAAACTGAGTCACATATCACACTAGTCTGTGTGCTTCTACTTTCTTCAATAGTGTAGTCTATTAGACTGCTACCTGTCCTTTTATAGCACTGTCTTGTGATACCAACACACACTGAGTCCTGATCATCAAAAAAGATGTTCCTAGCCTTTGTAGGATATCATTTTAGTTTTGTTTTTTGTTTTTTTAAGCAATGGATAACTAGTGTATTGGATGTAATTTTGTCTTTGGGATCTTTATATTTCATCAGAGTCTGTCAGTTCATTGGTTTCTGCCTCTTTTTTCCCTGTGACGGCATCCTTTGCTCTCTGCCATCCTTTACCCTCTTGCATCAAATCCACCTTTGGTTTAATCAGGGTTGAATTCATGAGCAGAATAGTTTATGCTACCCAGAATCGTTCCTCTGTGGAAGTACTAGACCAACTTATATTCCCTGTATAATTCTGTTTTTTTTCAGTATCTTTGTCTCCTCCAACATGCACTGGTTTAGAACCTTTTGTTTGAACATCTATGCATAAACTAACTAGGCTCCTTTATGAAGAAAGGAAATATGTATGGGCTTATATAGAACCTAAAATAACATTAGAAAAGCACTTAGATAAGGTAAATAGCTGAACCTTTTTATCTATTTATTTTAAATAATAACATACATAGTAAAAATTTGACAAAAGGTATTCATAGCTCTTAAAATATTGTAAAGAAGCAAACCCAAAGAATCAGAAATTATTGAGTTGTTGTGCTTCTCATTTAAGAAACTAACAGGATTAGTTATAAGATTATGACCCTGGGACAGTCCTGTTAACAATAACATTAAGCACAAAGTTTTCAAGTTTTTCTTCTCCCATTAAAAAAAAAAAAGCTATGTAGTCATAGAGAGAGGGAAGCGCTGTTTGAGAACATGGCTGTACAGTTGTATAATCATTTCTTATTATAAGAAGAGTCCAGACAGAACCCTTTTATATTCTCCTCTCACATTTGTATCTTGACCTAACACGTGATCCGTATGAGGCCCTGCACTTTAATCTTTGCTATCAGGTTTTTCTCTGTTGCTTCCCAATATCATTCACGTTACACGCATTCCTTCCTTGCATTCCATAAATCTTTGTCTTGTCCCTACAAAAAAAAGCCTTATGTAATCATAAACCACGCACCCCACTCGCTCCTCTCCCTCTTCCCAAGTGGTTGCTTTCGAGCTCCTTGGGAGATTTAGAAACAGATTCATATATTTTTCTAAAGATGTTTTAAAAGAAAAGATTAAAGATGCAATTTTAACACCCCCATATATGTTATCTGCTCTAGAATGTGGTGTGTGAACTAAGGTGGAATTCAAACATCACAAGAGCGCTCGTGGCCCAGAGCTTGCTCTGCCTGTGTGCTTTGCACTTCAAGCATGTCATCGGGTGTGAGCCCCCAGTTTATGGTGATGTTTGGGAACACCTCATTGGTGATGCAGGAGGTGACTCATCTCCTGCTGAGTTTGGAGGATTCCCCAATTCACGATGAAAAACAGTGTGCTCTTCTAGGTGACAGTTCTTAAGTTATTTGTAGCATTGAGACACTGAGGACTTTTAATCTTTGAACTTCTGTGATTGGACCTGGAGCTGTCACGTGGAGATTGTGTATGTGCGTGCGTGTCTGCCTGTCTCATAGGGACATAATATTTGATTGGCTTTTCTTAGTGACTCACTGCAACTTTCCTAAGACTGAGGTGAAAGAGAAAGAAATCTTTGTAGAGGTAGTGAGCTGAAAACCATTGGAAAAACTCATAGGTCAGAAAAGTCCTTCCCCTTAGCAAAGCATCCTTCATGTAAGATCTAAAAAGAGAACCTGTATCACATCTGTTTGCTATCTGCAATATCATATTTTGTATGGTTTTCCCCCCACTGTTTATTTTAAATTTCTTCTTAGTTAATTAAAAATGCAGTTGATATTTTTTTCGTGTCACAAATGAGAATGCTAACATTTCATTTATAAAGTGATATGTGGTTCAACTTCTGCTCTTGATATTTTCAAGAGGCCAGTGATTAAAAAAGCTGTGTGGAATATGCTCTATTATTGCCCTCTCTAGGCATTGTCGCATAAAACCTTAAAGGTTCTGGTGCTAAATCCCCAAGGCAGCATTTTGATACATGCCAGATGTTCACTCATGGGAGAGATAAATGTTTAATAATTTTTGCTATTGTTACTGTTTTTACAATGTGTTATACTGCCATGGCTTGCTAAGGCCAAAGCTCTGTTTTGCTGAAGGAACAAGCGTATAATAAGTAAGATGTTTACATTTCCATCATCTTGTTTTTGCTAACAACACGGGAGATTTCAACCTGCAGCACAAGTAGCCCAACTCTCTTGGAGTTAACAAAAGGCTTTAACTCTGCAATCTGAAATCCTGTTTCAGGGAAGAAAAGCAGCTAAAACCTCCAGTCAGTTTTAAAAGTCTCAAACTTCATTTGGCTTCAAGTAACAACTTACAACTTATTTACACAGATTCTGGTGTAAAGCAACAATATGCGGGGGGGGGGGAAGTCTTGACCTGCTTTATCCAAGAGGAGTAGCATTAATCCCATTTGCCTGTGGTATTTGCACAGTATCTCCAATGTCATAGAGCAATATTCATCTTTTTAAATTAGACAAGTGCCAAAATTTTAAAAAATGATGTTATGTACTTGACTGAAATTGGTCCCTGTCAAAACACTGATAATGTCAACAAAATTACTCTGTTTTTTGGAACTAGTGGGAGCTAACAAGAAATGGGATGCATTTTCCCCCAAAACTGGAAATTATCTGGATAGACACCTCAAAACCTGAGGCAACAGATTGTGGCAGGTTTGGATAAAGTCTGGATTTTCAGGTATCTTCTGTGCAACTATGAGGAGCTCCGTTCGCAAATACCACTCCTTCTCTGACGCTTCAAGAGCCCAGGCAATACTTGATAGAACAATGCTGCACTGTCCCTTTCTATGAAGAAATTTGAGATCCTCCCGAGTAAATTAGTAGTTGGGGTACTGGAGCTTGAGGAATGCTGGTTACTAGTAAGTGACCCTCTTTCCTTCTCCACAAACACCTTCGGTTCCCAATTAACTTTTCCCTCTCCTTCTGTGTGTGTCCCTTGTGACTGAGGGATATCTGCAATAGCGGCAAGTGCGTTTTCCCTTGCATGTCCCCTATCAAGCAGGAGGAGGGGAAAAGCAAAGGAAAATTTGCACATCTCAAGCGATGAGACATGAGTATGCCCTAGTTAGATTGTATATGATCACTACTCATCTCAAAGAACACTGTTATTGAGAAATGACCTTCCTTTACTAGTCATGACCATCCTCAAAAGAACAACTTTCTAAAAAAAAAAATAAAAAAATTACCTCCTTTGCCTCTCTGCTTGTCCTGAAGGGCAAGCAAGGTAACACAAAACTGAGGATCCATCTAATTTAAGAAGGATGTTTGCTGAGCTCTTTCTCTCATGCACATGCACTCTTTCACTTATTCACCTTTCCCACTGCATTATCTTAATGAAATGAAGTAAGCCACCCCATCTTTCCAGTTCATCCTTGTCTAGAACTTGTAATTGTTTACTGCAGATATCCTTAGGCTCTAGATCTTCGCTGTTTAGGCACTGAAGACCTAATTCTGCTGTCCTGAATAAGGATGGCAGAGTTGGATCCACATCAAAATCAGAAAAGAGTGTATGAATGTAAATCTGTGTCACATTTTTCTCCAGGTCAAGCTGATAAAAAGTCATCTAATGCTGTGAAAGGTCACTATCCTTAAGGAATAAAAAAAATAGGAATACAGGTCAGACTGCTTTCAGAATTCAAATGTTGTTTTTAAAATGAAGGAAAAGCTTTGTAATCTGTAAATGTGTAAATTTGTCATCCTGTGTAGTACACAAACTAGTCCTTGAGAATACGAAGAAATATGTAGGTTTGAAGATTTAATTAAACAACGGGGCAGTTTTTTGACAAGCAGTGATGATGCAGTGTAACTCTGTCCATTTGAACATTTGTCCCAGTCCACAGTCTGAGCTAACTGATTAAATCTGGTTTTCCATTTTGCATATGTGACGACTGACTGTATGAACCGTAAAAAAAAAAAAAAAAACAAGTGTTGCTTGCAAGCTGGTAAAATTTTGATGAAATACACACAGAAGTAGTTTATCAGCTTTTACCTGTCTTCAGAAAATAAAATACCCTAGCTTTGTTTGAATGGCGTAAAACATGCATGGGTGAGTTTCTGATTCATCATTCCAACAAACTTCAAATTCTTTGCATAGATTCTGTATGAGGGAAGTATTGCACTTCAGATATTTCCATTAATAGAGGTTAGCCCAATAATTTTCTGGCATAGTTTGCTATATTTTCTTATATTTTACTCCGTGCTGAATGTTAGTATTGTTCTTGGCATGATGCTCTACCTTGGCAAACATTTTTAATAGCTTCTAGGATTTGGCTAGCTGTTGTTTCCAAAATGTTCATCTCCACTGTGATGTGACAGGAAAAAAAGTCTTAGATGATGCAGAAAAATTTATACAAACAAAATAATTGGTTTATTACTTTTAAAGTTTTCTTTAATTTGTCTTGGTAGAAAATACTATGGGTCTAAACAGTGGTTAATAGTGACGTTTAAGTTCTGGATACTAAACAACAAAACAAATTTATGAGGTAGATTCACCATTTAATGTAAGTTTCTGTAGGTCCTGTTAATGTCACTGGATGTAGGCACATTTAGACCGTATCCTAACGTCCCTACTGATGATATGTTTTATGTTCTGTTGCCAGATAGGTTTGAACAAAACCGGTAGTTTTCAGAGCGCTTTTCCCCATCACAGATCAAACTTGAAGAGTAGGTAGTAAAGGACTTCTAAAATTTTTCAGTGTACTTCCTAAATTCGCAATGTGTAAGCATGGTCAAATCGCTAAATAGGCTTTCAAAATTATCTTTCCGATTACTGATGCCTGAGTGAGTTAGAGAATGAAAGTCGTGGTAGTAGTAAAGAAAATAGCAGTAGTAGCAACGATGATAAATTATGGCTCTTGTTCTCATGATATTTAAGTCAGGAAATTTTACTGTTACATCTGGCAAGTAATGCAAACAAAATCTAGGGACTCTTAAAGCTAGCCCCAGACCAGGCTACCAAGAGGTGTATATTATATATGCTGTCTTTTTTCTTTTTTAGTGTTCCATGTGCAAAAGATACATCATTATTACCTTCCTTTTCTTAACTTATAAAATTATAAAGATAAAAATATAGAAAACAACGTCTTAGCCATACAATAATAATGACGCAAATTAAAACAGCTACAGTAAATGGTAGAATTGAGTTTCTAACTTCCAGCTTTGGCTGGAGGGAGCAGAGGAATGTCATGACCTTGACAAAATGTAATTGTGAATTTCTTAACTTTTCTGAGCTGGTAGCTGGTCTTGAGATTGCATCCAGGACTCTCCTGTCCCATTTCATGGAGGGACATGCTGGNGGGGGGAAGAGGCCAAAAAATGGGGAAGCTGCTTGTCTTTGGATGGTTATCTCCAGAGAGCATTTTAAAAGTGACACTACTGAACTTAGCTCTGCCTTTTAACTTTATGTTTCTTTGTTGGCTGAACTCTGAAGTCATTATGGATTCAAATGCAAAGACTACGTGGCTATTTAGAACCCCAAATCATGAGAAATGATGGTGAGTTCAAGGATCTGGTAGCTCTATCTTCAGATTGATGATCATCTCAGAATTATAGATAAATGTGGTACCTCTACTTCTCATTTATTCCGGTTCCTGAAATCCTTTTTCTTTGCACTTACATAGTGGTCATGAGGTTGAGTCCCTTGCAGTAGCAAAGCATGATGTAATGGACATCTGAAAGAGAGAGAGGGAGAGGAATGAAATGTACTGGGAATTAGATGATGGAAAATAGTAGGAAGGTGAGGCTGGCATGGCTTGAGTTTTATGATAAAAGAGAGTACTGTCATAGCAGAAGTAATGTAAATGATTAAAATAAAAGGTGAGTACAGGAAAGTCTACGATTACTTTTTTAATTCTGAATTTTTAATTCTGTTTCAGTGTTTGGATATAGTGAAAGCTGTAGAAATGAATTTCAAATATTTGGGTTGTCAATAAGTGTGCACCTATCATGTTATCTTTTGTTTTTGTTATCTGCAGTGGATGTTTTTGTTTCTTTTTTTTTTTTTTTAATCCACTGGAGATAAGAGCCTGTAGAATCTAATATCTTCGGTGTGATAACTATAACCAACAAACTACCAAACATTTAGGAGCTGATATACAACAGGGGGAGGAAACGGCAAGTGGAAATTAGTTCACATTCTTAAAGAATGGTATAATAATTGCTCCTTCTGTAATTCTTTTCTCCTATTTCTTTTAGTTGTGGGAAGACAGGATTTTATATGTATTAAATATGTTATAGGACAATTACCTCTGTTTCAACGAAGCCTGAGTTGATAATTGTGCTGTAATGTATTACAGCATACAGAGTCCTGAACTAGCTTTTCCTTCCTATATTGAGATCTTTATAATTATGTTAATTAATAAATAATAACTTCTGATAGAGAGAGAGAATAACGGCAAAGATGCAGTTGGTAGGTACCATGGGGCCATCTCAGCTGGGAGATGCCTATATTTGGAACATTAAATTTATTTTAACATAACATTTTTTTGTGTTTTTATAACTTACATATTTCTTCTGCATGTATACAAATAAGCATGCACATATAAAAAAAAGCTGTGCATTTACACACTCATACGCAGAAGCAGACAGAGAAGAGAGGAGAGCTACAATAGATTGTGTGCTGTAGAGCTACATAAATGGGTTGTGGTCTTAACATAGCTTCTCCTGATTATTGGTAAAAAACTAATTAGGTTTTGTCATTTATTCACTTGGAGTTTTGTCTCATTGAAACCTTGCTACTCTATTTAACCTACTTCTAGTCTGCAAATATCTGCTGCCATGTTATGTTATGCTTTTTTGCTTAAATTAACTCCTGAATAATACAGCATAGCACATACAGGAGAATGAAAAGTTTTCACATTTTTAATACAAGACTGATTTTATTATATTACTCGAGAAATAAGTTAGATTGCTCTTGCAGTCTCAATAAATCACACATGAAGTCTTCTTTTTTTCTAAATTAAATTTTTATTTAAATAAAAGTGTTATGTTTGTATTTGAACTGACAGCTAAATCTGATAATTAGAGTGCATGAAGTTGGCTTTGATTGGCATTGTAATTGGATTGTCATTGGGCTGAAAACCTATTATCTTTGGATCATGCCCCATGAAATCTGTTGAAGAAACTTTGCTGCCAGTCATTAAAGCCACCATCTTGGCTTACAAATTAGGTTTGAAAGGCTTTTTACCACTGGGAATGTAATTTAAACCACTGCAATTGCACTCCCATTAATTAAAATTATATTAAAATTATGGTTCATTTTCTAAATATTTTTTTCATATTTTATTAGACATACTTATTACTAAATGCTTAACAAATTACATAGCAGAGCTAGTAAAATTATATTTTAAGATAATCCATCATTTCAGCACATGCTACTCAGCATTAGTGGAATTAGTCAGTGTGTTGATCATTAAAGGATACACTATTTATGTTTTTCATTACTGGTTTTCATTAAAAATAAAATATAATTATAAACCACTTTTAAAAAAAAACCCCAAAACATTTCCACTGAAAATTTTAATTAATGCTACTAGAAAATTTAGACAGAATCTGCTTTAAACTGAACTTAGTTTATTGGACTGTTGCTTTCCATATATGTTTTTTCTATATAAGTCACAGTTGAATATATTAAGCTATATAAAGGCATGAACAGGACAATATTTTTTTTCTGTGTAACAGAAAATGACACTTAGGCTGTAATGAAAGTTGATAATGAAGAATATAGGATTGTGATCTGTGCAGGTTTTGCCATGAGAATTCAGTAATGATTACTTTTAAAATTGCTACAACTTTGCTCTGCAATATAAACATATAAGCAGAAAAACTCACGGGAGGAACTTCGGCAGCCCTTCAGTGGCTTCATGTAGCCACCGGAGGATGGTTGCTGCCTACGTCCCAGGCACGGCCATGCCACGGTGCTGGGTCTCTTCGTGGAGATTTTGGTCTGAAGGGGGTGTCCAACGTGAGTCAGTTCTCATACCTGTTCATCATCCATCCATCCTCAGCATGAAGCCGGTCATTCTAACAACTCATACGATGTTTGTTGACTCTCTTTTATCTAATTATAGTTTTTATCTGAATGATACAGATAGTATTTCAAACTATGTCTACTAAGCAGAAAGTTGATTCTTTTAGTAGAGGAACATTTCTAAATACATTCCAGTAAAAAGGAACCATACTTAAAGTACGATGAGCACATGCGTTCCTGGAGGAAAGTACTAGAATATCAAACTAGCGCACAGGGGCTGACAGCATTTTATTTTAGAACGAGCAAAACATCTAAAATCTATGTTTCCAAAAATTTTCTGTGTTATATTACTTCTCATGTAGTAGTATTCTTTGAGTAATAAAGAAGCATACATTTACAATTCCCTTTAGGATGCTGCATTCTTATTTTCTGTAAGGTGCTATCAGAGAACATGGATCTCCAGTCTAGTTGCAGGCCTGCCTTGGCTTTGCAGTAATCTTGCAGCACTAGTTGGAGTTCTCTACGTGGATTTTTTTTTTTTTTTTTTGTTCCTACATGAGGTACTTCATCCAAAGAGGTACCTCATTGCTCAGCAAGTCAAGGCCTAGAAATTCACTTCTTTTAAGGTTATGATTCCCCACTTGATAAACCACAGTGGGATTCCATCTGAAATCCCTGGAGTGCTTTAGACTCCCCATGCTACCTCTTTAGTCTGTGAAACCACTGAACTCCTTTAAAAGTACCATTTTCAAATGAAGCGTATATATTTAGACTTGACTTCAGCTGTTCCCATGTGTGAATTTGCTTACTCTGTACTGCTTAAACATTGTTCTATGTGTTAAGAAATTCTACATTTTTCTTCCTAAGAGGATCTTAGTTATTTTGATTTATGTGGATCTAAAGTGAACTTTTATCTTACAAAGTAAGCATCAGAGCAAGAAACTTGGAGTATATCTAGGTTAAAAAAAATATTAAATCCCAGACTGGGTTTGGAATATTTCTGTCTGGCTTTTACACCAGTGAGGATTGGGATGATGTTCTGTAAAATGAATAGTTAGTAATTTCAGAGTCATTAAATAAATAGTTGTTCATCTGACCTCCCTGTGCTTTCACTGACCTCTGTCATTAGGTCTTCCTACTTAACATGACCATGTGTACAGTGATAATGCAGCTCTCTAGAATATTCCCTTGCATTCAACTGATATTTAAAAAACAGGAAACTTCATTAGTTTGAGGTTTAATGTCAAAATGTCAGTGTTTGGTGAGACTACAGTGTACTTTTGCTGGTGCAAATACGCTTTCAGAAAGAGTGTTAATGCCTTTTTCAGTTTAAGAGGCATTGGATAAAATGTGTATGTCTTGCTGAGATGAGGAACTAGTCTACAAGTCTTCTTTCTCCTTCAACATCATCCTTATTGCCAGGCTAGAGAAAAAGGTTCCTTATTGTTCTCTCACTCTGTTTCTATGAGTATTTACTCTTTTCTGAAAGGTGTCACTGCCTCCATTTCAGTGGCAAGACTGCCCTGCAACTTTGAACCACCTGAAGAGGGTGGTTTGAAGAGGGCACTGAAGCTGGATTTTTTCCTCTCTTTTTTCTTCTGNTTTCTGAATGCAAGAAAGGTTGAACTAGATGCTCTTTTGAGGTGCCTTCCAAGGTGGGCTGTTCTGTGAGTCTATGAAGTTCTTTTCTTTGCACTGAACTCATCGGCATAGGTTAAACACAGATTCAGCCCTGTACGAGATTTGGGCTCAGGGAGACCTGGTGAGTAGTTAGTTAAAATGGAAGTGTATTATATGCGGACAGTGAGAGAACCCTTTACAGGGGAGAAAAGGTATGGGGCATGCGTCTGGCAAACACCTGTGTAAGATTCTTGTGGTTGTTATCCTTGAACATAGACATTTAAATTGCACTAAACTCCAAGATCAGAATAATTCTTTCAAGTTCCGGAGCCTTCTTCACCTCACACATTTAATGTAATATATGATGCATTCAAGAAATTCTGTAATAGAATACGAAATAACAAAAACTTGCAAATTCCTGGGAATATTGTCTTCAGCAGCACTTTTACAGAGACCTTTGTTTTGTGGTCAATGCATGTGAATTTCTGGTTTCAGTTGAAACAGTTACATTTATTTATTTTTCAGAGTAATGATCTGGGCATAGAAGCCTGTTAAATACTGGTAGATTATTCCAGTAGTTAATCAATTAATAAAGGAGAGCTGGCAGGATCAAAATGATTGGCAGATATTCCTGGAATGAAGAGTATAAAATGTAAAAATGGCAGGTTTCTGAACAAAAAGGAAAAAAAGCCTTAGAAAGTAGTTTATCAATGTGGATTTGAATGACAGTGAATCTGGCATTTCTTCTAAATTAAAAGCACAATTTTTTCACTATTGTTTAAGATGGGCAGAAGTCATGCTATTTGTGAGTGCTGCAGAACCAACTCCTCTGTTTCTGTAAGGTACTGGGACTAGATCAAACCACTGGTTTAAGCATATGCAAATCTATTGAAGTTACTGACACTTTCATCTGCTTATTCGGTAGCTGGGTTTGGCCCGCTGAATCTCAAACTAAAGAAAAATATGTTATTTCTGTACTTTTTGTTAAGTTCAGCCTTATCACTTCTGGCACCAATTTCATTTTATTACATCACTACTAATTATCCCAGTTCGCTTTCCAGTAAGATACCAACTTGTCACTTCAGTTTTTCCCCTGTTTTAGTTTTTCTGTTTTCTATCTTGAGGAAATCTCTCCAATCCACTGCCGTAAACTGTTAGTCTGTAATAAGCTTGGTGGCAGCCGGAAGAAAAATAAAAATTGTCAACTCACAGAAGAGAAAGGTAACGGCAATTGGCAGTGCTTTGGAAACCAGTCTCCCTGGTTTATTGGTTCAACTGTTCAGTTCACCTTAAAAAACCCAAAACCAATCCAGCCCTGCTCTTCTCCCTTTGCATCAGTCGTGGAAGATAAGTGACCCTCTCAGTGGAGAACTGGCTGCGTGCCCGTTCCCCACAAACAAACTGGAGATTTAACTTCCTCGCTTGCATACCTGAGTGACAGCTTGTATAGTTTGCAATAAGGCACTGAGGCACTGTTAGTTGTTAACACTGAAGGGAGCGCTCAAAATAGGAGCAGTAAGGCTGAATATGGCCATAAATGCCCATTGTGGAAAAGGCACCGGGTCAGAGGATTGGAGGTCGGTTTCCAGCTCTACCGTAGCAATTTGTGGGAGCAGTAGGCAAGGCATGCGATCTGTCCGTGGCAGTGTTAAGAATGAGCAAGCATCTGTAAAAATGGCATAGTATTCATGCTATTGTCTTGTATTTTGTCTTTCTCTCATGGGGAAGGTTGTGTAATGCTTAATACTAGGACTGTTCCTGCTTGGAACTTCTGGATGCAACGGCACAATAAGCAAAAATTAATAATAATCAAATTAAAGCAATTAATCTGAGTTAAAGGCAAATTTTATTACCTCCTCTCCTGCTACTTTTTTTTTTCATTCAGTGTTACTTAGATTCTCTACATTAAGCTAATATTTACTCTTCTTGCCACAGAAGAGCAGCAGAGTAAATAGGATTTTGTATAAGGAAGCTGGTGGAGTTAAACAAACAAGAAAGTGGCCAGTTCTAACCTTTCCTGTGTGAGCCTCAGCATCCCCCAAAGACCCAAAGCCCGTTTCTCAAGCCCACTCCAGTGATCCTGCCTGTACTTGCTTGCACAGAGCCAGGGCAGAGCCCTTTTCTGCTGCACACAATGAGCCATATCCTCTGCTGTGTAAATTGGTCATAGTTTCACTAAGCCCATGGGAACTACAGCTATTTAAGCAAGCTGCAGATCTGCCCCATGAATTGCTTCAGCATGTCTGAACTCCCCGAGCAGGGCTGTATTAAACTCACTGCGGTGCAGAAAATCGTGTGGATTTGTAATGCAGCGTACTATCTCTTTCAGGACAAAATGGTGGGTCAAATTCGCTCTCTTGTTTCTGTACTGAAAATGGTAGAATTATGCAACGTGACTTTGACCTAGAAATCAATACTGGCTGCTTAACTGAAGAAACAAATCACGGCTCTGATGGCCAATAACAAACTGACAGTTCTTTCTTTGTTCTGTTTTTTCTTCTGTTAAACTAACTGCTAAAGGGCAAGAAAAAATGACGGCGTTGTAAGCCATAAAGAACTTTTTGGTCTCCTTTGTAGGAGCTCCTTCCGCACTAAATACAAAGCAACTAACGCTGAATAAAGATGCACGCTTCAAGCAAGGAGAATCAAATGAACTTCCGATAAAAGTCAGACCGAGAGGAAATAATGCATTGCATCATGTGTTTATTGTCCACTTGCGACCGTTTATAATGAATCCATGGGAAATCAGTCCTCATCAGTCACTTTTTTTTATCAGACACGTTTGACATATAAATAGTGTTATCCGTAATTAAATATGCTCTGGCAGACCTCAAATTGACTGTTGTCACAACTATACTTACAGTTGACACTGCTGCAGAATGGGTGAATGTTTGCAGTGTTCCCAGAGCAGGGGAAGGTCACTTGCCGGTTGCCTGAGTAGGCCAGATCTGGTTTAGGTGCTTTCTGAAGAAGATACAGCAAATGATGTTATCAGTACTTCTGATATTGCAAGATATATCTGGTCAGGAGAACAGATTTGAGAGATGTCTGAGCTGTGCAGAAGAATAGAAGTGCTTGCTGCTTGCTTGACCACTGATCTTGCACAGAGGGTTGTTATTGTTGTCTCATCAATACCTGCGTTTCCATGTGCAAGTTCACAGTCCCAAATCAGCTGATTATCTGGGAAATACACACAGAAACTGTCTTCCAGATTTGTGCAGTAAAAGTACATACCACATGCACACCACGTGTTAATTTGTTTACTTGGAGGTCAGGAGGAAAACACAAGATAGAAGTTGTTTACAACCCAATTAAAACTTATTATCAAAAAGTGGCAATAACCCTGTGTGGAACAAATGAGCTCTGGGTTCTGGCTGTACCTTGGCATCCTGATTTGTTCAGTGCTTAAAGATCAATGTGGCTTCCTGCAAGATAGCTGGAAATGTGAAAATCTGCAAGGAGGTTGCACCATAATTTTCATCTAAGACAGAAAGATGATAACTTCAATAAACAACAGAGCTGCAGGTCACATCTTCCTACTTTTTCCCTCCTAGCCCAATTAAAAAAACAGCCTTTAATTCCCATTTAAGTTTTCTCTGTCTTTCTGTCTGTATTTCTGTACTCCTACTGCCAATTATGCAGAATACTAACGAACAGGACTGGCCAAAATATTTTAATGTTCTATTTCTCCAGTTAAAAAGTTGTGGTTTTATTTTTCAGTGAGTATCCAGAAATGAAAGTTTTAAAATTGGCAGAAATATTTTTCCTAACGAGGTTCACAGTAGAACCCCCCAGCCCTTTGAAATCGCACATGTTAAAAAATGGAAAGAGGGAAGACAGTCCTCAGCAATCTCAAGATCTACAGAGTTAAGCACAGGACTGGGAGCCAGAAGATCTTGAATTACATCCCAGTGTCTGCCGCACACAGGATTAGTAATACTTTGCACTTACATTAGCACTTTGCCACTAAATAAAGTTTGGAAGTGACATTACAAATGGGGAAGGAGCGGCTTGGAGAAATGAAGTGACAAATCCAAATTGGCACAGCTAGTTAGTGTCAGAATCAGGATTACAGTAATTCTTGACAAGCCGTTTAACCTTCACGAGGTTCAATTTTTACACCTTTAAAATGAAGTAGATGATTTCCACAAAAAGCAAAATGTGAAAATTATACCCACCGGCATAATTAAGTAAATACATTGTTCAAAAATTGCTACTCCTCTTCTACAACTGTGGAGATTAAGCAGGGTATCTGGACAAACTACTGCTACTCCAGGGAAGCATATCTCTTAAGGCTTCTTAAGAAGCAATGGTTATGAACCAGCTTCTCCTCTGAGGTTGCTTAGAGCTCCTGAGAAAAGGCTGCCAATTTTCAGTCACCTTGGTCGGGAAAACTTTAAATTAGATGACTTTGAAGGGGGCGAGAAGTTATAGTGAATTAGGCATTGGGCCGGACATCAGCAAACAAGAACTGATCTGTTGGTGCACCTCAGACATTGACTTACTGGACTTCAAGCTTCAAGAATTTTGTCCCCTGATTAGTAAAGCACAAGAATAGCTGGATGCTTTGGTGTTGTCATTGACTTCTCAGCTTGTCAGCAAATCAGCCTGGAGTTTTGGCTAACATGTAAATATCTGGCCAATTCTAGTCGCTCACCTTTAGTAATCAATTCCTAGAACAGAGGTACCAGTCAAAGCCTGCTACTTGCATGTTCTTTTATCCTCGCTTTTTTAAATAGCAAGTTTATCTTCGTTAATCTGAATCCCATCTTTCTACCTTGCTACTGAACATATCTGTAGTGTTAGGTACAAGAAAGATTACATTCAAAATAAATTTTCGTACCAAAAAAAAAATTATACAAAATGCTTCCTTTTATTTAGGCTGATGCTGTCTTTACTGGTTTTAATCTACAACAGTATTTTTTCCTTATTATTGAGCATGCTGTGATCTTGTTTAGGAAGTTAATAGTAAACAACAAGAAACAGGGAACTGAAAATAAATATATGCTGGTTTTATTTTTGTAAACATAAAGGTGACTTGGAGCCCAAAAAAACATTTAGACATTCATTTTGACATAGGCAAACCAGTATTTATCCTTGTTCATCAAAACACTTCACCATAAGCTTAAAAGCAAACATCCTCGTAGTACCTACTGTCTTTAGAGGAAATATGTATATACAGAATTTCTACATACCCCTCCATTTATAATTAATGAGATGTACGTTTTTGTAATCAGGAGTAGAATTTGATCAGTATTAGCTATCGATTTGAAGTTAAAGTCAGAAACCTCTTCTGTTTGGAGGAAGTTGTTCATCAGTTTTTCTTGTTTTTCAGCTTCCTGGACACAGTTAGGTTACAGTTTGATATGGAATGATAAAAAGAAGAATTATTAGTATTATTTAGAGGAGTTGAATTTCAACGCACATATCCTAAAATATAGTAAATTTTACTACTCTTAATTACCAATTCCAAGTGCTTTTGCTGGTGGAGGGTTCTGTATTGCTAAAAAGCCTGTCAATGTGCAGCAGGATATTTGTAATATTTTTCAGGATGAATTGCTAACTTAACAGAAAAAAAAAAAAGAAGATTGTGCCTGTCATGTTTAGGAGAATTATGTTTTTGTTATATTAACTTGGATTACTTTGGGGGGATGTTTCTTTTCTTCTCTGTATTTTTCCTGTGACTCTAAAATGCGTGCTTTGTTCTCCCTGTCCTGGCTGCATAGCGTTAGTGCTGTGCACAGAACAGCCCCGACGAGATCTCTGCAAGTGGAGTGAAATCTTCATGTTCTTTTCATGTGAGAGAGTAACTTTTAGCGTCTCCCTCTTAGTCTAGAGATGGGATCAGTGTAGATGCATTACAACAAACATCTTGAGCTCAAAGCAGACAACTGCCCTTCTCTTTTCTTGTGGCAGTTACTCTAAGTTGAGTTAGTGCTGTACAGATGAGCCCTTCGCGTCTGATCAGACGCTTTGTTTTCTTGGAAGGAGATTTGGAAGAAATTAGATATGCTAATTAAAGGAACAGGGTGATGGCACTGAATTGTTGCTTCATGTTATATTGGCTTTGTAGAGATGATCATCTGAAGGTATAGTTAAAAATGCTTCCAGGATGGTGTTTTGTGTGTAAAGCTGTTAAAATACTATAGAGACTTAGCATAATGGTTAACATCAGAAGCTGAGTATTTGTTAAGAGACTCTATGGTATCCAAAATGCTGATGATTTGCTTCATGCTTAATTAGATTCCCCAGCGCTAGCCTAAAAAATGTTTATTTGTTGTTGTGTGACCCGATAGACTTCATGTGAATTACACTGTTGCAAATGTGGAATAATCACTATTGGTCTCCTAAAAGCGAGATCAATGGTGACAAATGTGGACTACCCAATTTGTGGCTGCAAAGAGAGCATCAAAGACGGCCAACAGGCTTTGCTGTCCTCCCACCTACATGAATGCAAACTGAAAGTGCCACCAAGTGAACTCTGTACGCTTGTTCCAATGTAAAGGGAAGCTAGGATATGCCTAAAGGAAAATCAGTCCTGTTTCCTTTTTGAGAAGAAACCTCAGGTGGTACTAGAGCGCAAAGGCCTGAATCTGCCATTCCAGGTTTTATCAACCGAATCACATCAACTTACATTTGTTCAAGATTCTGATTTCTAGACAGAGTTCTAGAGTGTCTACATATCGTCAGCCTGAGTTTTGGAAAGTGGAGAAGATCTCTTTGAAGTTGCCTACTGTAGTTTCCTGGAGGTTTCCCAAACCCAAATTGGGTATCTATATCTATACATGGTATTTCAGCTCATGTGCTTCTCTAGTTATCACCTTGATTTTAATTCGGGCATGCAGCTATGAACATCCAATAACTTTATATTTTCTTTTCTTGTAACGATGCTCAGGTGCAGCACCCAGTAGTTCAGGAAGACTAAGGAAAGCATTTTGGCAGGGTTTTTATGCAGAATATTGTGTAGTTTTTAGAATGTGACATATAGTTGTCTTTTGGCAACATTTGAGCCTTTAGAGGAGCATCATGCTGCTTTAGCTCTGCTTGCAGACCAGTTATGCTTTTTACTTTTTCTTTAAATATCTTTTCAAAAAATCTCTTTGAGCCTGATACTGTTTTTCTTTTACAGCTGACATAGCCAGTAGTTATGGGGCACCGCACACAGCACAGGTAGCAAAGGTCAACCACACCACAACATCTGCTATCTGAATATCTTTTGCGTAACTCTGTTTCTAATACTGTGGGTTAAGATTGATTTGCGCAGACCACTGTAACTGTAGTATATCTTGAAATCTGAAACTACCTGAGGAGTGCTGGCACAGCATAGTTTATCAGCACTGGGTTTGGGGGAAAAAGAAATAAAAATTCTGTGTTGCATTTTAACATGGATTGCTGTAGCATAAGCCGTAATTTAAAAACTGCAATAATTGCACCTCCTTTTATTGCCATAGTGAGAAACTCTAGAAAACAGTTTGCAGGTCTGGTAACAATCTACAAACATATCCTGGTGAAAATTAGTATAGTGCCATGGAAGGAAACACTTTAATGCTTAAGTTCTGTCTGATCATGTATCTTGTACCTTCTTTTTCAAATATGTTCCAAATATATTGTATGAAATTTTCCTCGTGAGTGCGGTAGAGAATTGTGGTACGTGTAACTGGGGTGCACTTCAGCTCTCCTACGAGACAGAGCTGCTCTAAATCTTTCCCCTACTAGACAGAGCTGCCTGCATTTGAATCGGTGTGATTTTAGGTCCCAAATGTAGTGATCACTTCAATCCTACGGATGAAGCCAGTCCCCTTTGGGACCTCCTGTTGGGAATTAGTAAAATTCTTCTAGGAAAAGCAGCCTTTTATGGGTATGGTACTGGGACCGCCCCGAATCTTTGGAGTGCCGGCACCCCGCTCTGAGTGCCATGGCATGGAGAGATGTGGTGTGGTCACTCCTACCTGCACAGGCTGTCTTGTAAGATTAACAGTGTAATACATCTGGGAGATGCTGCTAGTAAATTTTTGCTGGCCTCATGTAACACAGGGCATGCACTAGATAAGCATATTTGGTTAAAAACAAAAGTTTCAACCTGTGAAAAAGCTATTAAAAAAGGCTAGACAATCCATTTGCTGGGACACACTGCTCTATAAAATGGGATTTTGGAGTATATTTCACTTGTAAATTGCCATTACATTGTACTCCTGAAATAATGATATTAGTGACAATTTCAAATCTATCTCTTGATGTACATTTAGAACATCGTGGTATCCTCTTGTTTCCCATTTTTTACTGTTCAGACCCTCCATAGAATATTGTTGTCACTGCAGACCTTTTATCCAAGGACTGTTGATCACAGCACAAGAACTGTCATCCTATTTGCATTCTGTGGATGCATCATTATTCACAACATTTGATGTCCATAAAACACATTAAAACTATTTCCTTGAGCAAAAATAATCAGCTCTCTGCTGTACATATCATTTGTATACTCAAATTGTAAAATGTAAATTGATATATAAGAAAATGGCCCATTAACTTTTTCATTAATGACAATAATACATTTTGTGCATCAGCAGTAGGAGGACCCTACATTCATTCTAAGGAACCTGAAGGATAAATGGAGACTTCTTTGTATTTCATAAAAATGAAGGCTGTCATCAAGCACATTTCNATTCACATACTTGGAATCATTCTTAAAGTTAAAATACTGTAATGAACCTTATCCTTCTGCCTTTGAGGCAAATTTGCACTGAAAGCCAACTGGCATTTTGCCTAAATAAGGGCTAGGAGTTACCTGAGGTATATGTTAAATATTCTTTGTTAAAAGCAGTATATGTGCACTGAATATATAAATTGGGCACAGCTCCCATACAGCTGGTAATTAATCGCCTTGAAACGTTCATGACATTTTTTAATCCCATCCCAATTTTTGTTTTCACAATTTCATTTTTAATTCTGGGGGAATCTATAGGTGCTGTAATGGGTGCTGTATTTGCAGTGGCTAGATAACTTTTGAAAGAGTACATCTGTTCATGCAAAAAATAAAATAAAATGTAAATGACAAGTATTACTGTTTTTTGTGAAATATAATAGACAGCTGGATTACTGTTTCTTTAGGATTTATGCTGACTTACCTGGGACTTACTGTGTTTTTTATGTACGTAATTTAATCGTCTTGTGTCTTTTAAGGTAATTCATGTGAATTAAGACATCCTAATGTGTATACAACTAGCTGTCAAATCACTGTATATTTGCTATTTGATTAAACCATAGATTAATAATTTTTCTATAACTGATACATCATGCACTAACAGATAAAGAGCATCTGATATTAAGTAAGTGAGAAATAAAATCTGCTTTCAGTAAATTGCTTAGAAAAATTACACAGTACATTTAAATTACCATTTGCTTAGCAACATGCCCTTGTAGACATTCCAGTGGGGCTATAAAATGATCGATTTACTTTAATTTTCTACTGAATCCTGAAAAAATGGCTATCAGTAACCTATCCCTTCATCATGGCATGCTGATTCACTCTGTGTATTAAATTTACTGGCAAGGAGCAAGACGTTAACAAAAAGTAACAGATAATGTGAACATTTCATGCATAATCTGTAATATGAGATATGTATTAATAGGGAAATTATGATGCATTCAATTATTCTGAAATGCCTTCCAGAGATGTTTTGATTTGGCTGCGCTCTGATAGTAGCAGCACAGCAGGGAGCATCTCAAGTGATGAATAACCTAATCTCCTAATCTCAAAATGGGCACTATTCACAGCTAGGCTGGGATAGACTGGTGGAAGAAGCCACGCTTTGCAGACGCTCTTCCGACAAACAAAAAAGAATCAGAAAAAATGCCCATTCTTTTAATAAAGCTCATCTTCCCAATTAATAATTTTTTGGCACGGTGGTTCTACAAGTTTAGGTGCTGATCTGGTAAAGAAACCTTTGCTCACCTCTAAGACAAACTTGGGAGACAAAAGACTATAAAAATAATTGTGTGTGCATTTATTCTATTGGCATTAAAGGTTGCTTTGTGACATTATACAAAGGAGCTCTTTCTGACTTCACCCGATTTAATATATACCTGAAGTGATCTTTACTATGTATACAAATTTTTTTTTCCCCCTGAAAGAAACCCACCAGAACAAGAAACTCCTCATTTTTGTATCATAAGCCTGATGTACCAGAGTGTTTGCTTGTGTGTAATTAAGCAGCCGTGTTTACTACTTCTGGTGAACAATAGTCTGATTTCCTGCGGAGGTCAAGCAGGATTTATTTCATTGTGTACATACTCAGAGTAGGCAAGGTGGCTGTCATGCCTCGTCCGCTCTTGGGCACTTTTCTTTCACCACAACGCATTGACTGTTTTACTCCCATTTACATACCTTTTTGCCTGGCATCTCTGCAACTATACCAAACCAAAAAAACCACCCCAGGAATTAAAAACACTGCAGTATAGCAGTGGGAAGATATGCTATGCAAATACGCCAAATTTTTTTACACTTAATTACTTGATTGTAGTGGGCTCACTTTTTGATTAATGCAATTTGGCAAAAGGTAATGTTACACTAGTGTATTACAATTTTTAGTAATTATTCAACGTTAATATGACAGCGTTCTTGAAGAAAACTGAGAAGGAAATCGTATCTCTTTTTTGTCTTCAATTCCCAACCCTGCTCAGGAGGAGAGTCGTACAAATACTTGTGCAAATAAATGTATTTTATCTTTGGGAGAAATCTTACTGAAAATTACTGATCGGTTTCCTTCTGACTTCCTGTTCTTAATGCCGTACTTTTAAAATTATTGGCATTACAAGGGTGCAGAAATGATTTTATGTTCTTTTTTTATGCTGTAGTTTATTTGATTTACAAAGTGATTTGTTATAACAAGTACCATTGCAGTTTAATCATAATGCCACATTGTGTGTGCTATTTTACAAGAATTGTGCTTTACCTTGCCTAATGTCTTTGGCAGCCTGGCTTCTGAGCTGTCCTTCTAATATAAAGCAGAAAAGTGTAAGACTACTTGGATTTCCTTTGCTTAAGCAATTTGATTTCCTCCGTGTTCTGTTTCATGTGAGCATCGTGTTAAACTACAGCAAGACGTGGTGCTTTTTAACTAGCCTTTCCTATAGCGGTCCCATGCCTGCTATTATATATACTTAGTATAGCACGCACTTTGCGCTGCGTTGCAGTCACTAATCATGGTTTAGCAAACAAGGAAGAAGTGGGCCCCATTTTATGAAACTTTCAGATGAGGGATGTTCGGTTTATTTCAGTCTTTAGTATACGAGAATGTACAATTGCTCTGAAGATAAATAAAAGATTCAGCTGGATGCCACTGGAGAGCAGAGCAGCATGTCTTTGGCATTGCTTGAGTCTTATCTGATTTGGATTTGTATACCTCATGGGGAATGGCAAAATATTGGAACAGACGGCTTGATATTTCCGAAGAATATAGTGGGCTTTATTAGCACCAGTTTCACTCCCTGACTGACGGCTTTTTCAAATTTTTTATCTTATTAATCTGTGCTACTGTATGTAAATGTTATTCCTCTCTGCATAAGGGAGGCAACCAGCGATTTGTAATAAATGCTTATGAGTGCCTGAGGCTGCACTTAAACTTTAAAACATCTATTATTAAGTTGCAAAAAAACACTGTAATGGCCAATAGTGACCTCATAGGAATTTTAAACTGTGGTCTGCTCTTCTGCATTAAAAACAAAAAAATTGCCTGAAGTTAGAATTATGAGCAATGCTATTTTAACAGCTGCATTTTGATTATTAAAGTGTGTTTTACAACTGAATTACAATGCTTTTATGGACTCTAGGTATAAGATTTAAAAAGGTCATTAAACATAGTCGGTTTTGTCACAGTAGGTGTCATTGTATACAATGGACACTATACAATCTATTTTATGTCATAGCACTTAGGATTTAAAATAACACGGAGAAGCATTTTAGTTTGCTTAAGCATGTAGATTACTGTAGAGCTTTTCAGGTATTTTGACAGTTTGCGGTCTAAAATGACTACTTTCATTATTATTTTATTAATTTGACAAGAAGCCCTACAGATTTTCTGTGTATGAATGATCCATTTGTCTCAGAAATAATTAAAAATGCCAGCCTAGAGCAACAAGACAACAGAAACACTTCTGGCAAATCAATGTGGAGAAATGCATTGCTTGTACGGTAGCCAACTGTTTAGTCCTGAACCATTTTTACATTTTCTCAGTCTGATAGAATATGGGCTCATTGACAGTAAGTATTGACCTGCAGCATAGGCTAGGAAAATGCAGGACCTATAAATTGATTTATCGAGTATGTCATGTGCTGGGTACTGTATGTAATGTTTACATCTTTTAGAGCAGAGCTACAGACTGAAACACTGCACTTTCTCCATCAGTTATGAGGAAATCCGGTTGGAAATGCAAACTTAAATTTTCCTGCCCTTCGACTCATCTGTTAGACTTTGAAATACTTAAATCTTTAATTTCCCTTTCATTAATTTGTCATGGTGTTATCCTTGTGAAGAACTGAAGTACAAATAATTCGTGACTCCAGTTTCTGGGTGGCTGTATGTTAATGAGTGCAAAGGGAAAAACGATAAGTATAGAAACCTCAAAATATTTGACAAAATGTCACAAAGGATTGTATTTGCATGTAGTACCATGGGTAGGACATAATGATTAGTGTGCAGTGCGTTTCTGGCAGTACCTACTCTAGCTTATCCTGATAACATGTCGGCTGCACAGCTTTGAATATTGTATATGTTCTTTGAACATATCTATGACTAGCGTAGCTGTCATTCTATTGAAAAATGTGGCTGCAGGAATGACAATACTGCTTTAATTTTTTTTTAAAGAGGACGACTTCTAAATAATTATTATCATGCTAATAACATTTGTATTCTTTTGTGTATAATTAAGATCTGCCTGTCTAAGCATGAAATAGGGTTGAAATCTTGAATAAGTATGCTATCCTTAACCTATTTAGTAAATCAATTTTAATTTAAGTATTCTTTAGGTTAAATCATAACAATAGAATTGCTGTATACAGAAAAATCCACAATTTATGGCTGTAAAACTTCTCGGAAATGTTTAACAGTAAGCAAAGCTTCTGTGAAATTAAAAAATCTACCATTATAAATGTAACTGCTGAATTAAAGAAATGATTCAGCAATTACTAAAGTCCTGTGTTTTTTTAATTACCATTAACTCTTTATTACTTAACATGAAATTGTACATGTGATTTTATCTATAAGCCCCTGTAGGTTTGTAACGCTGTTTTGAAAGACTTGCCTTTGAGCCCTACCCATTCTTTAAAAATGTAAGGAACACAATTACCATAGTAAAATTGAATTCATAGTCTATAGTTACATTATCATATTGTTATTTCTTATTTAAATACATAGCGGACCAGTTGGAAGATCTTTGGGGGAAAAAAAAGTGTCTTTTCAAAGATGCACATATGTTATTGGTGAGCGGTTAGTTGCCTCAAAACTTAACACACACCTCTACAAATTAGGGATAGAAACCATTTGCATAGCGTGATGGACGTAGGCGATGGGAAATACACCACTCCCTCCATGTAGCCATTATGGCAGTAAGTGCTGCTCACGTGCAAATCTAGCGATATCTGTTAGGAAAAATAAAAACAAATCATACACCGAAATGCCTGGGTGCAGAGCAAGCCTCTTACCACCGGAGCTTAGATACTGCGGAGGTTCATCATCCTGCACGCTTGCAGATGCGCTCAGCCCTAGGCTCACATCCTTGCTTTTGCTTTTCCGTTCCACTAGGAAGAGAAGTCAGTTTTTTACGTTCAGAAATACCTAGCAAGGGACAGAATCCTGTTTGGAAAGGGGAAAGTGGGAGAAGCAGGACAGAAAAATATCCTTAGATATTATATGGAACTTTTTGATGTCTTTGTTATTCTAAGTTTGCATCCTGGGGCTGTGCCGATTCCCAAAATCCCGCTTCCCGAAATCAGTGTGGGATCTGTATTGGGTATGCTGCATGTGAGATCTTCCAAGGCAGTAGAAGAGGTAACAGAGATTTCCCCAGACCTGCATGTGATATTTCCAGACCTTTTTATTTTTTCAGATCAATGATACTGGGCCCTCCAACAGAGTTCAAAATACAAGGACAATATACACTCTGCGTGTTCCCTGCGGAGCCCTACAGCTTCCCAAATGCTGTGTTGCAGAAGCAGTGTACCTGGGCACTAGATTAGGTTCTTGGGCTTTTTCCGTGTAACAGTTTTTTACTTGATATTATTTATATTTTTCTGCATCTGTTGGCTTTTTCAATGTTTTCTTCCTAGGGCGTTTCTGTGTAACAGTTGCATAAAAACAATCGTGATAAACCAGCTCTCATTAAAGACTCATTGACCGATCCTTGTCTGTTTTAAATTGGTGATCACTGCAGAGCTACAGTGATTTACAGTAGTTGAGTATTAGATTCACGATGCCTTGAGAAAACATGGGAGGAGCACAGATTGTAAGTGTGGTTTTATTATAGGGGAATATTCACTGGGGACAGTCTGTCATTGTTGCTATCTCGTTGCTGCTATTGCCACTCATTTCTATGGTGCTAAAATATACTTTACAATATTTGGTAGTCTTGGATAGATGACCAGTTAAGCAGAAACAGTAGAAGTGAGGAACGTAATTTGAACACCTCACTACTTTATGTTCCTTTATGAACCTTAGACACAGCTATTATCTTATAATGGCACATTTTCTTTTAAAAGCCCCCTAACAAGTCTACAGAACTGGTATTTACTAACCTGCATAGTTTGCCTGCCATTTGCCCCTGTGTTTTTGTCAAATGACATCTTACAAAAAAGGCATGTTAATGAGGGCATCAAATGGCTTTATTGGTTGCGTCAAATGGCCTGTGTGCCTGATTTGATCTCAGCCAGTGGTGCAACAGTCTGAAGGAACTGCAGGTAGAATGGCATACGCTTGTAACTCCTTGCAAAATGAGGGCGTGGCTTTAGATATAGAACATGTTTTGAAACATGGGTTCAATTTCTGAATATAGGGAAAATGTGAGCGAAACTTTCTTTAATGGGAAGCCGTGAATACCTCATATGCCAAAGTGAACATGGAACACAACTTGTGTTTCCACTGGGAAGGAGTTGTCAGAGAACATGGCTGTGAATCAGGGAGAGAGGGAGAAGGACACCTTTTAAACAAAACGGCATCTGGGAGGAAATATTACAATCTATAATTCAACAAACCATTCTTCCACGAGACTTTCAAAAGTTAGGTCATTTCAGCAAAGATTAATTCAGCCCATGGTTCTGTGGCCCCAGTAATTTTATATTTTCTTCTGTCTATATTTTATGAAGTGAATGTTTGTTTTCAAAGTTTGGCAACCCTTTTAGTAAAAAAATCTAAGCCATTTTTACTTATGATCAGAGATAAAGTCACAAGGAGTGTATCCCAGTAAGGCAAAAGTTTGGGGGTCCCCATGCAATTTGCTTTGGTTGTCTGTTCATATAATAATAGATAACTTTCAGGATAGTGCCAGGTCTTAGTCAGTAGTCTTTATAGTGCCAGTCCCTGCCTTTGCCCTGTGTTAACATACTGCTGTTTATTTTGATTTATTCCATATTTGGAAGGTGGCTATCCTATATTCTGAGCACCTTTCTATAACAAGTAAGTACGCATCAGCAAGTACTAGCAAATACATAATACTCTTTCAAAATAATCATAGCAATAATAACCCAGACTCTTTGGCCTTCAGCTGCCCACTTCTTGAATTGCTTAATTAAAATAGATAGTCTTTGCTGTACCCCCAGAAGGTTAATAAAGTGGATCTTTGAATCAGAAAGGATAAAATTCCAAAACTGAGAATTGTCTGTGTAGAACACAAAGCTAAAACTATTCCTGTTGTTTTCATGAAAAGGGATTCCAAGTCTAGCAGTTTTGCTGATCTTTGTTCATATGACAATAGGAAGAGAAGAGATTTCCGAAGCAGCCAGGTCTTAAGCCACTTAGGATCTAATCACATCCCCTGATTTGCAGTCAGAAATAGCTGGTCAGATCATCTTAGAAGCCAGAGTGTTATTGAAGAATTATGACGTCTTAAAAATTATAATGAAAAATTTTTAAATGTTGAGCCTTTTCTCTTTTTATAGCAAAATAATTTAAAACACTCCTGGTGTTTGTTTTTGGGGGAAAAAAAAGCAACTCACAACAAACAATCTAGTTTCATTTACCTCACTTCAAGCAAAAACATGAACAATTTTTAGATACATTAACTTTTTGTGGGTGACCTGCCGTTATTTTTAGGTGCAGATGAAGAATATACATTTGGCCCCAGCAACTAGGCAAACACCAGAAAGCAGCCGATTATGTCTTTGATGGTACTGCTAACAGCCCAAACTGAGTTAGGTGTCAAGCTGTCTTAAACTGGCCTCATGTCATTAAAGTCAGTGGAGCTACACTGATTTATACCCAAGGCACCGTACATCTTTGACAGAGATTCTGACTGCTTGTCCATGTTGCATTTATTTATTTATTCATTTATTTATTTCTGGTGAATTGTTTCCACTTCGCCATTACTGTCCTCTAAAGCTTATTTACCATGCAGGGAAATTTGTTACCAATTTACCAATTTGAGATTTGGTAAATGTAGGGCTGGGTGTCTGATTTTTAAACTATTTAGAAATATTTCATTAAAAATAATTTCAAACCTAGAAGGAAGCAAAATGTAATACAGTTTTGGAAGAATCCATACAATCTGTAAGATCTTCTTCTCTAGTGGTGAGATAGTTTCATTGGTGGTACATGTCAAGTTTTCTCATTGCTCTGCCTCGAGGAATTATTTGTTCTTTGGAAATCTTAGCTTCCATAGGGAGAAAGCAATTTCCTGTTCAGCCCAACAGTTATGTATTTCTGTGCATTATAAAATGTATTTTAACTAAAGGAGCTGCCACTGACCTCTCAGCTTCAGCAGAGGAGACTTGTGGCCTTGCTTTTCCTTGTGATCTGTAGACACATCGAAGCTCACTTCTTATCAAACTAGTTAGCAGCTGCTGACCTAAGACAGCTGAGAAAAAGACAACACCAGCAACTGTATCAATGGCAGTCAGCATTATTCAGAGAAAAGCCAGAAGCACCGTAACATCTATTGTCCCTTGACACTAGCAGCTTTACCCCCCTTCTCAATCAAACGGGGAGTGAGTGGCATTCTCCAGCCAAGATATTTAAGAGCTGACTAATCAGAGGTGAAAAGACAGGACTAGTCTGGGAAAGCTGATGAGCATCTTTCTCTTTCTGTTGGCCTCTGGCCTCAGACTTACCACTAGCTGCCTCATGCAGAAACGCTGATGCTGAAGTGCCTGATGGACCTAGCCATGAGCAGATGTATGTGCAGTCCAGTGCCAATCCTTGTGTGCTCCGGGGAGGCAGCTTAATCGGAAGTGACAGAGGCTTGCTACAGCTTGTAGGCAGTCAAGGAAGAGCTTCAATATAACAGGGAAGGACAAAGTGGCTCATAGGAAAAGAAATAGTGTGTTCCAGAGCCTGGGGAATAAGGACATTAAGCATTGGTGTTGTGGTTTGGGCTGGGCTGGCCACTAAATGAATGAGAGGTGCTCTCTTTAATGTCCCTCTCTCTTCCCAAGGGAAGGGAGAGAAAATACGGAGAGACTTATGGGTTGAAAAGAATATTAAAATTACTTTAATGAAATATTAATAATAAAAAGAAAAGATAATAATATCAATAAGAAAATAATGAAATATATACAATATATACAAACCCAATATCGAGTTCCCAGGATGACAATCACGTCACTGACAGGCACTGGGGAAGTCCCAGACTGGACTCAGCGATGGGTGGGAACTGGCTTCCAGAACTGGATTCAGGAATGCACGAATCGGGATCAAAGGGAGACAAACAGACAGAGTCCTCCTCGGACACTGGCCATTGAAGAAGAGGGTTAAGCCCTTTGATCCCTCAGCTTTTATAGTGAGTGTGATGCAGATGGGATGGAATACCCTGTTGGTCAGTTTTGGGTCACCTGTCCTGTCCGCTCCCCCCTGCAGGTGCGACCCCTCTACGCTTTTCTGCTTCTGACCCTCCAATGGGGCACATAACAAAGTTAGCTGGCCTGGGGTGTTACAGCAATAAATATAAGCAAGAGCCTCTCTGCATACCATGCCTTGGTATTAACTATAAACATCAGTCATTATCACTCTGGAAGCATACACTGTCTGAAGAATATGCCTTTAATTTCAGAAAGTGCAGTTACTTAGAAGAGACTTAACTAAAAAGTAAAATTGCTGAAAAGAAAATTGCTTCTGTTCTACCTCAAACCAGGAAATGTGGTTACTTCATTGTGAAACTCTTCTTTGAAGTTTTCCACCAGAATTTCTTGATAGGGAATATAATTAGAACCTGTACCTACATTTTCTCCCCTATAAAACAAAGACTTGGAAAAGGGGAAGGACATCTTTTTTTGGCGGAAGCTTTTCATTCATCAGGATTGCTGAACAGAAGAATGATCCAATGAGGTATACATTTGAGGAAGGCTATCAACTGCCTAGATAACTCAATGTGAACTCTGGTAAATGCTGAGTCTGCCTAATTTTAAGCACTGAATTTGGATATCTAAATTAGAGATATGGACCTATTAATCAATAAATATCCAGTAGACAGAGAGAGGGTCCTCCAGAGGAAAGTTCAGAGTTACCTTCATTAAACTTCCACTCTGAATTGCACAGTGAAAGTCAGATGTCTAAAATTAGAAATCACTATCCCAATGATGGACATTATATCTTTGTATGATGGAAACTGTATGTGGGGTGGACAGCCATATAGAAAGAGAGAATGGAAAGGGTGATTTTATCCTTGAATATGATTCTGAATTTTTAAACTATGTATTTAAATAAGAGTGGGTCCCAGGTATGGGACATTACCTTCTTAAGTTTCAGACCCATACATTCAGTCCTTTCTTTTATGGGAATCTTGACTGTGCCTGTAGTTACAAATGTATCTATCTGTACATAAATGTGTAATCCTCTTAATTTCTGGAACCTTTAGACGCTTGGAACTTTCAGACACTTGGGCTACTTATGTACTGTTGTAAATTGCCAAACGGGAATGGCACCTACCCTACGTTAAGTCCTGAACTGCACCCAGGAATTGTTTGGGAGTGTAGTAGTTGATCCTGTTCCGAGCTGGGAGGGCTGATAACTTAAGTGTAGACAATCTAGTCTCAGTGCCCAGCAATACTCCCCGGCACTACTTAATTTATCACCACAGATGTAGTCAAAGCATCACAGTACTCCTGTATACATAATAGAGTGGACAGTATTTTATGTGTCGGGAGGGCTCTGCTGCCATCTTTCTAATCCTCTGTGAAAGTTTTCCCCCAGTTTGCTGTTATACTGCTGATCTACTTAGCAATTGGGTGAGTTCACCAGCATGTGCCTTCTCAAGCGCCTGAATGTAGCATGAGCACAATGAAACAGCTGATAACGCGAATCCCCGCGCAGCCTGTCACTTTCTAGAAACCACTGGCAAGGAAACATGCACTGGAGACATTTTCTTGTTGCTGGTAAGCATGGTCTCATCTGGTGCTGCTCTCCAGCTGGATCTTCAACATGTCAAACTAGTCAAATACAGTTCTTTAAATGAGAGAAAAATGTTTCATGCCCAGAAATGAATGCAAACACTAAATCCATTTCCCTGTGCTCCTCTCTCCCCAATTCCTAACTGCTGAATGTATTCATGAAGCTCTGAGCACATCTTTGTCTACTGAGTGACGATATTCTGCTGTTGAAACATAGCTGTTGTAAAATATTTTAACCTGCATGTAGAGGAGTAAAGTACAGTACCTGAAATGGGTTTGGAATAAAGGAAAGGTTGGGAAATAGCTGCCGAATGACAACTCTCTCAGAGAAATTGGTTTGTTTTTACAAAGTGCTGTGGAGGTATCAGACTGAAATAAGTGTTCCTCTTTCCTCCATCTTCACGGGGGAATATATTAGGTTGTGATTCTGGGGAAATAAAAAATTCTTTCCTTCGCTCCCTTTGGGATTCATGTTTGGACAAGGTATTTGTAAGAATGGGTGCTGGAAATGGCATATTAAACTTTTCCTCTTCCTTCTTACTGACCAACTAATGCTGTTCACCCTGTGTCATTCTACCAATAAGCCTTAAGAGGACGCTAGAAATGCCGGCACTTCATTCAATGCATGCATCTGTTATTTAGTGCTTTATCGAGTGTAGCTTGGCTCACAGGTGGAATGAATGCCAAAATGTTAGTGTGAGGTCAGAACCAGAAATAAACTACCAGATTAGCCGTTAAAAAGGAGGAGTCATCCTACATGGGCAAAGACAGGGAAAAGAAGCTGGAGGTTTTGTTGGAATCCAAATTCTAAGAACATTAATAATGTTAAATTCTAAGAAATTAATAAGAACACGAGAGAGTAACAAAAAGGTTGTTTTGAAAAGTAGAAGAGAAGCAGCTCATACTTGACAATACTCTGACTTAACATATTCTTCACCAGCAGCTCAGCCCTCGAAAATCTCTTGCTGGAGGAGAACTCCATTCTGTTTTATGCTACAAATGACACTGTTTAGTCTTTACTTATGTTTGAAAGAAGTGTGTCCATTTTTAAGTAGGCTATAATTGAAACAGCACAACGTGGCTGTGGTTGCAATTGGCAAACTGGACAAAAAGAGAACCTACATGTTCATCACCCTAGCAAGACTGACAAATTCTGTTCCCCATTCAGATTAGTTAGGGGTAATGACTACATGACTAGATGTCCTCCTTCCAAAAGTAAAGCTTATTTAGCTAGTATAAAATCATTTGTGAGAAAATACACATCTTCTAGCAGTAAATATAGGAACACAATTTTTGTGCGTCAGATCTGTAGTCATCTTCTGTGTGGAAACCTTGTTAAGTCCTAATTTCTGTATATTTCTGTGGAGAGCCTATGTTTCGGCTTATCTCTCAAGACAGCTCATCTCCCCTTTTCTCCTCTGACAGCTTTTAACTATATGATATTCTTTAGATCTGTAATATCTCACCCTGTGTCTTCACTGGAGACGGAATATAGGATCCTTGAAGTCAAGAGCTTCTCTGCTGTGTTTCAAGTGTGTCCTGGGACATTGTGTATGACTTTCCGGCACATGCCACTATCCTCATAATAATGGGAGGATAATAGGAGTTATACTGTATGTCTGAATAACTAGGTTATATATCTGTTTTCTTTGATTGTCGCCTGGCATCCCTCCGTCTGTCACATCTACATTTTCCCTTTGTTGTTTATGGCGATTTCTCCTTCTATAGGCTTGACTTGTACATTAACATCTCTTAGTAGAGAACCACAGCTTTCAGCACACTTATTCTCTAATTTTCTGTACCTCTTTGTTTTCAGTGTAAAATTTTAGACAACCTCCTACTCTCTTTCTGTCATCCTCTTTTCAAATCAAAATGCCATGAATGATCTGAAGGGCATGGGAAAAAAAGCCTTTTGTTACTTAATAATTTCTTTTTAACTCCCTTTCCTTTTTTTTTTTTTTTTTTTTNAAGATATTTTGAGGTCTTATATCCTATTTTTGTTCTTTGAATATGATATTATCTTTTGCCTTTAATAATCACTGTCATTCTGGTTTTCTTTAATTGTCCTGTATAGACAAACTATCTGGAGAAAAGGCAAGTGTTATGGTAGGGAACATTCAACTTTGTGTTTTCAGCAGAACATATTGGCAAGGAAATTAGGAGAGTGAGAAGCTGTAAGGATGAATGTTAATAATGTCTTAATTATTTTACAGTAAAACTCTCTATTTACTGGATTTTCAAAATGTATTCGAGAGGACCACTCTTGCTAAGAGGACTTGAAACCTAAATAAATAAGATGAGCAGAAGGAAGGCATCATCTAAGCAAAATATAAAGACTATATGTCATGCTAACTGCTTTTAAAAGAATTCCCGAACTGTTTCCTTTCCCTATGGCCAAGAGAGCATATTGCAAACAATATGCTGCAGTATTACTTCCCATATTTGCTTATGTGAAATCATATGATGAAGAGAGAAGGGAAAAGTTCTTTTTCCATTGCATTGCTGTCTGCTCTGTCCATCCCTCTGCCCCACTTGTGCCTGTGAAGGAGAAGCTGCTCTGTGTGCAGGACAGTACCAGTGGCCAGCTCCATCTGGGTTTTTAATGTTTGCCTAATCCATTACAATTAAGGATGCTGAAAGGCAGCGTCTCAAAATCAGGTCTAACATTTAAACTTCAGGAGAGGTGCGAGTGATGCAGGGTGGTACATAGGGTGGCTGTTCTGCAGACTAAGACCTTGTCTAGCCAGGGAAAGAAGGGTGAATTTAGATTTCTTAACCAACACATCCAGTGCACTTAGTCAGTGAACTGCATTGTCTCCATAGGCAGTGACAATCTCTTTGTTGTCTTAGGAAGAAAGTAAAACGCCAAGCTGTGGTTTTGCTGGCCAGTATATTTAAATATACTAAAAGGCATTCGTATCTCTGAGGAGTCTCTAAAGTGTGTTTGATCTATTACTTTGCATGTGCTATGAAATAATAAATAACCCAACAGATACAACGCTGCATGACAAATTTGAAAGTATTTTCACTTAATCTCTGCCTTGATGAGACACTAATCTATCTTTTAAAACATTTTCAAAGGTGTCCTCACAGACCTATCAGAATTAATGGTGTATTCCACTGCACGCTGGATTGTTGAAAACAGAATAGCACATTATCACCTAGCACTATATATACTATCACCTAGTACTATAGACGCTTAGCAGGTAAATACAGTGGGCAGCAGGCAGCAGGATAAATATGTCTCTTGCCTCACAGAAATAGTCTCTCAGAAGTCGGTGGAATAACACAAGTGTACTTCATTTCATAGAGCAATAGTACATCTCTTGGAAAAGTAAAGCATAGCTGTCTGCTGCTGCAACTAGCTGTAAATAACACTCAATAAGGTAATGTCTATATAGTGTTTCGAAAATGTAAAATTACTGTTTTTTCATGTGACACTCTTCAAGATGGTGTTTATTGCCTCAGTCATCAGCAGCTATTACCCTCATGAAGCAGGGAAGAACTGAACCATGTTATAATCACATTTTGAAGGTACAAAATACAAAGGTGTAGTGTAAAAGGCTGCTTAAATTCTGTGGCTAATTTTTCCGTACAGTCTGAGCCCTATTTGAACCCTCTGCACAAGACGAACAAGTGCTAAGTGCCTCTGAAAATTAGGCTCGGAATGCCATTCTCAAAATATGTTTTGGTGCAGTTGTGGTGAAAATTGTTCACAATAACAGGTCATTTCAGAGATGTTGGGTGCTTCCCTGCTCTTGGATTAATACTGCATCAAGCCCAACCTTTTATTCCCCATTTGTTCTCAGCATTTAGACCTCAGTTTTCAATTGATAATATAAATTGAGAGATAATCAAACATGAAGAAAATATTTGTGTAGATTCTGCTTTAATCAAATTCCAGTTGTTCACCTAGCGTGGATCTTTTTCAAATGTTTGGTTCTGGTCAGCCCCTTCAAGTGAGTTTCCAAGAGTCAAGTCTCACTATTATCGTCAGTGGGGAGTTTCAGCTGACAGTCTGCTTACATAAGCAAAAGCCCAAAATTTGCAAATCATCTTTGAATGTATCGTACTTAGGCTTTACTTTTTCAACGGATGAAAAAAAATAAAGTTTCTATAAATGTTCCTAGCTGACGCTATCCAAAGTGTACCTTATGTACTGTACAGCAGCTCTTAACAGAAGCTGGAATTTGAATTTGAAAAGAATTTGAAAATTATGTTGACAATTTGCATTCCCCAAAAGTACTTCAGCTGTATTTCTACAGTTTCACGGCTTTCTAGGGGTACTAGAAGTAAAATTCCTTCTTCCACCTCAAATCTTTTTGCTGAATGCTCAGACATATTTAGGTATTTAGTCCTTCCAATCCAGTACAATTTATTAACTGTGCAGCGCCTTCTTTCATCGCTTTACCAGTAAAAGTAATGACATAGGGCGGAGGTTAGAGCTACAACAGGAATGAGAGAAAAAGGGGCACGAGGCATTATTCTCTTCCGCTAAGTAGCTCTGCGGATTCTATTACAAGGATTTAGTATATTGGTGAGCTTTAGGTTTAAGTATAGTTCTTCTGCATAATCATTTGGGGATGATTCAGAGGGCTAAATCCCTTCTTCTAAATATTAGAATGATAATTTTCACTTTTCAGCTTTTTTCCCCCAAACCTTTTGGAACCAGTATCTTAATAACAAGGAAGGACTATGCATAAAGAAAGGAACCGAGCTATTTCTTGCAGTGCAGTTTTGATGGTGCTGCAAAAAGTGGTGTCTATAAAAGGTTGGTGTGTCTCTGGAGACAGTTCCTTCTATTCTTGTGTTATAGCAATGCAGGTGAAAGAACTTTACTTTCTCCTGCTAATTATGTGGAGACATTTTTCATCAGTGGAGCAGGAGGTAGGAAACACTGTGCTGCAGGTGGGATTGTGCCACTGTTCCAGGACTGTCATGAATGTAAAACAGGTGGCCTGAGTGTAGCTAAGTTATAGCTACTTTCTGGCAGGTGGCATTTAGGCTCTTGGACTCTGGATGAGCCCAGACTGTTCTTTCTGTTTCCTTCCTTCTTTATTTCCTAGAGTCATGAAATGTGGAAGATCCCCAACCTGTAGGGTAAGGAAAAGGTTGGTCTGCATTTAGTAACAGGTGGAAGGCTTTCTCCAGCATCACCACCAACAAAAGCACATGGAAGTGAAAGGGTGGTGCTCAGATACAGTGTGAAAAAAGTCCAGCTGATAAGAGCACCCACTCTTTTCAGCCTGATTGTAGGTCCATTCCGTCTTCAGAGAGGCGATGAGAAGAATCATTACTACATCAGTTAGGTTTTTGTTCATATCTTGAGCTGAAGCCAACTTCCCTCAGGCTTCATTCAACATTTAGTAGTGCTGGAAACACCAAAGAGAGAGGGGAGAAAAAAAGTAGCTGCTTTTTGTGCCTTAAGTGATGCAGATCCTTGTGTATTCTGTGTAAGAAGAGGTGCTATATGCTTTCTCTAATTTTGTTTTTATGTTGTACTGCTGATAATAACAAGAAAAGAAGATTATATGAGTCTGAAATGGCACAATGTTTTTGCTATTGGTTTCTGCTTTTGACACTGCTCCTTCACTTTTCCCATTTATTTAAGTAGGAAATAAGCCCAATTTTGGTTTTGTTTTTTTTAATTTTAAATGAGAATTGTAAATGCAAGGTATTTCTGCAATCCTTAGAATACATCCCTAATTTTCTTCAGTTAGTGCCAAAATGTAAGAGCAATATCTTATAAAAGCTGGCCCTGACTTATTCTGTCTTTTCTGTTCTTTCCTAAATGAGGGAAGAAAAAGACAGTTTATTTAAACAAAAGATAAGATGGATGTATAATAATAAGGAGACATGAAAAAAACTAAAGCTGGTAATGTTCTTTGTTTTCATAGGCAATCATTTGATTTAAAGTAATTTTAGCCAAATATTTTTATTCTTGTTCATTGTTGTTTTTGTAAGCTGTAATTCAAGTGTTATGAAATCTAATTATACAAGAAAGATTTGTCTAAATTCAAAGCAAAATCCCAAACATAATAATAAAATTGCTATACATCCCCAGCTCAGCTCCTGTGAATATTAGTTCTCTGTTCAAAGACTCTCAGTAGGATTCAATTTTGACCTAGAAGAAGGTGGCAAAATGTATCATCTTGTAGTGATAAAACAATATGAGTACAAATGGACTCAATCCAGTTCTGATGTAAGTTGTAAACAATTAAAAGTACATGAGCTACAATGCCCAAAGCTGATAGCTGAGGACATTACTACACGCTTGGGGTAACTCTGGGAACCAGAAAAACAATTGTTTCACAATAGGACATAAAAGCAACAGAAAATATTTGTCTCCACAGAATAACGCGCAGTCTTGCAGGGCCATGTCATGTGGTGGATTTTTCAGCAAGCTGGCATGAGTGTGAGTGATGCATAATGGCAGCGGTGAATGGATTTCTGAATAGATTAGTAGGTGACGTCATGAAAAAAGGACTATTTATCACCATAATTTAACACAAGATGCAACACAATGGCTTGATGGATGCATTTTATGGTTTTCAGCCAATCATAATAATGGATCTATTGACTAAAGTTTTAGATGCCCTTTATATACCCTTCATGGATAAAAAAAGAACAACAAAACCAGAGAATGAAGAGGCTGAGAATATGTCAGAAAATACTCGCCAGGAACATTTACAAAATTCAGGCTTTCTGCGCAACAGCCTTTTGACCTAAAGCTTCCCTAGTTATCTTTTTAAATGCCTAAAAAGCTAATTATGCTCAAGAAAAATATTTCAGTTGAATATTGGAGTAATATTCACTTACCCAGGAAACAAAAGATGAAATTTTTTTTTGCCTTCCTTGTCAGTTTTGATGACGAGATTCTTATCATTGTAATGTTACATTGGTAATTTTAGCGGTCCAGCTGGATGTTAAAGTAGGACATGACTGTGTTGTGCAGTGGTTTGGGCACTGAGGTAGGAGCAAGGAAGAAGAGGGAATCTCTGCTGTTATGCCTTCAATATTAGACATTTGAAAGACAAGAATAAAAAGCCCGTAAAGTAGACACCCAGACCCTGGCCTCTTCCTTCTCATGGGACTAGCTTAACCACTCAGTAACTGTCTTTTTGGTCTCTTTTGCTAAATTTATTTCAGGGGACTTTTTTGCTTTTCTATTGCCTAGTTGACGAATAAGAGGAAATATAGTGGTTTTCCCTTCTCAGCTTGATGGGTACAGCAGTTTCCTGGGAGTTGAGAGATGAAAGTTGAAATTCATTTAGGATGAGGGGACTTAGCAGATTCCCAAAGGGAGTGGAAAAATCTAACTAGTAGAAGATGTCTCCTCAGGGAGGTACTTTGATTCAGGAGAGGAGGAGGAAGCTAAACAGAGGATCATCCTCCTTGGACCCAGAGCTTAATTTCTAGATGCTGAAAAACCTCCTGGATTTTACCTCTCAACATGGGCATGTTTGTATCTCTTTCAGGCAAAACACTGAAATGCAAGTTTAATTGCTGAGATCTTGTTTGAGTGTTTTGCCTAACATGGATAGAGTAGAAAACCAAGACGCGTGTGGGCAGCGCTTTCAAGCAAAGATAGAAACAGCTTTGGGGATTTCATGTAAGGTAAGAATATGTTTCCAGATAACTCTGGGAATTAATTTAAAATTTAAAATGTCAGCCCATCTCTGATGTATGCCTACAGCATGAAAATCCACCTGATTCTTCATCTCCAGATACTATGCTTCCACAAAGGGATGATCAAAGAAACAAGTAGGCTAACAGCTCCATAACTGCTTCCAAGTTTGATGGATGGAAGAGGTTTTCAGGACATTATTGTTGTTATTATTGGGCCCTCTGACTTAACTGTGGTCATTTAACTGAGCGTCTTGATAGCATGTTGTATCTTCTTGCTATTTTTTTGTGTTTGGACTCCACGGAAAGATCTAAAATACCTAAAACTGCTTGTTTATCCTAAAGTCATGCTTTCTGCTACATTGCTTTTTCTACACTAGAAGTAAAAAAATTTAGCCAATACGTTTCGGAGATATGTATAAGAGAACTTAGAGAGCAACAAAAAGGACCAAAACCAGAGGTGTGTGGTTGTGAGACTGACGGTGTAAACTTACTTAATAATGACTAGGGTCAACCTACGTAGGTTTTTCTGTCTTCTGGAGAGAGTTCATGGCCAGAAGGACTGGGGAAGAACTCAGAAGTTTTGTTAGTCTCTCCATTTGGAGAACCTGGGAAGCAAGCTGAGAACAAGAAATGCTCACTGGGAGAAATGCAGTTTTTTCACATGACGGAACAGTACAAACCACTTGTTCAGCTGAACCTTAAAAATCTCTAAGCTGATGGAACACTGGAAGACTGAACTTCCTATTTAATTTTATATAAACTAGCCTAAAAAATGACTTCAAGCTGACTAGGATTTAATTTTCAGTGCTAACCTTCAATTAATTTGTAACTTTTTTGGCACCCAGTTTGCTGGAAATGGCTGTAATTATGTTGTTTTCTGAACGGTGCATTCATTCAGGCCATACTCTCTAAGACTATTTGTACAGCTGGGAAAAAATAATGGTATTTAGGGGGATGGGGGATTGCTAATAGGAAACTTATTGAAAAATTCTGAATTATCAATTTTGAAAAAGTATCTCATTAACTCTCCTTTGATATTTTAAACTGAATGTTTCGTTCTTAATTTTAAGAGAATTTGGGATAATTTTGTTGTTGTCTTTAACAAGAAATGCATGGTCAGCTTCCCTATCGTTGCCTTTTATGCATCTTTGAGGCTAGCACAATTATATACTTGCTGCAAAACCCCACGTTGCTCTTCTGTGTGGGGTTTTATAATGATAGTGTTGTTTCTTAATTGATCTGCATAGCAGGGTCCAATTGCTGTTAGAGGAGAATTATTCAGAAATCTGAGAGGATGAGAACATACAGAGCAGATATGTTATCTTTTTTTTTAGGAAAAAATGCAATAAAAACCTTTTAAAAGACTGTGCTGTCTTAATGTACAATAAACTGTATGTTTGCCTACATTGTAAAATACTTCATGTTTTCAAACTGAACAGATTCACTTTTGGTTTTTCCTTCTCCTTTTCTTTACGTTTAAAAGCTACTGAGGTTTTTGAACATTTCTTTTTGTGTGTTTGGCATTAAAGGTGTTTGTATGTGTGTGTCTCCTCTTGTCTTTAAACCCAGAGGAAGCTCCCTGCTGGTATTTATAGTCTCTTGTTTGAGTGTTTTTCTAGCTGAAGGCACACTTTATGAAGATGGCAATTTGATTGTATTTCCAACCATATATTTGACATGGGTTTAAGGGCAGTGATATTTGTATGTAGCCTTAACAGCCATAGTTTAGAACCAGAACTAATACAAAAGCTTAAAACTGTCATTAGGCTTTGAATTTTTAACTGTTGCTAATTTTCAATAAAGAGCTTTTTTTTTTTTTTTTTTGCTTTTAGGGTGATTGCTTTGATGTTTCTGCCCATACTCGCTTCAGAAAGGCCGGGTAGTGATAACCCCAAATCCTTACTGGAACCTCTGGGCTCCTCCTTACCTGGGGACTCCTGCTGGAAATAGGTGGCCTCTACAGAGTTCCGACCCGTCTTCCCACAGTTCAATGGGAGCTCCCAAGAGGACTTTTCAGGGTACAGTTCTAATTCGTTCTGGTTTTATCTAGACAGGCGTAGTGGATTGGCAAATAGTTGTCTCAGAGACCAAGCACCTTCCACCAATTTCCAGGCCCACAGTAGCACACATACTGCAGCTGTACGGACATGTTCAGGTTATCAGATTCAAGGCACACTTTCTTTGGGTGATGAGCAATAAAAACTGTTGCCATAAGGCATAAGACAGAGGCCAAGGCTGAGTGGGTCTAAATGACACATTTTCAGGATGGTCTTGTTCTAAAACACTGATATTCATATACTGCTGCACTTAAGGAAACAATACGTTGGATGATAATCTATGCTGTGCTTCTAAGATTTAGTACAATGCTTTCTGCCAAAGACAAGAGGGTTACAAATTACTTTAAGCCATGTTTGGGCACTCCTGATCCTGGAATATTTTGGAAATTGAGGTGCCTCATGAAACCTAGACAGCCGGAAGAATCCTGTTTAAGCTGCAGCAGCACTCTGGGCTGTTGCAGAGCTGCAAAAGCAAGTGTGCTATGCTTACCCTCAGCAAGCGCCTGGGGGTTAGGAAGGGGTTGACAGAAGGCAGGTTTATGGTTGGCTTCTGCAGATTTTCATGAAAGTCCTCCTGTTAGCATTAATAGGCTTGAAAAGGAGTAAGAATTTATATAACTGGATGTGCGTGGTACAATCAGAATTTTCACAGAATTGCTGAGTTGAGGTGGGAGGACACCTCTGGAGATTGTCTAGTCCTACCCCCTGCTCAGAGCTGAGTCACCTGGAGCAGGTTGCTCAGGGCGCTGACCAGTTGGGTTTTGAATATCTCCAGGGATGGAGACTCCACAACCTCTCTGGGCAGCCTGGTCCAGTGTTCAATCATCTGGACAGTAAAAAAAAAAATATTCTTGCGTTGAAACAGAATTTTCTGCATTTCGGTTTCTTCCCATTGCCTCTTGTCCTGTTACTGGACACCCCTGAGAAGAGCCTGGCTTCATCTTCTTTATTCCCTCACATCAGCTATTTATGCCCACTGATGAGATTCCCCCCTAAGCCTTCTCTTGTCCAGGTTGAACAGTCCCAGTTCCCTCAGCCTCTCCTCATATGACAGATGTTCTAGTTCTCTCATCATCTTGGTGTCCCTGCTCCAGTATGTCCACACCTTGCACTGGAGAATCCAGAACTGGGTACAGCACCCAGGTGCATCTCACTAGTGCTAAGCAGTGGGGAGAGATCACCTCACTTGACCTGCTGGGGATGCTCTACCTAATGCAGCCTGGGATACTGTTGGGTGTTAGTCAATACTCCAGTGTTAGTCAATACTCCAGTGCCAGATCATAGACAGTAATGAATTCATATTATGGATAATATGGATATTGGACTTGATTGTTTCTTATTTCATATTTAGTTTCCTGTAGCATCAGTCAATCAATCAGAAGCTATTAACATGTATGTGGGCAACTTGATCTCCTAAAGAGCACATTTACTTCTTTTTAATCTTTTTAAATACGTTATTTTGACTTTCTCAAGTAGCTGTGTAAGTGGTGGAAAGGGAAAAGAAAATCCTGCAAGGGAGGAGTAAATGTATTTTCCTCTTTTTGTGAGATCTCTACCTGTAGATTTATGACAGAAGTATTACTTCCCTTGAACATAAAGACTTTTACTCTCCCTCGGTCTGGAGTTTTGTGGGTTCACATATTTTTGTGCAAGGATAGAATTGGAATACGGTGGGCTTGCCTTACTGCTGATGTTCACGCTGCTTTTTAAAATTACTGTTTGACTTATTCATGTCATTTGTCCTCAGAAAGGAATTTCATTGTTTCTAAAACTACAGTAGTTGGAATGAAAAAGCCTGAAAGATTATATTGGTCTGTCATATACCTTTTTATGTGGGGAACATAATTACTTCTGAAAGAAACAGAAACATTTTAAGATGGCTCCTGCTACATGGGTATGAAATTGTAGAGGTGTTAAATTTATTATCTGTTTTCCAGATTGAGGAAACTTGGTTTTGAACAGAAACTGCACCACTTGAATAAACATTTGTCACACAGGAGAGTCAGTGTGTAGCTAAAAGTGCTTTTTGTGCTGTGGATTGTACTGATTCCTACTTTTCTTTTTCCTGTATTGCAGACTACTTGTCACATTGTGCCGGTGGAAGGGTGAAGTTGTGGGCCATTGAGCACTGATTTCTCTCAGTACCACAGTTACAGAGACACCTGTGCTAAATAACATTGTGCTGTTCTACTTTGAAAATTACAGGGCTTGGTCCCACTCTAAGATGCACAGATGTACATCGCCTCCCTCTGCAAGCAGCCCTCTTAGCTGAGCACACACACTCACTCACACCTCCTCTGCAAGTTAACTCACCCCCTTTCTAAGAGATGCTGCAGACCTTATAGCTCAATATTCATAAAATCTCCTTGATTAGTGTCATATGAATTACTTCAAGTACCTCTATTCTTCATGGCAAGTGTGTTTTTGACTGCAAAAAATGACAAAAAGGTGCACCTCCTCTTTTTCTGCTCCGGTCTCAGGGTTCGACCACTTTCCTTTGCAGTTTGTCTGGTTTTGCACTGCTCGACTCTCTCCTGTTGTTTCAGGCTGCTACTCAAATTACACATATTCTAGTTATTATTTCCATCATTTAGTATGAATTTTACAGTGATGTTGTTTTTATGCTTCCTTACCCTGCCACATGCATTAACTATACAGAAACTGTTCTTCTTGTGGAAGAAATTATATACCAAAACTACCCAGTAAAAAGCTTGTTTTATGGCACTTATAAAATTAATGCCAAAAATGTATGGTAAAACTTGATTTTTTGACATTAATGGCTAGGTATTTAACATGTTGTGCTCTTGTAGTGCCTGGAAAACAGCACTTAGAGATGTTCAGGTATGATCTCCAATTCCCACCCAAGGATTCAAAAATTTAAGGGGTTGTTAAGTGAAGAGTAGGGGGACAAAACACAGAGGTTAATAACACGTGAAATGAATGGGAAGTGGAATAAATACCTGGAATTTTTTATTTTATTTTATTTTTACGAGCCAAATCTGCTATGTTGTATACTGTTTTGATGATCCTTGCACGTAGCTGGGATATGGCAGCAAGTACATTTGTTAATCACCATCCACCGGGCTGTACAACCTGTCCTACAGAAATAAGGCGGGTCCACAGAGTTATTGCAGCCTCTCTCTTTCTGGAGATGCTGGAATGTAGACATGGGATGGACTGATCCTCAGCTCTCTCTTTTGCTTTTTGTTATGTGAATGAGCATTTTCTTTGCACTTTCCTCTCTCCCTGTGGCAGTGTGGGTGAGACAGAGCTTCCATGTAGATAATCTTGATCCATACTAGCAACTGAAATGCCTGTTGATAGAGGGGATAGTCTTACAGAAATCAAGGAGAAAAATCCCAAAGGCATTATAGGCATAAATTAACAGGAACTACATAAAGAAAAATGTTTCAGTAAATGATAAAATAAGTATATTTAGTAAATGACAAAAATAAGTATTTTTGGAGCCTCTAAGAAAAGGTGACAAGTCAAATACATACAACTTACCAATTTATGCATCAGTAGACTCCAAGAACACATCATCAACTTATACAATTTGTGATATGATATTTAGCATGGATTCAGATTATGAAAGTTTTAGTCAACTGTAACTGTGGATATTGCCGTCCCTCAGCTGGGGTGCAGAGCTCTGTGGTGTGCTGTAAGAGGCTGGTTAGTGTGAAGTTTGGAAAACCACAGCCTCCAGAAGAAGTGCAATGATTTTTTATGTATATCATACCTAGGCAGTTAACATTTTAGGGGGAATATTTCAGATGGAAATGTTATTTTTAAAAGTGTTATCAGTACTGTTTATCATATTCTTGACCCTTTAACTCCCCATTCAAAAGGGCCTGACTTTAGCCTCAGAGACAGAGAGATACAGAACTTATAATGACTGTATTAGAAAAATTTCTAAGAGGCCTTGACAGAGCTTGCAGAGATATATATGAGTGTGTCTCACTGGAAATAGAGGGAATGAGTTTTTATGGAGGTCAGAAACCCTATGTCTGGCTTTGCTGGGTGATACAGTATTCATTTTTACTTCTGTCGTTGCTCCAGGACTAAATATTTCTTGTCTTAAACCTCAAACCAGCTAATTACAGAATAAAAAAAGCAAGAAACTGTTTGAAGCAGTTCATTTTTGTGAAGCTGAACAAAAGCCAACTGAACTAGATTAGAGGACAAGTGCAGTCATCAAAGTAACTTCTTAAATGTAATTTAATTTGGGAAACTCATCTCTATATAGTATATCTGCATTATCTGCCACTGTGTATACAAGCAGAGGTTTTGTTCCGTAGATACAACATATCAATCGTTTCAGTTCACTTAGGATCAAGGACTGTTCTCTGATTCCCAGACCAAATGGTGCAAAGTGACTTATGTCCCCACTGATCACGGGTTTTTTTCCTGCAGATTATTCACGGCCACATTACATAACATCTGACCCTCTGTGGCTATACGGCATGGCTATAGCCAGTATTCTCAGTTAAAACAGTATGAAATTACGTTTTTCAGCCCACTAAAGCAGCATTTTTATAGCCTGACCCTGAGGATAGCTGTTACATGTTTTGGGGCGTAAAATGAGGCCATGTGAATTGATGCTGCAGAGCCTATTGAGATAGCTTGGAGAACTCCTTAGGCTTAAAAAGGCCAGACAAGTCTTAGTTCACCTAATCTGTCTAAGGGCAGTGCTCCTACACTGAACTATAACTGAAATCTGGAAGGCTTTGACTGAAGGGAGCACTCTTAAAAAGAGAACCTAGGAGTGAACTGGCGTGCGTACAGTGTAGACAAGTCTGGGAGTGGTATCGAGTCAGGGAATTAAGGTAATTAGGGCTTTAAAAGTCTTTTCAGGAAAAGAAATAACGTTAAATCTCTTCTCTGCTGTGGGAGGCCCTTTCCATGCAGAAAGTATTTTAACCCTTTTAGTTTGAGGTGCTTTTTTTGGTACTCGCAGGCGCTCTCTCTCATTCACAGAGAATCAATGTAAGTGCCTTTTCCTTTTCTCTGCAATGTGGTAGTTTTCTGAGATACACGCATTTTGAACAAAAGAAAACATAAATACGGGCAAGACTGTCATCAGTTTAAAGTATTGCATAAGTAGTTAAATTTAATCACAAAGAGACAACCAGCTAATGGTTTTAGTGGAATTCATAAAATCCCATAAAACACAAAAGTTAAATTTTGTCATATAATGTGAATCAGTTACAGGAACCAGCACAGCTTCCTTTTCCCCCTGAATAAATTCTAAACAGTCCTTAGGAAATGAATTACCAGTCTGCAAATCAGGATGACATATTTTCCATCTATAAACCTAAAACTACTTTCAGTCCACTTCGCTAAAAAAAAATGGGAAAAAAAAAAGACAGCAACTTTGTTGTTACTGTGTTACTGTCAATAGTATTGGATGCTTGGTTGTGGCTCCATTTTAGCAGTTTGACCTTGTTTAGATCAACCTGAATCAAATCGACAGACCTCCCTTACAATTTCCCCACCCCATCATAGAAAGCGCATACCCTGCATGAGTGTATCCAGCTGGAGATGTGCCAATAGAAGTAATTACGTGATGAAACTATTTAACTTTGACTAAAATACTCTCACCAGGTTCTTTCAAACTGTGTGTCTTATATCTTGCTGAAGCAATTTTATATCATGCCTTTAAAGTACAGTAATGGCCACTTGCATTGACAGAATCCTCGTAAAAGAAGAAGACCGAGACCTTGCTCATGAAGTGCTATTGATTTTCTGAGTTCCTGCTAGAGTTGCCAAAGATACAACACTGTTGTTAGGGAGAGAAGATACTTTGGCCTTCAATATCACAGGAGGGTTCCTGTGTAAGCACAGGCGTCAATGGGTTTCAGTGATAAATAATGCATTTTGGTGATAACTGCCCATATTATTTTGTCAGTTTTATATGACTCAGCATTTGTTCTTGCCAAGCATTTCTTTAATGTCACCACTGGCTGCTGAAGTTTGAGCTAATTGTCAGTGCTATTTATATTTTAAAAGTCCATTTGCATTATGGGAAAAAGCTAAGGTTTCAGTTTATCTTAGGCTACGGTTGGTTTTGATCAGTAGGAAAACTAGACACCCCCAACATTACTCACTGCGGTATTTCCAAAGGTAAGGGCTTGTGAGTGAGAGTTAAGTACCATACTCTGTACGTACATAGCAAAAGAGTCTACTTTTATCTGCTGTATTCAGACAACAGGTCTGGAAGCTGCCCCGTGCCAGTGCACAAGGCTTGAAAGGCAATTGCACAGGTCTGTGTTACAGGCGAAAGTGGAAAACGGAGAGCATCATCCCAAAGGACACTGCTGCTGCTTCCCAGTGCAGCCAGCCTGGTAATGGGAAGAGTGGGCACAGCGTTTGCTCTGCACAGCTGAGCTGGTATTGGAAGGGGAGCTGATCTCTGCTTGTTTAGGGTGCTTGGGTAGGTTTGTTTTCCCAGGGAAGTGACGTACCAGTTTGTGATTCTGGATCCAAGTCCTTTTCTGCTCCTGGGACAGCTCTGTTTACTGCCTGCTACTTGGGACAAATTGCACATGAAAAGTCTTTGGGCAGCCTTGGCTTGTGTGCCTGAAAGGTTGTTTGTTTTCCAACTGTCCTTGGTGGTGGAATCTACGCCCACAAACCTTGTCTCATTTGTGTCCTCAGGCCATTGCAGCAATATATCAGAACTACCAGTAGTATAATCTCATCAACTGGTGAGCTATCTCACCCCAGACATTTGAGAAAACATTTCCAGAGCTTGGTCCTAAAGCTGCAAATCCTAGTGGTATCTTCTAAAAGCATAAACTTTTACTTGTAGGCATTACAATTAAATTTTAATGGATTGTGCTATTGTGACTATCAAATTATTGTAGCCAATAGATAATTATTATTTATCAGTAGGGGAAAAAAGGGCTGGCTAGGAAAATTATAGCTATGATAATTAGTTTTTGATGACATTAACCAATTAATATAATTTTATGTTTTCCATTTTGAGATTTAGGCAAGGTTGCCTTTATTTTCATTTCTATTCCAATGTTTGAGTCGGATTAGTCCTTCTGAAAGGGTTGATATTGAGGGCCCTGGAGGGTGCCATCATCACCAGACAGCAGGGGAGACAAAGCTGAAAAGAAATCGCACAACATAATTTCCCTTCACATTCCCCAAATATGTCCTTGTTCTGAATGACATGAATCAACTTTAAGCCCTATTGTCCCCTTCATCTCCACCCTGAGGAGCCTAGGGAGAGGGGAAAAAAAAGACCATGAAAAACCTGAGAAGGGATTATACTGGAAGAAATATTGCTCACCTGTACCCCTGACTACACAGAGGTCTTTCCTTAGTGTTGTGAATACAGTGGAGCTTGGACAGCAGCAGGGAACAGCTATTGTCTCCTATTGTCTCCTCTTCTCATCTCATCTCCAGGTCTGCAGCACTATGGTGGTGTTGCGCTAATGTGCACCATTTGGTTTACTACTCCCAGGGAGGAATTAAGATTGTGGCCACCCAGATGTCCAGGCAGGCAAAATGGGCTTTATAAACTGAGTTCTTTGGGTTCAGTCATTTTCTTCCAGATCTCAAGAAAAAAAATTGTCCTACCTGACCTCAGACCAGCCTGAAATGTAAATGTATTTATAGGAACAGCTTTACAGGGGTCCATCTACCTCAGTGTCCTGTTTCCAGCAGTCACCAGTAGCACATGTCTAGGGAAAGAAGGTAGTGTAGAGCAAGTGTATCATGGACCTTCTCCAGAGTAACCTCCCGGACTCCAGAAACCTGTGCTTTAGTTCTATCTTAGAAGAGTGAACTTGGTAGCTCTATTAGTAGCCATGGATGTGGTTTTCCTCCATTAATTTCCCCAGTGGCTTTTTGAACCATTAGCAATCATAAAGTTTTGCAATGAGGAGTTCTGCAGCTTCTTTACGCACTGCATGAACCATCTCTTTTTTTTTTTATTTTTTTTTAACCAAACAGTTGCAAATTTCATTTGATGTCTCCTGTATCTTTTTAAAGAGGAAGCAAGCAGCTGTGTCCTTCATGCTTTGATGCTACCTTCATGCCACTCATAGTTGTACAAACCTCCACTACATCCTATGTCAATCAGCCTGTTATTAGGCTGAAGGGCCACAACAAGGCAATAGGGCAGGTTGCGGCTTACCCGTAGCTTTGAAAGCACGTTATAGACATGTCCATGTCCATGTCCATGCAGACTGGGTCTCCTCCACTCACTTTGCGTTTATGCCTGTGACCACTTTATAACAGGAAGGCCAATGCAAAGCCAGGAAGCAGTTACACAGCACTCTCAAGAAGTTGCCTCTGAAGACAGATTTTTGTTATTGGTTGTTGGGGTTTTTTTCTTTTCTGTCTTAGGGCAGAGAAGGAATTGTCTGCTTATGTACAAGAAGAATCTGGATGAAAGCAGTAACTAGTTATACGGTGTTTTTTATTTCCTTTGAGGCTTAATGTAAGAGGGATAATGCTGGAAAATAAGTATGAATGATTTTTCAAAAAATCTCTGAAAAATCTCAAAAGACCTTTGCCATCATTTAACTAACCAGAAGAGCATCTTTTCCCCCAGTCTTAAACCCACAGTATGCTTTTCTGCAGCAGGTCTTATTTTCTTCTCAGAGAGGACACGTACTGTTAAGGAGTTAACAATAATAAGGTAGTGGAGGTAGGTTACACATAACAGAGGGATGGTGAGGAAAACTAGATTTGTCTTGTTAATTGTGATTTTAATATTGCTTTCCCTTGTCTCAAAAGACTGCTTGTTTCTTCTTACTTTCCATGTTTAAACAGCATAAGGCAGGAGTGATCTTTATTGGCGTGTATATTTGCCATTTGCCAACCATCTTTGAAAGCATGTCTCCTAAGCAAAACTATAAACAGATTTACTTTTGACAGCAAAGAATATTTTGGCCCATTTTACTGCCTGCAGAATGACTGGAAAGTTTTAAATTAATGGCTACGAATGCAAGAGAAAAGGAAATCAAAGAGCCATTTATTCACTTAGAAAGAGACCTATTTCCCCTCACCTTTCTCTATTTTCTATCTGCTTTGGCTGAGAAAACATTTAAAAATATTTGTAAGCACCAAGATTTTCCCTGTCCTTTTACACTTAGATCACTAGGAGTGTATAAACTGTGGGATAGGGCAAAGGGGTGGAGATGACGTTTTAAAAGAAATCCTTTGTTCTGTGTAAAACACCTTGTACAACAGAAAAGCAAAAGACTGAATATATATTCTTTGGAATTACAAAGTGCAGTGACACAATGAAAAGATAAATCCTACACTGCTCACGGTTAGGAGAACTGTCCTTTTCGAGATATGCGTCCAGCCGAGTGCCCACAGTGGGCAAATGCGTCATCTTGTTTGAGGGAGAAAAGGGTGTTCTGGCCATGATGTTTTAATATACTGGACTGATTCCCTTTTAAGCTGTATGATGTAATGATTCTGTGCATTTTTTTCTTTGTTGCTGAAGACTTTTGACTGAATGCTTGCTGCACCACTTAGTGCTCTAATGCCAAATACTCGTGTAAAAAAAAATAAAATATCCCAAACTGGTAAAATCTTTACATATTAGTGAAATGACTGGAAGTCCTACATAAAGTCCTACATGGCAGTCTTTTCTGTGTAGGAAGCTCTCTACAAACATGCTTTTGCAGCCTTTTCTGAATCTCTTGTGTTCTTACGGTGTGCATCTGAATACCGTTAACTGGGCGTTTCTCTTCACTGCTCTATGTATGCTAAAACTTTGAGTTTCAGTAATTAAACTTGCAGTACAATCTTCGGTCGTATTATGCTGTATTATCCTTTTAACTTTATTGTGATTGATTTGTGTCAACTTTAACTATACTCACTAGGAAGTCAATAAATAAAGATCAATGTTTTTTTATTTCTCCTGGTTCTTTATTAGAAAGAATAGATTGGTTAAATAACACAAGTAATAGTGATGACATGGCTTCCCTCAACATTTTCTACTCTGAAACAGATGAAATATTTTTCAAAATTACATTACAGCAACCATGCTTGTGTTGTAACTTGCCGGTTCTCTGTAGTTGACACTTTAAACCCCCATACAACACAAACATTCTCCCTGCATAAAACTTCCCACTGATTTGAACTGAGGACCTCTCGCTAGCAAGATGAATCTCTAGTGCCATGTCCATTTACGTACTTATTTCACATTTGGGTTATCTTTTGATCTTACTGAATGGGCAACCGGGATGTACCCCCAAAAAAATACTTGTTTCTGATCTCTTGAGCGACTCCTAATGTTTGGATTTAGAGCTGAAAAATGCAGCTAACTCCTTTCTCTGAAACAGTGAAAACTGACCACCTGTGAAATGTATTTTTTTTCTTTCCTTATCATCTGCACGCTGTCTTCCTAGTGACTGTAGAAATCTGCGATAGTTGTCATGTTCTGTCTCGACTGTGTTCTCCCTTAGCAGGCTTGCATTATAAGGGCTGCTGCAACAGGAAAAAATATACAAGAAATAACTGCAAGTAAAATCTGGAGCCACGTGAACTTGCCAGAAGTTGAGCACGTTGTGGACAATTTAGAATCACAGCCCCTGTTCTGTAGGCTGGTCTCATTGCTGGTACTGTACTAACGCACAGCTGTTGAGCTCACATTGACAGCAGTGTAAGATCTCTGCATCTAAGCGGAAAAGCCTACTGAAGCTCAGATCCATCACGCAGTTCTGAGAGTGAAATTTTATCCCCATAGTGTATGTATAGTAAAATACTAATGCAAAATCCACTGCAAAGTAGGTCGAAGTGTCAGACTAGTTATTATCAGTAACCTGTTTCTCATAAAAACATAGTGAAGAAAAAACCATCTTGTTCCTAAGATTTATAGCAACTTGACTCCATATGACAGGTGATTGAAAGCTTCCCTGCCATGCATATTACACTTTGGGTGGTGACCCCTCAGTATATATCTCCATTTAAGTCCTTCAGTACTGTGCGGAATGGAAGCGGAGTGGCCAGATGCTGTAAGCTTCTTTTTCTATGAAAATCTTTCATCCGGACATATAGCACAAAGTGCATTCATAAGATTACTTGAGTGCCCTGTCCTTGAACATGAATCCAAGCATTGAAAAGGATCAAAAATCAAGTCTGCTAAGAAAAGCTAGTACATTCACAAGCTACCGTATTATATGTCCTGAGTAGTGGGAGTCGATCTGTTTGCCACACTGCATTCATTCAGAATCCTAAGTTCTGACACACAAACTAAGCAGCTTTCCGAAATAGCTTGTGTCTATTTGCCAATGGGTTTATGATCCATGTTTATATAGGTTATAAATCCTTTTCAAGAATTGTACAGAGGTGCCTTGCTTTGCTTTTCTAAGCTGTTTGTTTTTTCTGTTACTTACTATTTTATGTGTCCAGAATGCTGCTGGACTACACACATTTCCCTGGTGTAGTTCCTGTTTAGCCACATCAGGTATGTGTGCTATAAAATACAAAGGTTTGAACTAACACAGTGGGCTTTGCAGAACACCTATCTAGCGATAACGTTACAGTCTATGGGTAGTCTGTGTCACTTTGAGAGCAGGGTCCAGTCTTTGAATGTTTTTGTTTGGGGCACAAACAACAGCCTTTCTGATCGTAATTGCTGCCACAGAGGCTCTGCTGTCAACACTGAGTATCTCCCGTCCGTGGAGGCAGGTTTGGCAGATCGCTTTTCTCGTATCTCTGCGCTGCTCACTCCGGCTCCTGGGCTGCTGCGTCTGTACTTCCTCTTCACATGTCATCCATCACTCAGGTCCCAGTACACCTTCTTCATGGTTTCTGATGCAAAGGTAACCCCAGCTTAAATTAGGTCTGTGATTTTCTCTGCTCCCTTGTTGTGCATAATCTTTTCCTTCTTTTTTTCTCCCACTTGAAGCCTCCTAAGAGGTTTCTCCTGGGCATACTGCATCTAAAATCTTGATTCTGCACAAGTCGAACTGCTGGACTTGATGTTGGCACAACCGAGCCTCTTGATCTGAGCATCCCTCAGTTTGGAAAAAATGCTCTCCTGTGCCTGCGTGGTAGACATGGAGCCCTCTCCAGCATATGCCATCTCAGCCTCAGCTGCTGGCAGAGTTTGAATCTTGACTAAACTTTGTGGACTCATGTTTAATCTGTAAGGTTTTTAAGAAGTTTCTGAGTTTTATTAAAAAAACTCTGAATTAATTCTGTCTTTGTATGGTCAGCCTATGAGACTAGCACATACCTGAACTGAGCAAATTAAGGAAGTTCTTAATCGAGGCATAAAAATGCAAGACCCAAATCTTAGAGCAACAAAATTACTGCTTTTAAAACCTTAATCTATTTTACTTCTATTATTGAAGCAAAACTGTAAAGACACAATATAGATTAATTCTATGATTTTTATAGCCACAATTTTATTATAAGTTTTTATATTTTATTAGATAAGGAAGTTATTTAAATTCTGTGGACCTCATCTTGTAGCCTTCATTCAGGTAGGTCTCCTTTTGACAGTCTCTGCTGTTGAGTAAAAACTATAGAGCTGAACTTTTTAGCTTTTGTTGAGACAAATATACATTCCTCATTTTTACTTCTGGTCTGATGTATTTTAAAAGAAAAAGTTGAGCCAAGCAGCCAAGTGGTTTGAAAATGAAGATTACAACAGTGTTTTGGGTAATATATTATACTCATTTCAATCTGGACAGTCTTCCCTTGGGAAGATTTGGGAGTGGAATAGTTCTGGCTAATTCTCTAGCCTGCAATATATAAATTTTAGCCGGTTTTCAATGTATGAGGTTCTTTCATTCCTGTTGTTCTTTGGTCTAATTGTGGCCAATAAGCTGGTCATCAGTTCCACTTCATTACCTAGCTAGCTGAATCTGATGAGATGCTTGGGAGCCAGACATGTCCTGCCTGGTAGTTTATGATCAGTTATTTTATTTTTTAAATACTTTTTACCTGATGCTTGGAAATGGTGGAATAAAGAAAAAAAAAAAAAGAAATTTGCATGATTCATAAGGGGTACAAATTTCTTTTTTTTAAGCTATGTAAATGAATAAAACCTGGTAATGCATTTTTAAAGATATTTCTGGTGTGAGAAGAAGACAAATAAAAGGATATGGAAGAGTCAAATTCAGCTGTAAGAGGTGAGCAGTTAATTGCTTAAGTGCTTTTGTTAATCTACGTGGTATGTTTCACGTGTTCTTTATCACTTAGCATTATTAGGTATGAATATGCTTTGGGCAAGCATATGTCCCTTTTTGTCCCAGACTGAAATTATTATTCTCGAAACTTTACTCTATTAAACATCTTTCCACACTGTTTTTTATTTTCTGCTGTCCTGGAAGTGGCTGCAGTAACTCTTTAATCCGCCTTATTAGCCGTTCTTAAAGGGAAGGAACGTAGGGATGGCTGTACTGACTTAGCCCAAAGGTTGGTTGCACTGGTAAACTGCCTCTGGCTGATACAGATGTTTAGTTAAAGAGTGAAAAAAAGTAGAGCAAATACAGTGTAATGTGTCCCAGGTATTTCATCCAATTTCTAGTGATCAATGTTAAAGGTTTCCTGACATGAAGGTTGTGGATTTGTCTGATGCCTCTGTGAGCCCATTTAAACTTCTGGCCCCATCTGCATTGTGTGGGAAGGAGTTTCACGGGCTGGTCACACGCACAGGGGACGGTGCACACCTTCGCTCTTTTTTCTCTCCTGCCTTGTTACTGCCATGCACACCTCTTTGTTCCTCTGTGGGGAGAAACAGTGAGCCATCAGTCCCTGATTATTCTTGTCATCCTCCTTTTATCTTTTCTGTTTCTTTTAGATTCTCCTGATGTGGCATGACTGTAGCCTGCAGGTAATGTTCAAAATGTGGGGGCACAATGGGTTTATATAGCATCATGATGGTGTTTTCAGTTTTGTTCTATGATGGACATAGAGCATTGAGATGGTGTTTTACAGAGACTCTGCGTTGGGTTCAACGCTATCATTTTCCCCTATAGAGATTCATTTTTACTTACCAGCATTATCATCTGCTATTTGGCTGCCCTGTCACTTGGTACTGTGAGATCAAATGGACAGTTGACACATGAGGAGCATTCAACATTGGTATCGTATTTAGATATTCTTAGTATCTGTTATAATCCAAAGTCTTTCCCACCATTTTTCGTCATATTCTGTCTGCTGGCACAAATCAACACCACCAGCGATGGACTCAGTGAGTCACTGGAATATAGGATCTTTTGAGTTTATTTTCTCCCAGCCTGTCTTCGCACTCCCTTTATTCCTCTAACGGTGCCATTCACTACCCAGAGACTTGCAAGTTCATTTCAGACCTCCTGTTGTGAACGCCTTATTTCATTTGCTTAGGAACTTATACTTTTAAGAAAATGGAAATGCAAATTCAAATATATTCAATAAATGTTTAAATCAGTCTTAATTTTTATTTGTTTTTGTTTTCCCTTTTGAAACAGGAGGTTGATGCTATTACTCATGGTTTCAGGCAAAAGCTTTGGCCAAAATCCTGATTTCTTGTCCTTAAAAAGGACCACTTTTTCTGTTTATTTATAATTTGGAACCTATCATTTATTTTCACAATCCATCACAAAGGTGAGAAGCAGTATGAGTTTTAAAAAAGTAAAGGCATTGTTACCTGTGGCAAATGCTTACTCATTTTATTATCATTTAATAAACTGGCTTGGTTATAATATGTTGCCTAACAGCATGGCTATCTTTAAAAAAAGTCTCCGAAGTTTCCCAAGCGTTTTTTACTCCATATATTTTTACTGTCTTCATTGCTGCAAAGGCACAGGACTCTAAGTTCTGAATTTCAAGTGTTTTGTAATGTGCTGTTGATAACAATGGAAACCATTTTTCGTTCTACTGTTGCTTGTTATTGTATTTTTTGTTATGTTTATAGACTGGCAAGTGAAGGGCTCTCTTTGTATCCTTTTTCCTCCCAAGTTTCACCTGTTTTCTTCTTAAAATTATTTTCTTGTTTGTCTTTTTATTTTCTATTTTAAAAACTAGGTAGTGTTTTTTTTCAAAGCAGGAGAGAATTACTGGATTTATATTTTTTCCAGAGTCAATGGAAAATTTCCTGTAAGAAAAAAATGAGTTGTGGAGAGGAAAAAAATCTTGCTAAGCAAAATCCTGCAACTCTCTTTCGTCTACTAGGTATGCTATATTAAACTGCACGTTGAATGCTTTTTCTACTAATTTCTGTTATTTTTCATCCTATAGAGAGACTTATATCTTACAGCATTCACCCCGAGTTTATAAGAATGCTGAGTTGTCATGCAGGAGTTTTACCTCACACTAGGGAGATATTAGTTGATAACATCTACCTTTTCAGATTTATTGCTTTAGCATATTTCATGCTAAAAATATTTTTTTACCATCTGCTAAGATTAGCACTGTAGTGGTAATAAATTTACTTACCCTGTTACTGTGGTGCAGTTTGGAACCATCTTACATTTTATTCGGCCTAATTGAAAATAGGATAAGATAAATGATGCACTTTGAATTTCTCTCTCAGATGTACCATTGTTCATTACTTCAACAAGGGATGAGCACATCTGATTGTAATTTCAATTGTTAAGTAAAACAAAAGTTTCCATGGTGAAAATATGGTACCAACAGCTGTAATTGTCTAAGGGTTACTTGTGAAAATCTCAATATTGTTTTAGTAATAAATGCAGAATTGTTTTTCATTTACACACTTGTTTATCCTTAAACCCTAATGGAAAAGGGGTGAAGTCAAAAAACATGCTTGGGAATTCAGGCACTGCTTGGAATACAATGTCTGAGGTTAAAATGTCTGTGCTGAAAGAAATATCTGCATATTAAAACAAGGAATATTTCAATAGTGATTACTATTGCAAAAAAAAAAACCCAACAACACAACAGTTTGGGCCACTAATTTATAAATTTTGATTGGATTAGACAATGTTTATGATACAGCACAGTTTGGTTTTGCTTCCAGACTCTCACAGAATATACACAGTACTGACGTCTCTGACATTTGCCGTGCAAATTCTTCAAACAGCAGCATCTTTGTAAAAGTTTGTTTTCTTCCTTAATATTCTATGAATATAAAACCTAAATAGTAAAATACTAAAGAAAACTACATGAGTTAAAGGGGTGTTGACTACCTGATTCCAGGCAAATGGTATGGGAAGAAACAAAAGTAGTTATAAGCCATGCGATCTGCCTGGTATTTCTGCCAATTTAATTTGTGGTCTCATAATTTCATTTTTTCAAGTTTATAAATATTTCTGGTTTGCGTTGCATGGCCAGACTGCTATACCTTCTATTATGGCGTATGAAAATATAGTTTGTAAATTATATTCTTTGCTTCAAAATTTGCCATGAGTTTAGGATAAACAAGTATATTAGCGCATAAAACATTTACAGTTGGAGATACTGACTATGCAATGGAAATAAGTGAAAACAGGAGAGAAATTATGTAATGCTAGGTCTTTTTTTTAGGTACAAGTGTGATTTTTGTGTTGATGATGTCTGGTTTTAACATTCTGGCAACATAAGGCCATATACTACTTCGTTCATTCATGAAATTAATTCCATTGACTTGCTTTTATAAATAAGGTCAGCAAGTCTCTATCCATAAGTAATCCACAAATCTGGCTTTTTCTTTCAAAGCATTAGACTATCTTCAGGGTTATGCAGAAGTGTAAGTGTCTCCGGGCTATCCTTGTTTGGAACATGGTTACTTGCAAAGCCTTTTTCCTTCTTTGAATAAAATCATAGCTAGTCTTTAAGGAATATGTAGCTCTAGTATTTTCATCTCTTATTTCATAATAAATTCTTTGACTGATGATCAAGTTCTGACTGTGGTGTCCCTTAGTCAAGGAAAACCCCCTTTGGCTTCAGTCGGCATTTTGCCAAAGGCAGGACCGCTCATCTACAGCATCCCAGCCCTGGCCAGTGTTTTCACAGCTGAGTTTTAAACCCCTGAAAACAGGGGTTTGTAATGGAAGTGCTGACACTACCTTAACGAGAGGATTGTGAATGGCTGTGCTCTAATACTGTACATTGCCACTGTTACTGTGTTGCTGTTATCCATTTCTAGTGTCTGTTACAGAAATTGGTATTGTATCTAAAACAATTGCTGTTATTAACAGGTTAAGCTGCTGGGATGTTAAAATAAAGGCTGCCCAGCTTTAGTGCATTTTGTTGTAATCATCTCCCAGATGCCTTGTCGGAAATCAATTCAAGTTCAAAACTGGCTAGAATTGGGAGGTCAAGGCTTCTGCAGACTAAATATTTTATCTTCTGCTCATGTCTGGAGCTTTTAAAGATGTGTATTGGGGGCTCTTTTCACATATCCCATCTGGACAAAGATGATTGGCTTTGCCATTTTGCCCAGGTTAGGACAAGGTTAAAATCAATTATAATCAATTATTAAGAGTCTTCTGTGGCTGCAAAGCTTAAAAGGGGATTTTAAAAGTTGCTCAGTTCTGAAACAAGAATACCTTAGTTGCTAGCGTAGATGTCATTATTCTGGGTGTCAGATGTAAATCTTATCAGCACCAGTAATAAATACACAGAATTCCTTCCTCTTCTTCATGTCCTGTGTGTTTTGGAACAAACGGCAATACCTAAAAAAAAGAAGCTAGAAGTGTAGGGAGGACAGTTGCGTTGTGTTAAAAAATCTAGTTGTCATTTCCATGTAGCTAAATGAGAGGGAGCTATTTATAATCTGGTGAAGCCAGGTGTTTTTTTTCCCCAGAAATTTATTCAGTGTACTCCAGTCTTTAGAACTCAAATGCTAATTCTCTAGTATGTTTCGGGGTCTCCATGCTTTTATCTTAAAATACAATAGTATTTATGTATTATAAGTCACTCTGTTTGCCTGATGTGCTTGAATATACAAGAATGTTGCCTCTCCCTAGGAATGAATCAGTCATTTTGTTTAAAATAACTTTTGATGTTAGGTACCATTTTTCTAATACAAATAACATTCAGCATTAGTCTCACAGCTTTGGAGTGAATGAGTGAACATGTCTCGTTGTCCCTCATCGCCATTGTTTTGGTGCTGTTGAACACAACATTTTTACTTCCAGTTTACATGTACATTTAAGAAAATTAACAATTTAGAATTGGAGCTTGAACTTCGGAGGAAGACATGGCCTCTTGCAAAATCAGGGAGGAAGGAAGGATGCTCTGCTGAAAGGAAGACCTGCATGCAGGAAACCTGTTTAATTCTCAATTAATTCATTCATCTAAAGAAAACTGTCAGACTGATGCCAGTCAGCTCAGTAGCCTCAGCTGCCTATTTTTAATATTGGGATAATTTTGCTCCATTTTTTTTCAGGGACTGAAGTGTATGACTGTGCATATAATATGCATATAATGTATCTTACAATATCATATAGTGTAAGATAATACATAAGAAAGCCTGATACTCAGTTAATCTGGTGTGGGAGCCATATGTGTTGTGTCATGACTGAATTTAGCCTTGCTTGTCATGTCCAAGTCCATAGAGAAAACGAACATCAGAACTGAATTTTGATGTCGGATGACTGGTTCTGAACTGGTTACTATACCAGCAGAATTGACTGGGGTTTGTAAGACAGACCGGGATCTTCAAAACATGAATCTTTAAAACTTTTTTGAGCTTCAGACGTTTTCTCTGTTACTTTGCTTTTCCTTGGCATCTGCATTTCATGCTCAGAGACGAGTGATGGTTTGTAGGTAGTCTTGTTGAAAAACTTCAGCAAAGGATGTTCTTGCATAGCTTATGTCGTGAGGTCTCAGGAGGGCTCTGGTTCTTACAGAATTTCCAGATTGCTGCCGGAAGCAAAGTTGACCTGATTCTCCTCTCTGCGCCTTTTGGAAAATGTCATATATTTCAGTTGTCATTGGTGCATGTGTTCCTGAGTCTGGAATATTTTAAGAGGAATCAGAATCCAGCATAAAGATCAGCTTCAACTAAGAAACTAGATTAGTGAAACTAGATTAGCCACTTGTTGCCATGAAATAAAATACTTCAGATTTTGAAAATGTTTTTGAGATTCTTAATATGGGAAAAATACCAAGTAGTTGTAGGATTATAAAAACACTCAGACATTCCAAAATGTGTAAATATTTTCATGAACATAGGAACTGAGAAACATTTTCTCAAAATGGTCATTCTCATGGTAATACTATAGTTGTGTTCATTTTCCCGAGGATTTTGTAGTGAACATGAGATTTTAAAAACGTGTGTAGGGACGTCATCCTGAAAAATAGATATCTAATGAAAACCAAGAAAAGCAGAATGAATTAGCATTGATTTTCTTTCCTTGTACTGCATCTCCATGTGAAATAACTGAATATTCTACAGTTCTAAAGAAAAGTTTAACATTTCTGTTTATATGACATTCAGAATATCCTGTCACCTGAGAATATCTTGTCACCCACTTCCAAACATTTGTGTTTGTTATCAAAAAAGGCTAGCTGTTTCTTGAAGTATCATAAAAAGTCATATAGTTTATAGATTTCTATGCACACTTATGGCCAGAAAATAAATGTGTTTAAGTGCAACTAGAAGATGTTGATATCCATTGACAGAGTAATACTGGACCACTACGATAACTCTGTACTTTCTCTGCTTGTTTTCTGTACAAAGTGCTGAATCCAAGGGAGGAGTTAAAGCATCACTTTCTGCAGCTGGTAGGGGAAGAAGCTGCATTCTGACACTGGAAAGCTAAGCAAAGGATAGTTCGTAGCATCGTAGCATTGCTAAAGGCATGTGTAATGCAAAGACTTCCATAAAGATACAAAAAGCTAAAAGGAGAGGGTAAGGGAAACCTTTTCCTTCCTTTCCTTCCAACACACTTTGTCCCTTTCGACATAGCTGAAGGATTGATTATATATCCTGTCTCATGAAGAAGGCATTGCCACTGTATGACGGGAGATCATTGTTCAGTTCAGAGATGTACTCATAGTGAAAAGATTTGCATCGTGGGCCTTTGCTCCAAACACTATGCTCCTTGTGATTCCGTAAATAATGCAAAAAGCATGTTAATAAAGCATTCAAGAACGACAGAGATACTGAACTCTTCATTCTCTTGGGGCAGCCCATATTTATGTTTTTAAATGGGTGCGTGAAAAACTTGGAATTCAAGGTTTATCTTGATACATTTACATTGCGATTTATAAGACCGCAAAAAGCATTATAATAGGAGTTTATCTACTAATAATATTTGCAAAAGACAGTTATTAATAGCTTATAAAGTGGATCAGGCTCCTTTTTTATCCCAGTAATTTATTTCACATACAGGATTATATCCCTTCTCAATTTCTTTTTCATTTGATAAAACAAGAAGTATAAAATATCATTTGCAGTAAGTCCATGCCTGGCTGTGCAACAACTGTGTGCTAAAATGCATCAATAGGCCCTTCCTTTTCAGGGAACACCGCTAAAACTGACACATTTTGGTAGCCTTCTGGACTGGTGGTACTTAGGAGAGGAGAGGTACATAAAGAATGAATGTTCTTGGCTAGTATTTGAAAGTACAATGTTTTTGTTGGAGGCAGGAACCCCATTTCCCTTTCCTTGGAAGGTTCAGGGGAACCTATCGTTTGGCTAATGAGACACACGGCACTGTATGCCTGAGTGGTTCAGAGAGAGATGAAAAGTTCCTATTTATCCTGCACAGTGAAAATACAAGTCTGGAGGCTGCATGTGTTTCTAATTTCAATGCACTTTTATTTCAGTTATTTAGATGGATAGAGGCATCAAGCCAGAGTTTCCCCAACAACAACAAAGGTCTTATACTGTCCAAACAGGCTGCATTCCTGAACCCACTGGTCATGCCACCTAAAAAGGTTTAAAGATTCGGCATGGTCTGTTTAAACAAAATAGCTGTGTTATGCATTTCAACCTTGCACATAGGCACCAATGTTTATATTGTTGGAGTTAAGTTTTAAAGTGAGCAGAAAATGTTGGTAGAAAGCTTAGGCCCTGTACTTACTCAGAAATGGAAGGATGTTTACCGTACTGGGGACTGAGAAAATGAACCGAGTTCCTTAACATAGCATTTAAAAATGCCATACTTAGGAAACACAAACATTTTCTCTTTCAGCTTCCCTTCTTTTTTCCCTTTACACTTCATTGATCACTGCTGATATTAGTTATTAAGTACAGTGCTGTACACACTCATTAACAAGTCCAAGTCAAGCTTGACTGCTTTCACTGGGGACCCAAACTAAAATGCTGGGAGAAGTTCATGAACTCTCCAAGCAAGTAGGGAGCTGATTTCAGGAAACGTGGAACTGAAACTCTGTTTGTGCTGTGTTTTGCCGTGAAACTAGGTAGTTTCTAGCAGAGAATGAATGGATGAAACTCCAGCATTTGTGATTCGTATGGATTTTGCAAAATGCTCAGAAGAAACTGCTGCAAAGCCTTTGTAATCACCGATACCATTCCTTGGCCTTTCATTCTGGCAGTTCGAGATTTACTTCTGATTCAGGCTTGCAGCCCTGCATGAACTGGGGCTGAGCATCTGCAGAGAGAGGAGTTCTTGCAGGTGGGATTCGCCCCTCTGCTTGATGTTTGGAGGGGAACTGAAGAGTTTTAACAGGGTAGTTTTTTCACTAGGAAACAATACAAGTGGACAGTGGAAAAAGTCATAGAGTAGCTGCTTGCCTGTAAACCTTAAGAGAAACTTTGTAGATCTCTTTATGGGGAAACTGATTGTTTTTCTTAGTTTTCCTTACAAAAAAAATTTAGAAGCTTAAACCTATAATCTGTTTTCTTTACTTTCCACCCCCTCTCATGTGGGCATACTGGTTACTCATACAGGGTTACTCATGCATGCTGGCCTATTGGCATTGAGTATCTAGTGCACACAAAAAGGAGCTTTCTTTTTTTCTTTGGGAAAACAACTCAGACTTTATAGAGATTTGCATAGATTTTGTAAATACGTATTAGATTAAGAGGATATGTTACTGTCCCAGCTGCGTAGATTTTGAGCCTGTGAAATTTAACACAAGAATACTTCATGAATGATTTCATCTATTTTCTGTAAAAGTGCTTTTAATGAATGCGGGATTCAGTAAGACTAGAGCTATTAGAGTACAACTCTTTTAAAACCTAGTATTAGTGTAATAATTTGCACTTACATAGTATTTCATATCAACAGATTTCAAAGTATGATATTAAGGGGTCTCACAACATGCAAGGTAGGCAGTAGAATAAGGTACAGAATACTAGATCAAGTGGTGAAATAAAGGGTGACCGATACCTATTGGTATTGGAGTGGATGTAATGGAAAGCAGCATGTAGATTTTATTCTGCTCTTGAATATATGTACGAATCACAGAATCACAGAATCGTCAGGGTTGGAAGGGACCTCTGGAGATCATCTAGTCCACCCCCCCCGCCAGAGCAGGGTCACCTACAACAGGTTGCACAGGACAGCGTCCAGGCGGGTTTTGAATGTCTCCAGAGTGGGAGACTCCACAACCTCTCTGGGCAGCCTGTTCCAGTGCTCCACCACCCTCAAAGTAAAGAAGTTCCTCCTCATGTTAAGATGGAACTTCCTATGTTCAAGCTTGTGCCCATTACCCCTCGTCCTATCAATGGGCACCACTGAAAAAAGACTGCTCCCATCCCCCTGGCATCCTCCCTTCAAGTATTTGAAAGCATTAACAAGATCCCCCCTCAATCTTCTTTTCTCCAGACTAAAGAGACCCAAATCCCTCAGCCTCTCCTCATATGAAAGATGTTCCAATCCCCTAATCATCTTTGTAGCCCTTTGCTGGACCCTCTCCAGCAGATCCCTGTCCTTCTTGAACTGGGGAGCCCAGAACTGGACGCAGTATTCCAGATGCGGCCTCACCAGGGCAGAGTAGAGGGGGAGGATGACCTCCCTCGACCTGCTGGCCACACTCCTTTTGATGCACCCCAGGATGCCATTGGCCCTCTTGGCCGCCAGGGCACATTGCTGGCTCATGGTCATCCTGTTGTCCACCAGGACTCCCAGGTCCCTTTCCACAGAGCTGCTCTCCAGGAGGTCGGCCCCCAACCTGTACTGATGCATGGGGTTATTCCTCCCCAGATGCAGTACCCTACGTTTACCCTTGTTGAATTTCATTAAGTTCCTCTCTGCCCAACTCTCCAGCCTGTCCAGGTCACGCTGTAAGGCAGCACAGCCTTCTGGCGTATCAGCCACTCCTCCCAGTTTAGTGTCATCAGCAAACTAGTCATCCCAGCGATGGCCTGACTCGAGTACTGTCATGGCAAGTCATTCTGAGCTATTTTTAACAGCTTGGCCAATATTCATATTTTTTTTTAATATTTGTGGGTTCAGGCTGGTGGAAAAAAAGAAATAGGTATAGAAAGAAAGGTGATGGAAGGAAAAGAGAAGAAAGTTCATCGATGGTATCAGGAACAAAATAGGGAGGAAATACTGTCACTTCTCTGTGTACTTCGTCCCAGAGAATCAAGAAGTAGCAGAGACAGAACAGCCTTTCTAAAATGGTAACCTGTCCTCCTCTCTCACAGGATTTACCTTTGTTTGTCTCACACGTCATTTCCGTGTAGTCACCATCGTTTCCCCAGCTGAGTTCTTACCTCTGTGTTTTTTGTCATTACATTTCCGTGTCCTTTAGCCTTCCTTTTTCCAGGCATTTTCACAGGTAGTTTTATTTTGGATTGTAGGACAGAGAAGCACAGCTCAGTCGTGTTTGCTCATTAGTTTTGCATGGGGGCCAGTAAGGGCCTGTTTTAGCCCAGCACCAAGTCCCAGAGAAGTTCCAACCTGAGGAAGTATGGATGATAATGGGTCCCTTGCACCCAAAGAATGCTCTGACCAGACATCACTGCATGGGGAAGATGAGGGTTTGCCTGGATTTCCTTTTCCTCTTTTCCAGTTTGAAAAAAGTTTGCAGGGGTTTCCACTGCAGATTATGAATCTCAAGAAGCAAAGGATGTGAGCAAAGGTGACAATGTTTCCGTACAGATTTCTCACAACCTAGTCCAAGTCTAGACAACAAGCTCCGACTAGGTCCACATCACACTCTCAGCTTTCCTTGTCTGCAGTTCTTCTATTGCTTCCTTCCCCCAAAACTACTTTTGTGTCACATAAGTGGTTAAATTCACAGCAAGGTCAGGGATTTCGTTTTAAGGGTATATTGGTATCTGCAAATGCAGATAGTTGCATTTTAGGTGTTAAAAAATGAATGTGTACCTAATTACTGTTGATTTCGGAGTAAGCTGGGTATTTTTGAAAATCACAAGAGGCCCCAGGAGGGTATCTTCCTCCAGAGTCCCAGTGTGTAGTGTTTCCTATTGTTTAGGTCTCTCTCAAGACAGAAACCCAATCAGAAGGGAAAAACAGCATAAGGACTGAGAGCGAGCCTAGGCTATGTGAATCTGGCTGATTCAGATCTTGCATGTAAATCTGCTCCCAAGTGACTTTTCAAGGTTCAGTCACACTTTGATCTCTAACTCTCATCTTCTTTGTGATGTAGCTATTTCGATTTCATTAATTAGACCAATAGTAATTCCTCCTCCTGCGGTAAAATAAATAAGCAAAAATAAACCATCAGACCTTCCATTGGATTCACACATGGCCATTTAAAATACTCACAAAATCACACAGGGTAGAAAGTAATTGCATTACATTAAACTGATATCCACAGTCTTTCAACAAGTTTCTTGGTGTCCATGTATAACATTTTTTATAAGTGTATTAAAAGTCCTTTCTCTCTACACAAAGCTTCCTCCCACCTCTGTTAATTCTATGTGAACACCTCCTTCATCATATTTGTTATGTATTATATCAACAACCTTTTATGAAATATGTTCTTTACCTGGTACCCAGAGACAAGCCAATTTTTGGGTTTCTGGAGTGAGTACACAATGGAAGTTTTATTGTGGTTAGTATTTCCTTACTTTATACGTTTAAAGGAATGAAAGTTCTAAGCACAGAAAATGGTTTCACTTGAATTTACAGTCATATTCTGGTTAAAACTATAGACTACATTTTCAACTACATCTATGTGGATGTCTGAAACAACATCTTTAATCACAAGATCATAAACTGCAGTTATATTTTGTTTCTATATATCCTTAATACAAAGCTTCACGTGAATGCTTGAGTACAAATTGTCCGTCACAGGAAGAAACAGAGGGATTTGGAATAATGATCTGCTAAGCAGAGAGTAAGCAATAATGAAAGAGCCAGATAACTAGTCTGGGCAGCAAAAATGAGGGTGGTGCATCTCAGGTGCACAAAGACAGGGTACCAAAACAGACGACTGGCAGCTATGTGTGTGGTCAATGGAGTTGCCTGACAGAGAATTTGTGAAAACATAGTTCGTATTTTTTTTAAATCGTAACCACCCATATGTATGTGGAATGGATTTCATCATAGTGTAAATACAAATATGAGAAGTGCAGAGTTCTTGTCCAAACTCACTTGTTCCTGACCAAACATGTTATCTTTCATTGAGACATGTGGTCTAGACAACGTATCTGGCCATTGCTGCAATGGCTGCTGGGCCCATTTTCTTTTTCATATCCTAGAGATTAAAAAGGCTAGTGCTAATTGACCTTGACTTGAGAGGGATGCTACCCATGAGCGTCCGGTGGCACGTCTAAGACAACTGAGATGAGTACAGAGCTGTGAACATCTATTCAGTCCTGTCCTCTGCCATAATTTTCATCACCAGAGTTTGAGCAGTTTGTGAAGTCTGACATATTGCAGCTTTCTTCCACCATCTGCAGTGCCTGCTCTATGAGAAACAGATCTTTCACTCTGACCTAAATATTCTCTAACAATACCTTCAGTCAGTTTCTCCTGAGGACCGAGAAGTCAGTCTCTGTAACTAGAGTCTCTGTCCATCAAAGACAAGTACTTTTTTCATCTTTTTTATTCACAGTCCTCATCTTCACGTGCAGGTGATTGAGTCCTCCTGTAACTGAGTTTGGTTTGATTCAACAACAGCACGACAATGACAACGCAGTTGATTTGTACTATAGCATTATGTTTTTTCTAGGCACAATATTTCCCCTGTAATAATAGGTTTACTAGAAACAAAATTGAAGAATATAACTGTAAATAATATATTCTTGCAACTCTTCTTTAAATGAAGTCACAGGAAATCTGGGAGAATCTAAGGACATTGTATCTGTTCTTTTCATAAAATCTAGTGCTGATATGGCTACTAGATGTGGATTTTTTTATATTTATGCGTGGGCAGGTGTTCTTCCTGTTAAGTAATGGACATGTCAGAATTTGGTTCCTGGTAAATCCCCATACAGGTGTCTTTTTATATCTTTTATGCCTTTTTTTTTTTTTTTTTACTGGCANCTCAGGAGGAGCTAGAAATGTCCTATCATTTTTTTTTGAATGATTTTCAAAAACAGGACCATGTTGTGGGTGACAGGAGGATATCTTACTTTGAACTCTTAGTGATGATGAAGCCAGTAATAGCAGCCACATGCTTCAATGTCAGAGTCTTTGTCCTGACCTTTGGAAACGTCCTTAAAATCTGTGACATTTTTAGCTCCTGATGGCTTTCCTTGCTACTTTCATTGCCACCTCTTAGTGGCTGGTTTGGTACATCTTCAGCCAGGACGTACGTTTCTTCAATGTCACCTTGAACTGCCTCACAGCACTCTCCCAGACTGCACTGATCATATTTACATTGATTAATATGTTGTGCTGAATAATGAACCATCAAAAAACTTTGTATAACTGGATTTCCTCTGCAAATGACAATGCCTCACTTTAGACTTTTAGACCTAGTGCTGTTATTGATGCATCAAGCCGTTCCTCCCTTCACACTCGGAAGAGCAGTCCCGAGTAAAGTCACTTGGTCTGAAATCAGCACCTTGTGCAACACAGGCCAGGTTTTGGCTTTAAATCAGCGTTTATGTTGGAGGAAAGTTTGAAATGGGACAAACCGCCTGAAAGAAGAGGACTAAGGTGAAGTCAGATGAAATTATTGTGGAGGAGGCCCATGTTGCTGTATTTGCTCTCTTCTCCGTGGAAAGAATATAGCTAGCATTGTCCTCTGCTGAATGCAAAGATGATGATGTCCCTGTCCCTTTTCGATCAGGAGTTATCAGTAGCAAATGGCCATCCTCACAAGAATTATGGATCTTCATCCTGGTGTTTAAACTGTATATTTAGTCAGAAGCTACCTATAGAAAATGAGGACATTTTTCATATTCTAATTCTTACTCTGAATGCAATGAAAGAGAATAGCATCCAATTTGTTAACCTCTGTTCCTAGATGCATACTTTGATTAATAATGCTGCATGTAACCGAGAGCTAGCCCCTCGACAAGTAAGTATAGAGCATTTTCACTGAAACAAAAATTACGGAGGAAGTTGTCACTGGGGAGACTGAATAGTCCAGTTATCTATTCAGATGTAACTTGCATCCAGCAGCTCTGTTGCTCAAATATGACCCTATGTTGAGTTCTGATCACTTTATAAGTCTACTAAAAGGCATAAAAGGACCTGTAACCAATAGGCTATCTCTCTGCAACATCATCTTTAGGATAGCTTTCTGGTTTTCTCTCTTGGGTTAGCTGGGAGTCATTACAGGGCTGCAGCAGAGGGATATACAGCCCTGCAGATCAGAGTGGCCCCAGGTCAGTCCCCAGTGAGGCAGTGGGGGACACGCTCCGGGCCCCGACACCATTACTAAACAGGAGTGACTGCAATCTCGTGAATGGAGTCCTTGTCTGGGATTCAGGACACTGGTCCTGCTGCTGTCCTGCTAACAGGCTGTGAGAAAGGCAAGTCCTTTCTCATCTCACATTCCCCACATTTTAAAAGCACTTCAGAAGTGTTCTGGGATCTGCCAGAACGAGGTATTGTTATTAAAGGTTTACAGGTGAAACTATCCATCTTGATTTTTCCCCTTATCCACTGGGGTGGACAAATCAAATCTTTTGTCTCATTTGGGGGGGCAGGGAGAGAAGTCTCGTTTACTAAATTTCGCAACTGTAGGCTGAGGAAATTATCTTCCTATTTCTGCTCTGGTTGGTCTCGGTATGATACAGGCAACTGGTAAAGATTTCAGCTCTGTACTGCTGCACTGCCTTCCTTCCCGATAAAAACAAATTACTTGCAAAAAGTTGTGCACTGTTCGAATTTTCATATGTTTATATGTTCTGTGTGAAGCATGTAGCAGCACCTTAGTCACATAAATTTGAAGAAAATATAGTTTCCTTAAAAAAACAAAAACCCCAAACCCAAAACGCAGTACCTATGGAAAAGTGCTGGTGCTATGGAACTATTTACACACCGTTTGTTTGGGTCTGCTGTGAACAGGGATCAAGGGCATTAGAAATCATGGTGGGCATAAAATTCATCCCTTCTTGCCAGCTGATAATATGTGTTTCTTTCAGCATCAAATTATTTAAAACATTGCAAAGTTTTCCACGCAGACATGACTACATTTTTGACCATTTTATGTGCTGCATGACAAAGAATTTGTGCAAGTAAAGCAAGCCCCCATTTCCAACTGGTAATTACAGGAGGTCTGACAAAACAGCAGTCCCCTGGTAGGTCATAATGCTGCTCGGTGGTAGTGCTGTCCCTGTGCGTTTCATCACGGACATGAAATCTGGACCAATTATCATTTTCTCATACTGTAGCTTTTAAAGTATTTTTATTTTCTTTGTTACTGTCTAGTTCATTAAACAGGGTTTCCAAGCTCCCAGTAACAGGATTATTATTGACAATTTCATTAGAACTATAATTCCACCGCTCGTACGCCTTCCAAAGAGAACCATTGTAGTCCATAGTCACAGCCTGTCCACCTCTGGTATAATTGTGTTTACAGCTACCTCGGGCTCATCCCCCTCGAATTCTGGAGGGCCAAACCTGCCAGGTTTTGTGAAAGGGGTTTTAGCCCTATATTACACCAGCCTGAAGAGTTCTTGGAGAATTATGAAACTGTCAGCTGCCATCTGACCATATGCATTCCTGGAAAGACGCTTAATGTACAGGTGTAATAAGTTTATAATTGCAATATATATATAGCAGTGCAATGCCCAGCCTGTCAGGTAAATACCAGCAAACAGCACAGCTTGAATGGGAGTTGTAAACATGCAAGTAACAGGTTTGTTAGAGATCAGCAGCTGTTTAGATTGCAAGCTCCTTGGAACAGAAAATGTCTCAGCTCTTCTGTCTCAGCTATTTCTGTCCAGACGTACATTACAGTAAAGGCAGGAAGTTCTGTCGTTCTCTTACATCCCATACCTTTGTTTTCATGTTCTCTTCTGCTTACCATAACTCAGGCTATTCTGAATAATAAAAGTAATTCAGATAAAGTATTTAGTTTCTAAGTTGTTATTTACATCATTGTTGGATTTACAGGTTCTGTTTGACAGGAGGCCTTTACTATAGCACGAGAATAACAGTGGAAAACCAGAAAAGAAAAAATCCTCCCCCTCTGACCCCAAAGTCATCCCTGTGTGTCAACTTGCACGTTCTCTGATAGGGATACTCTTTCAGACTTGGAATAGGAAATAGTAATGGGAAGGTTATACTTTTCTTTAAAGGAAGTTTGTATGTTAGATTTTGAAAGGTTAGATTTTTGCAAACAAGTTTTCTGAGCTATTTAGCAGCACTTTTGGGGTGTTTTTGAGGGGGAAAAAAATTTCAAGAAAAAGGAACAAAAGCAGGAACAATCCAGCAAAGCAGATGAGAAACAGGTGTGAAATCCTGGCCCCAGTGATGGGGAAAATACAGTTTGGAATCAAATTAGATAAAGGTAATGGTCCCTTCTGACCTAAAAGTACATTTATTTGATGTCATGAGATAACATCTCCAAACAGCTCAGTGTGCTTTTTGTACTTGCTGGCAGGATAAAATTGGAATAGAAAGGAAGATCTTTAAGAAAGAAACTTGACAGCTCATGCAATACTTCTATTTAACATAGGATAAATGGGATCAGAATTAATTTGGTGTTCTGTCAGCTTCCACGAATGCTCACTAGCAAAATCACTGTGCTTTTTTGTTTAGGGTGCATTTGCAGTGGCGTTAAACAGGGTGTTGGTATTCACGAGAGAGAGTTTGGGAGAGAAGCACTTATTTCTAATTGTGTCAAATGTTTTTAACTGAATCTATGTTTTATATCTCCTGTTATTGTGCAACGACTGATTTTGTTCCAGGTTGATACTCTAGAAAGATCTTCTTGGATACACTTAAAAATTGTTATATTTTGACCCCCTAGGGAAAAAAAAGAAGAAAAAAGGCAGTCATTTAATTTTGAATGCAAGTTGATTCAGGTGCTTTCAACAGGTGGTCCTTCGTTAGAAAGAAACCAATTGAAAGACTCTCTGAGCAAACAGAAACACCTGGGCATGCCTGGGGGCGAGGCTGGCCATTTCAGCATGCAATTGCAATTTTCAGCCTTTCCAAACTGTGATTAGTTATTTAATTGCACATCCAAATTTAGTTGATGCATTTGCACATGTAATTAATTATGATTTATTTAAAATCACTCTGTAAAGCTTTGTTCCTCAGTTTTCTACAAATCAAATTATGGAAGGCTAGATTTGATTTTCAGATTTCCTTCAGTTGGTTTGAGTGAGTCTTGAGTGACTACTTATGGGCAGGGAAAGTCCTTTGTCTAACACTAGTGGAACAATGTGTATGGAGATACAGAAGCTTTCTTCTAATGGTAAGTTTATATCTGATATGCAAGTTTTACAAAATTATTTGTTACGCTGTATGGTGCATATTATTGAAAGATTCATATTGGTTTTGTATAGGTCTTTTTTGCTTTGTAAATTAAGTGTGCATCAGTAAAAGCCATTGAGTTAAATACGTACACTTCTAATGAAGGAATCAAATATAAGGAAAAGCATGCTTTTGTATTAATAAGATATTAAAAGATTACTTAACGCTAAGGAGGAAAGGTGTTCTGTATTTCCCCAAACAAGTAAGGATATCTTTTTTTTTTGTTTTGAGCCTTATGAGGAGGCTCTGTGTGGGTGTTAGTGTTTGGACTAGGAGATGCCAGAGTGTCCAAAACGTGAATTCTGAGGCATAGTGGCATGTTCAGTGATTCAGCTCTGTAGGATTAAACATATCCTCTGCTGCTGCAAAAGAAAGTGTGTGTATTTTTTAGCTCTTACCCTTGTTTAGTGAGCATTGCAATTGTGTGTCCGGATTGAGTCTTGGGGAAAAAAACCCAACCCTCTACCTAAGCTCATCTCTCCTCACTTCTGTACAAATTGCCAAACGGTGCTTTTCAGACAAGGCAATGCCATGTGTTATAGAGGTCCTGTAAGACTGAGGGGGGAAGTCTGGTATTCCTGCTTTAAAGACTATAGTTGACTGAATCTATGAAAGAGAGAAAACTGCCATGGTGTGAGGGTGGAGAAGGAGAGAGGGGGACTAGCTGCATCTAAGTCTTGACTCAGTGCAACTTTTCAAACTGCAAACTGTGGTGCTCTCTTTTTAACTCTTCTGAGATGAATCATGGAAGATACAGTACAGAGAGAAATGAAAATTCTGGACCTTTTTAGCAAGGTATGTTGGAAGTAGAAAATCTATTGGTCAAAATAATTGTGTGTTTGGGAAAGGCACTTTGATTGTCTCATAATGTTTTATATTTTGAGACTATTCTTCTTCTCCGTATTCACCCAGTGTTGAACAAGAGTAAATCAACGTGATTATTAGCAAGGTTGGGTTTTTTAGTACAGATGTAGACTTTCTAACTATGGGAATAGGCTGCTGAGAGTGATTGTATGACCTTGCAATTAGAGGTGTTAAATAACAGGATGCAAAAAACACCTGTTTAAAAAACATGCAAATATACCTGAACCTGTCTTGGTGCCCAGGGATGGACTCTAACCTCTTGCGATCCTTTCCAGCTTTACGTTTCTGTGTTTTTTCCAAATGGATTCCTCTTTTGTACTAGAGGAGAACAGAAGTTAGAATGGTGGCTGTTTTCAGCAGGATTTGTTTTATTTGCTCGCATAGTCTGTAATAGCCAGATTTATCGAAAGAAATTACAAACCTAGCAGGAACTTTTAAGGAAAGATACTGCACTTGTTTGGGTTGAACACTGACAGACTTTTTGGGTTGACTGAATGCAAGGACAGAGTGGGTTCCTGGGGGAGAGAGACTGTTCTTAATATCACTTAATAGATAACACTTGTGGATGACTGCAGGTGGAAGTAGAGACACACAGTTTAAGGTACCACTTTTTTTGACCTAATTCTTGAAAACGTAAATGGGAAAATCTGAGGTATTTAATCCTATAAATTGCTTGTACATCTCTGCATTTTCCTCCTGTTTGAGATAATGTTTGGCAAGTTGCTATTCTCCATGTAATGATAAAAAAATCTGAGTCCCTCTGTTCATAGTTTAATATCCTACTTGCAGATCTTACAAGCCTAATGGGAAGTTGACTTTAACTTGTCTCATACTGTCCCTTACCTTTTAACAAAGTGCCATGTTACAAAAGTATGTTGCTCAGATGAGCTACCAGAAAGTGAAACAGATGATGGAAAAATAAGGAAAATCAGGGCTGTGCATGTTCTAGATTTTTTTTTTTTTTTTCCCTAGGTATTCTTATCTTTTTCCCAAGAAAAAAAATGTTTGAGCCCATAACATCAGTTGTGGAAGCTTTGTTCACCTGTTTAAAATGCAGTCACAGAATATTTGTAAAACAACTGGGTAGTGAATGCAAACAAGAGAAGTTGTGGCCCGATCTGCTTTTGAAAATCACTCTGTGGAGACTATTTATGCTTGTTTGTTTTGTTATTTTTCTACCTGTAAAAATAGAGTTTAGGCTTCAGTCCAAATGAATTGAGAACTTGTATATCATATCTTGATCACTGTTATTTGTAAATCGATTCAGAAGCTAATTAATTAAAGTTAAGTCTTGGGGATGAGGAGGTTAGTTGGTCGGTTCTCCAAGCTTGTATACTTGTTTAAATATCAGAAACATTTAATAGAAATAAATTCCTTACTGCTCCTCCCTTTTTTATTGCTCACAAACTTTTGCTTTGCAGCACTTAGTTTGTTTGAAATGGAGACATAATCATCCTTTCCTCCCTTAAAAAGTACAAAACTTCATTATGTGGAAAGGGGGTTTTGTTTGTTTTTCCTCCTTCAATACTTCTGTTGTAGAGAAGAAAGGAACAATATGCCTTCCACAGCCAGAGCCTGGGGAAGGACAAATTAGAATCAGCTTGCAGCAGGATATTCGCACTGGGTGCCTGAGAAATCTGCAGTGCCGGGGGTACTTAAGCACTCAAGTATCTTGCCTGTGAAATGTGGAGAGTTTTCACCACTGAAGATGTGGGTAGGGTTTTTGTTTCTTTTTTTTTTTTTTTTAAATGTCAGTGATACATCAAGAATGATATAATAGCTATACTTAACTTCGCTTTGATATAGGAAAAAGAGACTTAAAGACTTCATGTGTTTTCTGGCTTTATTAGTTTTTTATTCCATGACTGAAATCTTGCTCTAAATGCAGTACATCAACTTTTTAATTACAGGGGAAAAAACACAAATCTTCTTATTTATAAATATGAAACAAAGGATTTTTATTCAAACTGATGAACTTTGTTTATGTTTTGTCAATGGCAAATTTGTCTGAGGGTTTTCTATTTCTGCAAAAATAAATAAGGTACAAACAAAATGTCATTTATGCTGGGAAAAGTTTCATCCGAAGTCCTCTGACCATTACTAATGAAAAAACCACAGTCTCTGTGTTTGCTCTTGTTTGTAGAGAAATTCTGCCATATTTTGACCTCATTCCTATCTTTCAGCCAAAACACTTGGCAAAAGGCACCCAATGCTTTTGGAACCGCATTGTGAAGTGGGATCAACATCTCGATAGGCAGTTCTCCACCAGTACAATATGAATATAATTTTAAATACTCAATTTTATGATTTTTTTTTTTATCTGCAGCCCAACTGTGACATAATTAGAGACGATATGTGTTGCAGTAATTTAGACTTCCAATTTTACTTCATCCTTGGCCCAGCATTCTTCTTTCTTGGCTGTCACGTCATCTGCATGCTGGAAAGCTCTTGTGAAGAATCTTCAGGAGAAGAGACGTTTGAGAGATGCTATATAGACCCAGAAGATCAGAATAAGTGCGGTGCTGACTTAATGGTTCCCGTAACAGCATGCTCTTGTGGCTGGGAGTCACAGTATACGCATATGTGTGTTACTGGAGAGAGCTGTAGGAAGTGTAAGTCCTGGCGTTTGTTCAGCAGTTGCCGATAGCAGCATCTTTGGTGGGGGTGGGACTGAGGGGGGTCAACTATCTGGTCTGGCTATCAGCCCTGCTGCTGATAGCCAGAGATCTGGAGAAGAGACGACGTGTGTTTGTAAGTGCAGCCCATGCTGTCCTGATGCGGGAGCTGGATTGAACCACTTGTGAACTACAGGGGGCTCATGTGCTGCAGCTTGGCCAGTCCTATAGTAAAGAATAGAAGTTATCCAAGTAGTTCACAGTTGAGTAATTAATTTAATGTGTGACCCTTATACAGTTGCTTCATCTAAGTGATTTTTCTCCCCTATACTCTAAACCGTACTTCTCCCAAGCTTTCTCTGTCTATTAGTACATCAGGGACTGTCTGCAGGTGTTGCCTGACCTTTATTAAGATCAGGTTGGATCAATGAGTCCTGTAGCATTTCTCTCCATTTTAATATTGCCATCTTGAGATATTTTTCCCTCCCCCCCGCCTTGTGTCAGCTGATCGTTTGGACAGCAAATAATTCACCCTTCACAGTTGTTGTTTCTTCCTTATAGTTATGCATGTTTAGCTGTGATAGGGAGCACTATTACATCTGTACATGTTAATCTGCCTGTGCTGAGCCGTGCCCCTGGGTGGCCTTGTCATATACAATGAACGTCAGCCTTCCTTGTGGTTAGTGTTTGGGTTTAAATAATTGTATTTTACTTTTTGTAGATACTTCTTTTCAGCAGACCATGGAATGTCAAGTGGACATTATCATTAGTTTGGCCCTAGTCCTGGGGCAAATTAAATGTTTGACTATTTATTGAAAAATCCCCTTTCTTTAGGTGAGGATATAAATTAGATTTTTTTACTATCAGAAAACATTTCAAGAGACTTCTTGCATATTGCAGTGGTGGTGACTGAAAAAATAAAGCACTTTACTAGTTCATGTTTACAATATATGAATTTAGTTTGGTTATAAATTACCCAGACTTCTTTGCTTTGGAGGCAATTGAAAATCTCAGGAGACTTCTCATAGCCCCACATTTCGGGGAAGAGGGATATAAAAGAGAACTGTTGTTCTCATAATGTTTGATTATATCCATGCTTTGTCTGTGTTGAAAGATGAGAAAGGTAAATGAAAGGTAAGGCACTACTTAGAAAATGTAGACTTTCCATGAATGAGGACTTATAAATTTGGATTAAGCAACAGGTGAGGGTTCAGCTAATTCTTGTTTTATTGATACTGGTTCACACATCTTTACCTATTTTAAATGTTCTAGGCATGTAATTTCTGCTGTGGCTTGTAGATTTTGGAATTGCTCATAGCAAACATTCTCCCTAGATTTGAGTAGGAGAGTCTTATTTTTGTGTAAAGAAAAGAACTTAGAGATAAAGTGAGGGTTTGGGGTTTAAAAATATTTGGGTTTTTTCGTAGTTAAGTTTGTCATAGTCTCAGAAATGTTGTGTAGGTAGTTGTTTGTCCTAGAAACCATCATGGTTACTAAATATACGGAATTAAAAAAAAAAATAAAAAATCAAGGTTGTGTTGAAATGAATGTAGTTAAAATTCAGAAAGAGAGATTCCTTAATTAACTTAATAAAATTACTAATGGAAGCATTTTAACTGCTAAATTTAATTTACTTGTCAAGATATCAGGCTACAAAGAGGAGGGAAGAGTGGGAACTCTGCTTTCCATTATGATGTGCTCTATTATAGAATAAATTTGCTTAAAATGAAATATATCACAAAAAGCCATCAATGACATCTTAATTTGGAACAGCCAGTTGAAAAGTAATTAGACTGTGAAGCAATCAGTTCTAGTAAATCAGTGTTTCCCTTTACATAAACATACATTTTTACTATTTATAAACAGGAAAGACTTCCAGATACTCAAGTAGCAAGGACTTTGATTGTATTTCTACTGTATGTGTTTTCTATTTTACATTACAAAACTGTCAAAACAAAAAGAATTGGGGCTTGATTTGGATGTGATCCAGCAAAATGCTCAAGCAGAGGTTTCATTTTAAACATTCCCTTTAAGAACATGTCTCTGTGGGCTGCCTCTTTCCATTGACAGAGGTTCATATATTGTGCCTGAAACTGAGACCAGAATATATGAAATGAATTGCAGATCTGTTCGATGTGGATACTTGGTGCGCCATCTTCATCACTTTATTACATGGGAAGCCAGGCCTCTGTTGCATTCCTGACACAGCTCAGTAACGTGACTAATAGTTTTATAGCAGGTTGTCTTTCAAAATTGGCCTGAACCTACTCCTGTGAAAGTAAAAAATGAGGACCCGGGGGAAAATTTCACCTTAAAGATTCAAGTGTTATGAGTACCTTATTGCATTTACCGTTTTAAGACCCTACGTCTGGAGAGCCACGGTGACAGTGACTCCGACACCTTAGGGTCTGCTCTTGAGTTGGGACATTGAAGAGCTCAGCATTAAATGAATGCCCATGGGAACTGGGTATGAAATCTTTGTAGACCTTTGAAAATCACCAAATCCAGGCAAAAAAAATGTGATATCAGTGTTGTTATAGTATCAGTTAAAATTGCTGCGTGGCTTGTAATATCCCTCCCTAGTTGCCTCTGTTGTGCTCCTCTCCAAGCCAGGTCTGTGCACTATGGAGCAATGCTGTTCTCTTTATTGAGTTCTACTTTTTACAATTCATCTCAGTTACTTGATGTACTTTAAACTTTTTGTATTAACTTCGAAGAATTTGTAATATTCCAGTAACTGGGTGTTTTTATATGGAAAGGCAGGTCAGAACACTTGTTCTGTTGGTAGTTTAAGAATTTGTACCGTAGGATCTAACAAATACCAGGAGCTCCATTCCCAAAAGGAGCTGTGTGAATGTGAACACAGACCAGTACCTATTATTTTTTTGTGTCTGAAGGCTGATGTTGGTTGTGGCAGGGGACAAAGGAGAAACTCGACTTCTGAGGTTTGATTCTTCAGTATCATAGAAATGTTGGGAATAGAGTAGGAAACTTGTAAAGCCGAATAACTTGGTATATATTTTTAAACCATACCAGAACAATAGAAGCATTAAGTGAAAATTAAAATTGAACAAAGGAAATGGCTTTCTACATGATGTAGGAGTCTGCTACAGATCAGATCCGTATTGATTTGAACTATTACGGTATTTTCCATATAGTTGACTCTCTTTATATGCTTCGCAGACGTACTGTGGCTGTGGTCAAGGTGCCAACAAGAGCTCCACACTGAGACAAGAGAACAGCTGCTTTGATTTGGATTAGTTGTTGGGGCAGGGGTCTGTAAATGTTAGAAGTACTCATTTCAGCCAAAACTGTGGGATGCACTGCCAAGTGAATTATATCGGCATTAGATGATATTAGTGAATATGGTGAGAAGGAATACCCAAAGAAGTAGAGCAATGTAGGCAGCTTGCTGAAAAGCGAGACCCGTAGTGAAAACTTAATTAAATCAAAGTCCTTATAGCTATTAGTTTCTCTCTTTTTGCCAGGTAGTACATGAAGTGAGAGTTTTATTTTGTTTTTCATATATTAAGCGCAACTTACCTGAGAAATCATGCTGTCACATTCTTCAGAGGCAAATCTTTGGGCTTTCCCATTCAGGCAAAATACAGCCTATTGTCACATACAGATCTATTTGTACTTGGAATTGAATTTTATTGAATGTGGACCCCTCTGCTGTCCCTGTCCTTCACTAAGACAGTATCTGCAGAAGAAATGCCATGTAGCATAAATTAGAGTGACGCTTAGGCAGGCAGCCTAGGATTAGAAGTGTACACGGTTTCATGTGATGTGCCTGCACAGATCTTGGGTGCAACAAAACGTGGAAGCACTTTAAGCCCACACTTATTATTCAGAGTACACAATGGTAGAGGAAAGTGTTATAGTTGGAACACAAGGCTCTCGGGAACGTGCTTTTAGTAAATACGCTGTTTAGAAAACAACGTTTTTGCAAGCAGCAAGTTTATTATTAATTCTAATTTCATCTCTTCATTTTAAATGAATATATCATACTGTTAATTTCAAGACTTTAAGATGTTCTTAGCTAAAGACATTAGAAAGTAAAATACAACATATTCTGTTAATTGTGGTTGTAGGCATTCTTTTGAGAACTTTTATCATTTAATGCATTTTGGCTTTTATGTTACTGGGGAAGAAATTCTCTGATGTGGATCAGTGTACATACAATAGATCTGGCTGTGGCTAATCCTGTAATGCTGCCCTAGGCCCAGTGGTAGTGGAGTATTCTTTTGCCTCTTACATATTTTGATCACACAACCATTAGTTTTGGAATCACAGGTCACAAAAATCAAGCTGTTCATTTAGCTCAAGAAAGAGAAGATTAATCTGTTTCTTTTATTAGTGATCGGCTGAGACGCACAGTGGCATCTGCGTCAAGTTTTGCATATTTGGGCCAAAAGTGATGAGTTGCTCCAACTCATCTAGTAGGAACCGATCCACTAAGTGGAGATGATGTGTAGGCAGGCATGCCACACCTTATTATTGCCTGCTAAAGAGCTGTACTCCTCAGATTGTTCACCAAGAGAAAAAGCTCAGTCTTTAAAAATGAATACAAAATCTGCTGTTTCTGGATTGTGCTCCCCTTTGGAGGTCTCACCTCCTTTTTTACTTAATAAACTTGCAGTGTATGGTTATTTTGTCTTCCTGATGCTTTTAGGAGGGCAAAAGGCAGTTGAAACTATTGTTCTTGCCACGACTGTCTTGTTTTTGCTTCTCTTCTTCCCCTACTGGCTTTCATTGTCACACAAAGTAATAAGCAGAAAAGAAGAATAAACGGAAAGAAACCAAGTTACATTTTGATGTGAACACAGTGTGCATCGTGACCATGACTTGCGTATAAGACAGCTTCGGTTTTCTGTTGACTTGGTGGCATGATATTTAACATTCTCTTTTATAAGTTTGTTGTTTACAGCAATTTTATATTTCTGCTTAGCCTAATGATTACAAGAGAGTCCACCCTGGAGAGTTCAGCCTCCAGTCTTTGAAGGTCTCATTTGAACATGTTTGCAACTGTAAGAAATGGCTTGAGGCTGTGCTATTTCACACGAAAGAAGAGGAGGAAAAACACCAACAACAATGAAAAAAAAAAACCCCACCTCTCTTCTACTCAGTTTTGTTTGCCCTTATTCTGGGTTCTTAATGGCTCTGAAAATATAGGTCAAAGATACATACGTATATAGTAAATAAAGGATGGGGTTTGGTGCACTTATTACTAGAGGGAGATGAGGCATACTTTCTCCTAAGGGTGCTGTATGTGTAACACAACCCTTTTCCCTTTCTGCCACTCCTGTTCTTGATCCTGCTTGTTCTTTGGTCTTCAGTGTGTTTTTAAACTCCAGTCAGTTTGTACACGTCAACTCTTTTTCTGCTTTTTATTATCCCCTTCTAAAGGAGAGATACAATGTGAAGCAGAAACACCTTTTGCACCCTCCTTAGGTAGCTTGCCTCAGTAATTTACATGCTGTGATGTGCTTTGTCTTTCTGGATCCTTCAGTCCCACTGTGTAGTCTATTACTTGTAAAGAAAAAGCCATATATTGGCAGGGGACTTGAATTCAACTCATGGGGTAGCAGTCTAGTTTACCTGTATCCCACTGATGTCAGTTCTCTCTGTTGGATGCTTAATGACCTGAACCCACTTGTGCGGTGCCATACCTTCTATTTCAAGTTAACTGAATGTTTACATGCCCCTTGTGTCTTACATGGGACGTGCTTTTGGTCTCAACCTGGTTTCATAACAGAAACTGCCTCGGGTGGGTTTTGTAGTAAGTTTTCTAACACTTCATGTTACTTATTGTCCCCCTCCCTCTTCCCCAGCAATGTTAGCAGAGTCAGCAGTTGAACGAATGGCAATGCAAACTGAACTATACTTTTGGGACTTCGCAATCCATCTTGCTTGGTCTGATGCTCGTTTGCAGGCTGGTACCATGGCCTGTACTGCTGTTACCTGTGTTATAGTCAGCTCTTGTTTGCTCTGGGGACAGATACTTCCCTGGCTATTGATTTGAAAGCCCTCACCATTAGATTAAAGCAGAAACATACACTACTTCTTGTGCATATACTTCTCCTCTTCTGTAATCTAAATTGGACTATTTTAAGCTTGTATTAAGGAAAGATACTTTGTCCTTCAGTTTACAGTGTCTGAAGTGAAGTTATCCTTCACTTTATATTTACAAGGGCTGTTTTCTCAAGTTTTAAGTTTCTCTGTGATTTGCACCCTGTATCTTATCTATCTGTTTATTTATGCTTTTATCTGTGCTTTGCAGTATCACTGGAGGTATAATAGAGAACTTATTGGAGCCCTCTGTAGTTTGCCTATTGTGCATTTGCCATAATGATCTCTCGCTGAGGAACTTATTTGAGAAGTCAAAAATACGAAAACCACATTGGCAGTCATATATTTTTAACATGTAATATCAGAGGTGTTAATCAAGCCAGATTTTTTCAGGCATGTTGGATCCATTCAGAAACTTTGTCACTTAGTGTTGATTTTGTTGTCATTATTTCTTTCATTTCCTTTAGCATAGGAAAGCACAGGTTATAGATGTTATTAATTTGGATATAATGGAAGAATAGGCCAAGGATAAGCAGCTGCAAGCCAACCTAAATGCAAATTATAGCATGGTACCTGATCTTCATGGTATAAATCTCATAGCACTTAATAGGATTGGGACACTAAAATATTGTGCAGAACATAATCCGTGTTGGGTAGTCTCATTTCCCATTGATCTGGCTGTAAATATCTTCCTGACTGGAGTTGATTCCCCAGAACCTCAGGTTAATGAGGAAAAAATTATGAGAGAACCACAGTCCTTGATGATGCTGTTTAATTCGGGGTGTACTGAATTTGTAGGGTACATGGTCTAAACTGGACACACATCTAGGGTTATAAGTAACAGGGTTTTCTAGGAAGCCCTGCCTTTCAGAAGAGAATAAACCTTTAGGGTCTCTGTCCTAATCTACAGACCCATATCCTTACCCTTTGGACATAATTTAATTCTTTTTACCAACCAGTATGAATACTTAAATAATCATTTGTAATTTATCCACAGAAGGAGTTATATAAATAGATTTTGAAATATAATTCATGTTGAAATTTTATAACTAAATATAGTTATCATATGTGGTTCACTTTCTAGCACGTTACTGACTAGCATATTACATCATTGGCTGATGGTCTTACCTTCGCCGTCTAGAAAGGGAAAATGAAATTAAAAAGGGAAATGAGGTTCCACAGGAAGCAAAGTTAGGAAAAAAATATACTTATTAAACTGCACATATGCAACACCTCAGTTGCAGCCGCCTCCTGATGTAGTGGATTCCACTGCTGTTACGCAATGGGTCCCATTGATGACCAGTTGGAGCAGCTACTTGGGGGACAAGACATTACCCAGTCAGAGTGAGTGTGGCAGACAATGCAGACCCTATCAAAGAAATCTGTAAGGCAAGCAGATGCTTGTCAACCACTTTTTTTTTTTTTTTAAGGACTTGGTGTTCCTAAGAAAATGAAAAGTATTTGATGCTTTTCTGCTATTTTGTGTGCTGTGCTTAACGTATTAAGTAGCTCTTAGAGCAGCCGGCTTTATATATCTGTGGTACCCAGGACAACACTGATGATAATGGCAATAATACTTATCACTTAAATGACATTTTACAAATTCAAAGTGTTGTGCAACAAACATTAATTAGTTCTCACAAGAGTCTTGCTGTGAAGTAGGTAAGTGTTGTTATTCTCCGATTACACGTGGGGAAACTAAAGCAAAGAGGTAAATTATTCAGGGAGTCAGTGGCACTGGGGCAAGAATTGAAACTGGGGAGTTTCTGCTTCCCAACTGGTTTTGTAGGGTGCAGTGCTTTTATCGTAGCTAAAAATGTGGTCCTAGATTCATAAAAAACCAACTTAGTACATCAGTTGTTCTATGATTGCACCTTCAAGTGGAGCTCACAGGGCTGTCTCTCACAGTGATTCACAGAAAAGTGAATCATTTGCCCCAGTCACAAAACCTGAAATTTTACTATAAAACATATTTTGGTATTTTTCTACTGTGTCATGTGTCCAGAGGCATGGTAGGCAGAAGAATGCATAGAGAAAGCTGACGTGCTGGTATGATGAAAATACACACATATAGATGAACACAGGTCAAAATGGACTCTTTTTTTATAGGTATGGTATACTAGAACTTCAGAGAGGCATACTGGCAGTGTCCGCAGATAACGTTGGAAAGAAGAGTAAAATGCAGGAATCTTTCCTACTTGTCCTTCTAGATTTTCATGCAGACACTTCTGAAGGCCTGTTTTGATGGCTACATGCACAGATTGCTGCATATGTATCAAATGGATTACTGGAATAAACTGGCACTCAGAAGTCCCTCACTTTCCTAACTTCTTAACTTGTACGCTTCTCGGAGAAGTCACTATGACTTTTTTCAAAGGAAGTTAGCATACCAGAACAATGATGGTGACCCGTGCCTCTGAGTACTGCTATTCCTCTACTCTGGTATCAGCTGGAAGCCAGAGAGATCCTGGACTGCAGTGTGTGGTAGGCTGTCTATCCATTTATATAATGAGTTCCCCACTATGGAAACATTGCGGTCTGTAGTATAATCATATTTAATAAGCATATTTAATAACTCTTTCATTGCTCTGATATCGTAAAATAGTTTTATTGATCAGAATGCTCTGATGTAGTATCTCTGAATCTTCTTGGGTGCAGTAAACACACCTTCTGTCTTTCAGTGACCCTGTAGATCAGATATTAACAGTTAAAGTTCTGTGTTTTCTGTAGAAAGATATATTTCTTAGCAGTATATTTGCACATCTGAAATCCAGAGCCAGATAGAGAAAGGAAGTTGTGACCATGCAGAATTGCACCCTTTCCTAACCTGGCAGAGCGGGGCTACTAACCTCGCTGTCCTGAGGTCAGCTGCATGAGCTGCACAGTGCTGAATTCAAATGCTTTTGTAACTAATACTGAAGGATGCTGTCTCCAATTTATGAAATGGGAGGGAAAAGTCCAAAGGCTTTCCCTGCAGCTTGAGGACTGATGTGTCTTGTTTGTAGCTGCACTGTACTTCTCAAATAATGGTACCCACAAAGAGTACCTCTTAGGAAATGCTTTCCTCATCCAACGCTCTCTTATTTTTCCATGTCAAGTCTTGGCCATGCACATTTGGACGGTTGGGTTTGGATGTGCACCTACAGTTCTACAGTGACAACCTCCAAGTCACTGTTAGTCCCAAATCACTTCTCCAAGACACTGGCCATATCTACACTTAGATATCATGGATCGGATCAGTGGAGTTAAACTGATCTACGCTGCTGTAAATGTCCCTCTAACTGTCCCAGGTTTTGTGCAATTACCCCTCGGTTTTTGTGCCGTGAATATTGTCAGCTACTTTAACTATTATTTTTTATTTTTCTGTTATTTGCAGGTGTTTTTAAACTTTGATACCTTGAAAATATATAGTAAATTATCTTTGAATTCCATACTTTCTTCATTTTCCATCCGTTCTCAGTTAACTGTTTCTGCAAACCCAGCAGAGGAAACTCAGAACTCTAGACCACTTTCTTGAATATAATGGCTATTTGAAACCCTTTAAGGACAAGGTAATGGATTAAAGCTGTGTGTGTCTGTATGATATGAACAGTAGGAGTTTCCCAACTGGCCTAACGTATTTTAAGGTAAGGTGTCTTTTATGCATAAACAGCTTCTCCTTTTCATTGCATGCCATGATACAACGTTTTTAGGATACTACCCACCTCGAGGTCAGTTGCAGACATATTTGTCTATATTTGTATCAGTAGCCAAAGGATCATCAGTAAACATTATTAAATTCAAAAAGCTCTGAAGAAGAGTGACTTGTGTGAAGTCAATAATTGCAGCATACCATATTGCTTTGCAATTGTTGGACTCAAAGTAGTGTAATTACAAAGGTGCCTATGCAATCCACATTGTTGTTATTTGATTAAGGAGGAGGAGGAAGCTCAACACGAGTAAAAAAAAAAAATCTTTAAAAAAAAAAAACCTAAGCAGAGTCTCTGGCCTGAATCTACCTCAATGAATCTAGATACTGCAACACACATGCTGAATAAAAATCATGTAGTGTTTGGAAACCTCTACAACCTCAAATTGTTACTCAAAATTTATTTGCTTTTCTTACTGTAAATCAAATCTTTATTGTTTGAATGTATTTATGGCATTTAATTTCCTTTTCTTTTTTTAGGGGGGGGGCTATAGGAAAAAAGTGAACTATTTCAATCCTTTGCCTTCACCTTTCTCTAGACTTTAGTGTGTGCCGTAGCATATGCAAACGTGTTGAGGTGTGTAAAGAAAATAATTTCATGTAATTCTTAATCTTTTGTCCACCAACTCTTGCTTTTTCTTTTCCTTTTTCAGTTATGTTCACACATCTTCATCCTCTTCTCCAATCCTCTCTGCCTGTCTGTGTCCCTATTATTCTCTTTATTTAAATTTCTGCTTCTTGTTCTCTTTACCTCTCTTTTTTTTCTCCTTGCTCTTTCACAGTCCTATGTTCCTAGAGGTGAAAGAGTGACACACTAAACCAATGTGCCATTTCATTTCTTGATTTTTTTATGAATCTCTCTTAATTTTGTACTCTGAGGGCAGGTGCTGTTTTCTGATGAGGTGAAGAATTGGTATGGGAAAAGATAGTTAGCAGTGATTAATATCCAGTGAAAAATAAAACGGGAGAGAGTTGAAAAATGCAAATAATGAGCGGGATCACAAAACCAGGGAATGAAGAGGTCCATTGATTTTAGTGTATCACCCTTTTGTTTTCAGAAATTCAGATTTTAAATCCCAGTTCAGGTTGCAAACAAAAGTGGATTTGATCTCATCCTAGTCCCGTTAATCCCTGTATTATGGCTGTGCCACAATCGGGTGTGGGTGATGATTTTTGTTCGCAAGAGTTCAACAAACAGAATAACGTGGCAGTTAGAGCCTGGGACGTATAGATGCATCTTCTGCCACATACAGTGAAATCCTAGCTTGTTGGATTGCGTGGGAGTTTTGACTGCATTCCTCTCATCTGTCTTACAACTTCACTTCCCAACTTCTGTGGGCCCTACGTTTCCCTCCCAGTATTTTACAATATTTAAATAAAATCACTTACATTCTGCTCTTGTATTAAGCAGAATTCTGGCAACTAAAATAAAGGATGCACAGCAATAAGAATGACTAAGAAGTCAAAAGAATGTTTTTCTGTAGTAAACATGAGACAGCCACCATTTCACATGATATTAATCATTAGTAACATTTCTTTGTACACAATTTCAAACAAAGAAGCAAGTCAGATCAGTCTAGCTCCTGAATTTCTTCAGTCGTTTCAAAATAGGAACAAAACAGTAAAATAGTAAGTGGAGAAAACATAGTAATAATAGCTGCCCCCATTGTTACTCACCCTGATATCTATGTCATCTCAAGTAGAATTTAAACTGAATTTTGGAGAGGTAGTGTAAAGCTAAAACTCATAATGAAAGAATAGCAGTGTTTCCAAAGACAAAAAAGCTGCAGATTAACTGCATTGCTTGCTTTTGTTGCATTGAGAAGTTTGGAAAAATCCCCTTTCCTTGCCTCTCCAGTGTCACACTTTAAAATATTCAGGTTGGTTTTGTTGTTCGTTACATAAAAAATTAATGATCTTGAAAGTATTACCATGTTTGTTTTGAAGAAACGGTTTTCTACATTTTAATTAAAAGTTATAATTCACCATCTTTTAGCCAAGTTATCTTAAATCTTAATCTTATTGGTAATGGGTATCGGGCCAGATTCAGAGAGAAAATACAATCCTTACTTAATGCAAACAGTAAAAATATCAGCATTTCCAGAGATATGGTTCAGTTCAATTCATGTGCTGTACTAACTCTGCCTTTTAATTAGAAATATTCTCCTACTTATGCAAGAATACTGGAGAAAAAAGGGCATTGTCTTCCTCATTATGTATTCCATGCGAATCACAAATGGACAAAACCAGGCATAATATGATGACTGTTTTGTTATTAAAGCACTTTAATAAGGTTAATGCGTCCATATGAATAGTTTTCAAAATAAGTTTCTGTAGTTTTGAAGGTATGCTCTGGTCTAGTATAGTAATAAAGCATTTCCCTGTGGGGAAATAGTCAACCTTTTAATTTTGGCATGCAGAGTTCTCCTTTATTTTCCATTTATAAAAAGCCGACCAAATGTACAGTTCAAGATGCTTTATAAAAGTAATTCTCCTTACACTCTGGTTAAAAGCTGTCTGTGCTGTATCTGAGGAAAAACTGAAAAAATACTGACTTTATATGCAAAACAATGAGTGAAAAGTAAAAATAAAATATAGACCGTAAAGGAGAATTTATGCTTTGTGAAAATGTAGACTTGAGCAATTTTTTTTCTGCTATGACTTTTCATAAAGGAGATCTGAAGCTGCACTGCAAGTCGTAAGCTATCTAGAAGAAAAGAAAGAAAATCTTACTGACTGCATGCAAAACTGCAGCAAGTAGGACCTTATCTATATGCATTACTTTGATTTCAAATTATTTTTAGCATGGCTTTTATTGTACTCATTGTTACATACATAAATCTTTAAAGTAATACGTTTTGTAAGAAATGGTCATAAAAATTTACAGCCAGTAACTTTTCCCCTGTCCCTTACAATGATATTCTACTAAAACCATTAAATGGTTCTCATTAATGCCCTTTAAATGATTGTGTAATGACCCACAATCGCTTGTAAGTGAACAACCATTAAAGAATTACCAGTTCTTAGCATGCTTTTAAGTACAGTTTAAATACATGGGAGGTAACGTATAATATATTAGAAAAAGTATTAAATATGAAATTGTAAAAACACGATTGCTCCAAAAGAAGGAGTAGGTGGGAAGCCTCCCCTGCACTGACCATCGCCCTCGGAGAACACAGAGGAATAACAGCAGTTCTTGTTGCACCTAGCATTTTTTGCAGAAATGCATCTGTATGTATTTGTTTCCTAGAATCACTTGGGTTTATGAGCCCGATACTGAAATGATCTAAAGGAGTAAAATGGGGTGATTTCCATACAGATATGCTGAAATCAAAATCCTTGGCATACCTGCTAATGACTGCTATTGGGAAGTGTGACCCACCCGGTACTTTCAAAGGGCAGCTTTGCTCTAAGCCCAAAGACAAAAATAGAAGTCGTCATTTCAGTGTTTTTGAAATATGAGAAAGGGACATCCACGTGCACAGCTGACCTTGAAAAATCAATGTTCATATCTGGATGTGAAGAAATGCAAGTGATTGAAAAGACATTTTTAATAAAGAGCATTAATTTAATGGGGAGTCACAGGCGACTGGCAAGATCTTGCTGTCACAATTCCAGTTTGACCCCTTGCCGTGATCCAGGCTGTGGTGTTTCGCAGTACCAGGATGAGGGAACTGCAGTGGCAGCTCTGTGGGTTGCAAGGGGCATTTTGAAAATGTGCCATTCTCTAATCCCAGTGTATGCCAAAAGCTAAATTGCCTTTCACATTTTGTAAATGGCCACGTAGGTTTATAAACATGTGTAGAAAGTCCACACCCAATGTATGTGCTCGTTTCAAGGTCTGGCCTTGCTGGTTGGCTGGAAAGCAGTATTTGGCAATATTTTGCAGCTGTCTCTCTTTTCACAACAAGCTTTCTTTCTGAACTCCAGTTCTTGTACTGCAGAGGTAGGACACATGAAAATACACCTAATGATACTAGTACATTTTTCTCCTTGCTAATTTGATTCTATTGTGCCTACAATAACGATAGTCTTTGTTCAGCCTCGTAACCTTAAAATTGTATCTGAGGAAAATGAATTTCTGCTTCTCCAAAGCAAGATTATTAGGAAGTAAAACCCTCATTACCCGATGGTTTCTGGAGTTTTAGATCCTTTGTAAACCAGCCTTTGTCTGAAACGCTCTGTACAGGTAGCTTTTGTAACCCGAGTGCTTTGCTTCTGGGCAAATGGGCAAATCTTACTTGAATTCTCAAGGCTTCAGGGTTGCAATGAAGAGAGTCATACAACATTGAAAAGTAAGCATGTCTCTATTTTTTTTTTCTTTTTTTTAGCTGAAAGTTAAATCTTTTGACTTTGTTAGCAGCCTGTCTAGCCTGTTGTTGGCTTCGAGTGCAATTAGTTTAATTCCAGATCACTTGGTCCAACAGGGATTTGAATCTAGAGCTCCAACATCCTGGTGCCCAAAACACCAGGATACGGGGTTNAGTCCTTGAGAGAAATTCACTGCAAGCAGTGTGTGAAATATTTCAGTTCCATGAAATTTCATCTAATCAAAATGTTCTAGCTGGTTATGCCCACTACTGAGAGTATCTGACCACTAGTTTCCAAGGCAGCAGGCAGCCTAAGATCACATTAGACTTTGCAGAATGCTTGGATGCACACATTTCAGTAGCAGCAACAAATGCTTTCTGTCATGTTAAGTTTGCTAAGAACTGGATCCCTCCTTCTCCTTACCACTGTAATCTACATATTTGTCATCTCCTCATGTGCATAACTGTACCAAAGATAGTCGCCATACCAGAAAGATACAAAATAAAAATGATGCCCTCTTAACATATGAGACCAATAGAGTTTCTTAAGGCTGGTTTTATGCATACTTTTTTTTTTCTTAACTTTCCAAACTGAATTACACTCACTGGTCCTTTTCTGCGTCCTCATCCTAACAGATTGCAATCCAGGTATAGTGCAGCCGTATATTTAACCCATCTGTCAGTACAGCTGACTTGGATATTTTTAGAACATCAATCACCATGGTAGCTAGGTCTAATATCTTATCTGTGCATCCTGCATCAGAGCAGCTAGTTTGTATACTACCGAATAGGTCTCGGATAAGATACTGAGATGAAGATGGCTCAAAAAGTTTTCAGAGGAAAAAATTCTGTGCAGCAAATTTCCTGTCAGAGCCCAACCTAGACCACAAAACAGTCTTGAATGAAGAATATGCCAGTACACCTGTGAATTCATATGCTTGCATCGGCAAGGATATATGGGTCTGGAAAAATATCCAGACTCTCCAATCTTGGGCAATGAGCAACTTTACCCATTACTCCTGAGGGCTCCAAGCGTGGGAAGGCAATATTTAAAATCGGTTAAAATATGTTTAAAGTATACCATGTCAAAGAAGCTGTGTGGAGGGTGGTGCGAGAGACAATCAGATGCTGTTCCTGAAACAGGAGAAGGGGGTTTTGATGTGGAAGAGGTAGAGAAGAACATGTATTACCAGGAAGCTGACAATACTGCAAAATGCCATGCCACCTCAGGCTTTCTGTCAAAATACTTCACCTGACAAGTCATGCACACTAGTGCAGGAACAGAAAATAGTGTGCAATGAAGCCATTCCCACAGAGTGGTATTTTCCGAGTACTTTGCAGCAGGGGAAATTACAAAGATGCTGGGCAACGGAGATGGTCATATCTGAGCCAAGACAGTGAGTGAGAGTTCGCAGGCTTTCAGCTCTGGGCACTCTGTCTTTGCCCTCCCATCCTTTCCCAGGTAATGAATTAATTAGAAGTGCTGCATGGATGGCTTAATTTTTAAATATACGCATTTCTTATTGTTACGTACACAGGGCTACAAAAATGGACAGTCAACTTCTATTTGGATGCCTAAAGATAACCATCCTGGAAGGGTTTTCTGAAGTAATTAATTATCTTAAGCATAAGTACATGAACACATATGAAAAATCTATCTTGCTAAGGTGCACAATACTTCTGTACATCTAGCGCTTATGTCTAAATAGCGTAATGCATTTCTGTGCAGAGATATCTGAACTCCTTCTGAATGAACTAACCTTGCTATCAGAAACAAGGCTCAGGCTAAGATGTCTTGTGTTGTAGTACTATGACTAGACTATGCTTGGCACTCGGGGTAGTTTCTTCAGAGCTGGCTCTCAAATATCTCTGCATGGCACTGCATAGTATTATGTAGATGTATCACTGTGGCCATTTGAAAGTAATGGCACTCGGGTGTTTCTCATGCAACCTATTATTCATCTTGCAAAGAAGAAAGGGAAGGTTTTAAAAAAAAAAAAAAACCAACCCTTTGCTTTTAGTCTGGATATCTGGATTTGGTGGGAATACTGATGCTTTAATATATATATATATTTTATCAGACCACAGTGAATTTGTACCCGAAGGAAGAAAATTTTATTTGTTTAAGTGTGTCTGTGATGAACAAAGTTCTAGTATTTCAAAAGTGTATGTACTGCATACTGAAAATAGGCTTTTTGCCAGATGGGAATTGAAACGCATATACGTATTACACTATTTGCCTTAGAAGAAATTAATTTTCAGCCAGAAGCAGATAGGATTATTTAATATTTATCTTTAGCTGCAGGAAGATGAATCTATTATTTTATACATTTATTTTGTTATTTTATATGTGGTGTTCATGCAGATTTTCCTATAGGAGGTGCTGATGTATTCCTGTCTATACTACATCAAGGTTAAAGAGTCTCCAGTTGTCAAATTTCTACAGCTGGTGCTGCTTGGTGGTCACCAGCAGAGACCATAATTTTCCTTGTGATCAGGAGAAGTATGCTGAGGTTTATCACAAGGGTGTGCATGTGCATGTATCCAAGAAGTGCAGGGAGAATTAGGAAGGGAAGTGATTCTTTTCTGCAGTTGCTTTCAAAGTTAATAATATTGGGAAGTTTAAAACATCTACAGCATTAAAATTAAGCCAAGAAAATGGAACAACATTGTATGTCAAAGTTTACTGATTTAGTGCTAGTGAGAGAATGGACTGGAGTGTATAAAGTTACAGTATCACAAAGTACCATGGAGATGGGGACTGTTAAACATCAATGGAGCATTACCCTGCACTGTCAGCAAACTTCAGTGTGACCATAGTGAGAGATGCTAAAATGTCATTTCATGGACCACATTATATGCTGCTTACAATGAATGTTTTGTCCGTAGTTTATTACATTTTTGATAAATTGTAACTTCCTGGACAAAAATTGGTTAGCCTATCTCTGGTGTCATTTAAGTATCTTTAAAGAACTGATTTTGCCCCAAAGAATCATTTAGCAACAGCCTGTAGCCATGTGGTACTAATTTAAATTACTGTAGCAATGGCAAGTCTCCTTCCTTAAATTAATAAATGCAATTTATAAGGAATGTTAAGTAACAACTAAATGCTTTGTGAATTTCAGCCAAACCGATTAAATAATTAAAGTAAATTTGTAGAGTTAGGGAAGAAGTTTCATCAAAGGAAGGAAGCAACACTTTGGAAATGGTATATGTTCATTCAGACACATGGTGTGGATAAATTTTACACAAACAGTTTAGCTGTGCTAACAAGAGAATTTCAGAGTTAATTCTAAACCTGCCTCGTCCCACTAACATAAAAGATGTTTTGAAGGAGCTTAGGTTATTTAAACTGTACTACCAGAGGAGAAGTTGATAGTACCAGAAGTGCAGTATTGTCAGAATGGAGGATTTGGTAATTGAATGGCTTGGCTAGCGTGTTCTGGCCTGTGAATGTGTCCAGCAAATGCGTTTTCTGGAGGAACCACATCACTAGAAAACTTAAAGGGCGCTTGTGAAGAATTTATGCTATGGATGGCTTATGAATCGCCAAGAGGAAGATGCGTGGGAGACTCTTGAATGTAGCCGAGTGATGCTTACCTAGAGAGGAGGAAGGTGTAATGTTTCAAATTTGGCATTACCTGGCTCTGCACAGCATGATGGGGCAGTGGTGGAGCGGGGCGAGGGAGACACTTGTGTGCTCTGAGTTCGTTCTGTTCTCAAGCTCATGTAATGTGGAAGACAATTTTCTTTTTTTTTTTTTTTTTTTTAAACCCCAGGGATTAATTTCATCATCCAGCTTCTGTATGTTCATCCACCATAAAAGCTTTTAGTTTTTTCCCCGGGTTGCAGTGTGACTCCCAGTTTGTCTGCCTCAGTTCTCCACCCAGGGTTTTCTATACAGCATGAATAGCAGTGTGACTAAAGTTTTAAAGACTAATGTGGGATTTTTTGGGGGAGATTTTGCAGATCCTCTGTTCAGGAAGTTACAGAAAACTATATGCCATTATGAATATTACCTTCATTTCCTGCTGGATTCCACGGGGCTGAGTCCTGCGCATTGGGGAATTCTGTTGTTCAGTTGTCTGAGCTGTAGCGTGAAAGTTATCTTGAGTCGCCACTATTTCTCCAAAAACAGGATGCCGTTTCCTTGTAGACAGTGCCTGCTCCAAGGCAAGCTGGAAAAAGGAATTGCTTCTCCAGTTTGTCTTGCATATTTCTGATGACTCAGATGCAAAACCCGATAGCTGAGCTACAAAGCTGGCTGGCGCTTTTGCCTCGCGGTGTGTTAATTTGGGCATGTGGAGTTGAGTAAGAAGTGCCAAGCTGCCAGTGTTATGTTAGGATTAGTAACGTACATCACATTTTAATGTGCTCAACATATATGGGTCATGCTTTCCATGCCACATTGAGAAGGTAATAAAGAAAGTGAGAAGGAAAAGCAGAAAACCTGTGAGTCAGAGGCTTGTTCCACCAGATTTTTTTACTCCCAGACCTGTTTTTCAGTCCTACAAATGGTATATAAGGACAGTCAGAAATACCAGTGAAAAAAAAATCAAATATTTAAGGTTGCAGGATTTAATAATGGAAATCTTCAGCATGACTCACAGGGCCACATGGAGTGTGCTCTTATCCATTCAAAATAAAACTAATCATGGCTCTGGTAATGCTTTGAAATACACCGTTCTTTGACAATTCATACATTTTGCTATTACTGAGATGTTTAAAGGTTTTTAAAACTGAATAGAACTGTATATCGAATTCAGATATCTTTCCAAAAACCTTGTCTGCAATTCAATGATTTGTTATGTGACTTTCACAGACCAATAATATGTTATCAATAGAGACAGAGGGCATTTCATGCTACAGACTTAAAAATCCCAAAACCCAGAAGCCCTGCACTTCATGGTGAAATATAAATAATTAGCAAATATGGATCTTTATATAAATACTCATCAAATATTGGCTATTTCACATTTATGTCTTAAAGAAGTTCTACTGGAAGTTCATGGCATTCATTTAAAAGTATAGAAATTCAGGTCAAGTTTTTACAAAATGTCAAATCCATACATGATCACTTGTCCTAAATTAAGTATTGAGAAATGAGGATGGAATTAGTACATTTTTCTGGATTTCTGGAGATGTTTCAAGAGGTGTGTGCGGTCTCTCTGACTGTCTCTTTTTT
>VZSZ01001515.1:1016086-1058270 GCA_013398815.1 Ibidorhyncha struthersii
TTAAACTCTTTGGCATAACAGACTGAGTGAAGAAAGTAAGTCTTTTTACAGGATGCTGCTACATGTCTCTAAGCCTGGCTAGTTTATATCTTTGATTTCACAGCTATTTGGCTATTTCAAACTTGAAATAATCTTCCCATCACTTTATAAACGTCACTGGTCAGGGCCTTAAAAATACTTAAGTAGAGTTGCTGCTTAATGTTGTCATTCTGGTGAAACATAAACCCTGAGAGAGAGGTGTTATTTGAACACACTTTTTGAGGAAAGGAGAAGTTCTTTCTAAATTGGGAAATGAAAAATCCTAAAAAAAAAAAAAAAAAAGGAAGGAAGAAAAACTCTTCAGTTGACATATTACAGAAAAATTAGAGTCAATGTATTTTGCATATGGTTATAGAAATAATTGGGGGGGCTAGCCAAATGAATGACCTCTATGTGATTGATGTACATGAATTTTCCTTTTTAATAGTGCAATAGAAAGACAACAAAACCCATAATTTAGAACAGCTGATTTTTTTTTCTGCCCAAAATAAAATGATGGATTTAATTCTCAGTGTATTTGTTTTTTTATGATTTAACTTGAACATAGAAAAAAATTGAAAAAGGTCTAAATAATTCATTTTTGTGTGTTTACTATAGTGAAATATTTCAATTAAAAAACCCTAACAAACCTCCAACCAAAAGTTCAGAAAAACTGTGAATGATCAAATTCAAAGCAGTTCAGCTTGTGACAGATGGTTTTTTTTCATACCTTTGATAGCCTTATTGTAAAATTGCTGCATTCAACACACTTGTGTGATGTTAGTAATTTCCAGTGAAACTATTGGAAATACTGTATCAATTCTTTTTGTTTTGACAATTGTATAAATTTTAAATAACTTGGAGCTTTGGCCCCTTGCGGTAGGTGAGAAGGGCTCAGCTGAGCTAAATGGAAGGTGCTGAGTGCGGACATGAAGTTCAGTATTAGATTTCTGCTGAAATGTAGCAAGTGTTGGGTGGAACAGAACCCGCGTGGCCACAGTTTGGTGGGGTTCAACTCTTCTGCCTTGCATACCTTGAGATTCATCATTAATGTGTCCCCTGCAAACTTCGGCTTACGGATGTCCTCAGTATGCTGTACTGGCATCTTAGTCTACCTGATGTGTTTGTCCTTTCCAGTAAGCTTCTTAAATCAGGTGAAGCGGCCCTTTGTGCTGATTACTGGTGCTAGCAAAATTGTAGGAGTATTTGTACCCTGCCAAGGGATAGCTAGAGTCAAGAAGTGGCCCTGCACTTGAAAACAGTCAGTATTATACTGCATGTGTTCATGATGATATACAACAGGATAAATTGCTTTTACAGGAATGCAAGAAGAAAACAAATGGCCTGCATGTAGCTACCTACAATGGTATCTCATAGTTCCAGCTCATTTCTCTGTTTACCAGATCACCTTTTTGGTGGTTCATCCAGCATCCCTCACAGTTATGTCTGAGCTTTTCTCCTTTCTCTACTTCCATACAATTGCACTGACGGCTCTGAACTGGGGTTGATAATCCTGCTGTGAACTCTTAGCCAATGTGAACTGTATTGTTTACTTATACAGCAACTCCACGTCACCGCCATGTAGTTTCATGGCTGTAACAATTAGAAAAGCATCCTGCCACAAAGTACTTAGAATCCTTGTGTTCAGTCCTTTGATAGAGAGGTTGATCACACTGTGGCTTGGAACACCTGCAAACTGAAATGCTCTGTACGAGGTTACTGCTGGTTTTTAAGCACATTCACACATATATCTTGTGCTTAAGTGAGCTTTTGTGGTTAATAGAAGTTTAAAATTGCAAACTCAAACATCAAGCTCTGGAGCCAGTAAGTAAGATTATAGACTTTTCCAAGTTTGAGCACTTCACGGCATTGATATGTGCCTTGGAAAAATATTCTTGCAGTTGCTGCAGGACGGTGCTGAAGAAGCTCCCGCGTGTGTGAATGCTCCCTGCTGTCAAAGTAGTCTGTCTTTGGTTTCTGCTCAGCTCTGTGTATGCTGCTCAAAGCAAATGGCATTCCCAACCAGATTGTAGCTCATTATCTTTACCTCCCCTGATACTAAACTTTGCAATGAGGTGGTAATAAATCTGACCTTAAAAGCCCTGTGATTTTTATTTTTTTTTTTTTTAAGCCTACCTCAGGATGTGTTTTTCAAGAAGCTCTGGATTGTCATGCCACAGGTGTCCCACACTGGGATCTAGAACTAAAGGAAGGGCTGAGCTAAATAAAATAAAATCCTAAATTAAACATTGGTTATGCGGCATTAGCATGCCCCCGAAAATGTACTTTCCTCTGAAAACAACTTTTTCAAGCCTACACTATACTCTGCTTACTACTTTTCTGCATGAGGGACCTAATTTTTCATCACTCTGTATCCGTCCTGTGATGAGTACAAGTACCTCATCTAGCTCTGCGTTTTAATATTGAGAAGACGTTTGTAAAATATGTGGTCAAATAACTTGGAAATACAAGAGATACAGGAGATTAAAGAAGAACTTGGGGAATACTTGTTTCTAGCACCAGTGTGAGTGTACTGCTGCTAAATGGCTGTGAGTTGTGTCCTGATAAGGCTTTGTTTCCATATGAACTGCTATCAGTGGCAAAGGTAATACACACTGATTTGATAACTATCACCAATGAGGTTTCATTGCTGTATTCATTAAAGTTTGTACTAAAATAGTGCACAATAAGTTTCACGGCCAAGATGCCGTTGGACAAAGTGTTCCACAAACACTGGTGCACGCAGTTTTGGCAGATTTACAACAACATCATTGTTGGGTTTTTGGTTTTTTTTTTTGATCTGGGGAATCTTAAAGACATGATTTCTTGTTGTGTTCCCCGCCCCAATGCTCAGACACTTTTACAGGCTGGTGAAATACACAGTTTTACTTTCACTTGCCATTCCTCAAGCCATTTGCAATCTATTAATTCCTTTTAAAAGGCGTGTTTTTCCTGGTCCCTTTTCAGTTCATCCAGTGTTACAGGCAAAGAGACCAGCAGGGTGTGAGGGGCGGGGGGGGAAGCATTAAGACAGTTTTGGCTGGGGAGGTAACAGGCAATAGAATTGATTCCTAAGGTTTCATTGAATATACTTTATCTAGAGTAACCAGTCATCCCATTTTCCCCCCAAAACCTAAAGAGCTTGAAATGCATCTTTGTGGAGGTAGTGAGCAGTTTGACAGCATGGCCAGGCTCCCGCTTACTGAGTCACAGAATAGTCAGGGTTGGAAGGGACCTCTGGAGCTCATCTAGTCCAACCCCCAAAGAAAGATCAAAGTGATCTTTCCCGTTGTCTGTTGTAATGGGCTCTGGGTTTTGTTTTTCCTGTGGACAAAAGAAAGAAGGTTGTTTGAATGCGTCTGGGGGACAGCTGAGACTCTTCCATGCGTTGGGATTTACCGAGTACAGCGTAACTTTTACAACAGAGACTTTACAGTGATTCCACAGCATAGCTTGATTCATTGCCATTAATAAAGGATGTCTGTAATAAAATATAATGGGTGGTATCCTTTTGTTACACTGAAATGAGTATTTTATTTTTTTTCTGTGGAAAATGGAAAATTTCAACTTTTGCGCTTCACAGATTGTCACCCTCTGCATGTGTTGGTGTTTGAGTTATGGCCTTGAAAGCAGGAAAATGCCTCTATCTTGCCAAGCATGTGTTAAATTAGTGTAGGAATATGGAGACTTTATTTTGTTACTTAATTGATCTGCAGGACTGTCAGATGCTACATGAACGCTTAAAGTGTAGGTAGTGACAAGAAGGATTTTTTTCAAGGTAACAGAGTAAAAAACGAAGATGCCTCAAAATCACTGGTGTTCAGTGGCTTGGCAGCATCGTGCAGCCTGAACACACTCCTGCTGAGGATTCCCCAGGGCTCAGAGACACCCTTACGGCCTTCATTATGCAGGCCCAGGCCCAAATACCTGGTTTTGCTCCTGATACTGTAAAGCAGCATTTATTTCACCTAATCTGAACTAAGGTCTGGCAAAGTGGGTTTAGCTTCCTCTGGTTTTACATTTAAATTAGAAGACTTATCCTAGTTAAGCATTAGTAACTGTTTTGGTGTTTTCTTCCTCAATAATATAGCTTCCTGCGTGAGCGTGATGTAACAAATACGTGCCAAGGTTTCTTTTGCTTGATGGCTATGCCGGCAGTTACCTGGTACCTAGAAGGCTGAAACTGCATTGAAATTTTGAGGCGCTTGATTTTGAGCACTGCGGCTTGGCTATGGAGAAGTCAACCTGGGCTGAGAAAAGCAAAGGCAGTGTTGCAAGAAGTGCATGTTACTGTATAAAATTTACTGCCAAGAGGAGTGATATAACTAGAAAATGTATACAGTAGCTTGCTGCACGCTAGCAGGTCTTTTCTGGGCTCCTAAATGTTAACTGGGTAGTAATGTAAGTTATTACACTCATTAAATTAGGCCACAAACAAGTCAACAATGATTCAGCAAAATGGTTTTGTTTGTATAGTGCAAGGAAGTCTGATAGATATCCAGTCAAACATTTATGGCTAAATGGATGAAGATTTTAACATTACAGCCTAATAAAAACCCCATACTGTGTGATTAAATAAGAGGGAAAGCAGTAAAAAAGAGAAAGCATAATGATGGTAACATGTAGGTCAGTTACAATTTAATTGTCATTGCACTTCATTGCTAACATATCAATTCTCTGCTGCTTAGCTGAGCAGAAAACAACAACTTAACATGTACAGTGGGCCCATGCCTACTCGGCAAACCCCCACTTCCATCACCTGCTTTCGACTACTTCCTTAACAGCCGCGTGAAGTCTTCCTGCTTTAATAGGATAATCTTGCTGGAAGCTCCCGCTGATTGTGTCCTCCCTGCGCTCAATGCATCAGTGATCAGTAAATTTACTTCGCACTCTACATAGATGCTAAAATTAGGTTGTTTGCATTACAACTTTCAATACTCCCGCAACAAGAAACACCTGCTTGCAGATTTATATTGTTTTATTTAATGGTTTAAAATAAAGATAGCTTTACAGTGGCAATACCCTGTTGTACTATATTGGAAGAGCACAACGGCTGATCATTTTTCTTACTTACCCAATTTATACTATATCTCCTTGCCATACAAGGTATAGCTTCATTAACATTAATTGCAGCTTTAGAAGCTCCATGGAAGTATTTATTCCTGCCAACTTTTTCCCACCATTTTATATTTGGTAGTACTAAGGAAAGCTGCGGGGGGGTTGGGGGGTGGAAATCTGTTTATATTTTGTGGGTTCTGTTGGGTTTTGTTTGGTTTTGATTGTTGGTTGTTTGTTTTTTTGGGTTTTTTTTGTTTTTTTTTTAATCTGGATAATTCAGAGAGGTCTCAAAGGGATGTTGGCTTTGGCACCTTTTTAACATGTTAGCTCTAAGGAATTATCTGTCTAGCTCACTTATGCTGATCTATAGTAAAGACTTAACAGCGTACATAACCAAACTATTAATTCAGGTGCCTAAGGTGATGTTTTTTTTATCCAGCTCTGCACAGATGATTTTTATATAGAGTAGAACACAGTTCCCACTTGGACGGGGGGACAAACAAAATAAAAGTAGGGGGAGCAGCCTGGCAACAACTAGGGGACTTCAGGAGAGAGGCTGGTAAAAATACCTATTCCTGCAAAACTGTTAGAGATAAAGCATTCAAAAGCATCGAATTCAAATACTGGGAATATTGTTGACTCTCTCTCTTCCTCTCAAAGTTAAGGGGGAGCTTTGTGATAAACATGGACAGACTGATCCAGCAAAGCTAGCCAGTGCTTTTGGGGCAACTCAAAAGCTAGCCAGAAATGATGGTTTTGTGTTAGAATGAGAGAATTTGGTGCATCTCAGATGGTGCAAGGAAATGGAAATGCCTTCGAACAAGAAACGTAGTTAAGTCTTTGCAGTCACTGGCCTATGTGCTCAGGTGTGTTAAACTGTGTACCTGTTTCCTGATTCTCCAAATTCACGCTGTAATTCTGTGTTGGGTGTGGGCTGATACCTGTCCCCAGGGATGTATCACTGAGCTTCCCCAGCTCTCAGGGCAATGTTCCTCAGCCCTCCGGTAGCCTTGTAGCTACCGTACAGTGAGCTCATCCCCTACAAATCTCCAAGCTCTAGCTGCTTCTTTGTGAAACAGCAGTTGAAAGACTAATGTGAAAAACTGAGACCTGAAAATTAAGGGCGTATTAACTTGACACTAGCATACGGAACATGTACGTTTCTGTACCGTAACAGCTAATGAAGTTGAAAAATCAGTTTCCCTTCTACTGTTTCATGTGTTAAACTTCAGCAGCTCACTATGTTTCACCTAATTGTGGGTCTTGTGAAGTGTGATGGCTTCCACCCAGTTTCAGACCCACCAGCCTCCCAGCCAGAAGATCACACACTTCTGTTTTTTAATTTTATTTGTTTTGAGAAAAATCAGATGAATCCTTGGTAGCCTTTCTTGCTCTGAAGGAAATGAAACCCACCTCTGTGAGTGAGGCTAGGGCCAAATGGTGAGATGGAGAATGAAAGTGTGGGGGGAAACTTATTGCACCATATATCCCTCCTGCTTAAGGAGGACCAGGGAGCAATGAGCTCCTCGTACGGCCTCAGAACAAGACCAGCAGGAAGAGATTTTTCCAGACCTGTTGACACTGCCGTGCATGCCTTGCACAACTAAGGCTCCTATGGACTTCTGTTTTTTCTCACTTATCCTTACTGGCAAGTTCACTGAATGTCATCTGATCCTCATGGTTCTGCTGTGGAACTGAACAGGACATTGAAATGGCACTTCTAGTTTTAACTGCTGACCTAAAAACTTTAGCTTGGCTATTAGTACTAAGAAAGCTCATGAGAGCGGGGGCTTCGATGTCAATACTAGACGATTGTTGTGTCATGTAGTAAAGTTTGTGAAATAGTAAAGTTTGTGTTTCTGTTTTGCCAGATTAGCTAGTTGTGCTCTGATTGCAGTTTGGGCATAGTCTAACTATGAATTAATATAATTTAGGATTTGCTGATTTATTGTATTTGTAAGCTTTTTTTCCTCTCAACAGCAGTCAGCTTCAAATGCAGGAATTTAATACATCTGGTTCCATATACGTTGGATTCATGTAGTACATGATGGTTGTATACATTTTTGGTACAACAATAATGGTAATATACCTCCAAATTCTGGTACAAAAAGTCATAAACAAACATAGGTATCCATATCTGAAAATTAGACTGTCTATTTTTTCAGAAGATGTACCCTTCAGTTTTTTTAAAAACAAAACTAAACAGTTTCTTCCTGAAGAAAACCTCCTGCGTATCACAGAGTTGCAGGAGCTAGGAGTGCTGAAATGCAAACCGTGCCATTGCTGCAGATGTGTCGCCCTGGTTTTCTTTTGTTGGTGCCCAACCTATTTTATCTGCTTTAACTTATCTAGAAATATTACCTGAATAAATATCTGAATTTTCAAAATGAAAGGAGAATAAGAACGTAGATTTGGTGCTTATTGCAAAATTCATGAGTGGGTGGAGATTCTTCCAGTAAGGTGTTAAATCAGTTTACCTCCCAGGAGGGCATGTCTGAATGGTGTCCTCAGGGCAAATGTCTCCCTGGGCTCTATTTTCAAATCTCTTACAAGCTGCTGGTGTGAGCAGGTGCAACTGGACAATTTTTGGTTGAACTTCTAGGCTGCTGATCTTTTTTGGGCCACCCTTGCAGGCACAGGTTTCTGCAGGGTGGGAAACTGCACATCAAACGTACTTCACACAAGTACCTATTATCACTGTAGTCCCTGGCTGCTTAGGAGCCCTGGGCCTGCTTCCTCTGGACGTGTCCTCTCCCCCCAAAGAGGATTGTGGTCCCTTTGCACTAGCCTTTAAGAGCAGGATCGGCTTGCATAGGTAATAGGCCTCTCCCTGTGAAATAATTTAATAGCAAGTGCACTCCTCTGTGCACCTGAGAGCTCCAGGAGGTTTTCTGCCTTCTAGCAGCAGAGTGTCTCCTATAGCTCCCCATGGTGCAATACGTCTCTGCAATCCACACCCTCGCTCAGCATGACCAGCACCTAATAGGCACCGTTGAGCCCCATTGCAATAGTATGTATTAGTGGCTTTAGAGTAAACTGCTTGCAAAAATCAGCCTAGATAAAATACCCAGATGTTTATGGTCAAAAGGTGTATTGGGAGCCAGTGAGGCAGCAAAGGCCTATTTGGAGTGTGCGTTTCAAGGCTTAACAAGATTAACGTCTGTATGTACAAGTCTGTAAGGGCCCAATTGAATACTGCTCCTTCTATACCTGTTTTTTTGGCTAGTTAAAAGGTGAGTTTTGATTTCTTCTCAGTGGTGTAAACAAGTGCAGTTTGGGCTCCGCTGATCAGATGCATAGCAACACAACTGTTCCACAAATACTACACTTGTAGATTTTACCTAATTTTCTCTGGTTTCTTAACACCGTTATCCTACTGATGCAACACAAACCCTCTGCCCAGGTATACAGTGACTACAATGATGGATGAAAATAAAATCTAGCAACAGCCAAAGAACTTCCACGTTGGGTTTTTTGTCCCTGAGCTTTTGATGCTACGGTGCTGCTTGAGCTATACAGGAACACAAGGAATGAAGATGTAGTTCAGTAAAAATCACGCAGATATTGAGGATGACAGCCAGCTCTGCAGTAGTGTGGCGGGTTCTGCTTTCTCAGAATCCCCCTCTTCCCTCTGATCACCGAGTAGCATCCGTAATATTTTTATTCCCTTTGAGAGTCTTGATGATTTCATCCTGCTTTCTCTCACAGCACAAAAAGGTATAGCATTTTTGGCTGTGGGGGCCAGGGAAGGGTGAATTCTGGGGAAATAAAGACCTGTTCATATTGGGTAAAAGGGCCCATCCTAATGTTTTGGTTTTCATAGGTACCTGATTTCAATTCATGAATCAAAATTTATTTTTTTTCCCTAAGTATCTGGCAATATTTTTTTGCACTTTGTAATTTTATCTCCTGCGAAGTTAAGGAATGGCCATAAACATCTTTATATCCAGCAGCACAGAGTCCAGGTCTGTGGTATACTGTGTATTCCCAAGGTTTGCCCATTTTATTTGTCGTCTTTGTAGGCCCTTATGCTTTTTTGGGGTTGAGAGAGGGGTCCTGCATTTACCATCCAGCCTGCAAGTAGGGCACGTGCTTCTTTAACTGCTGTGGTTGGTACTATTCTGCATCTTGTGACATAATTTTAGGTGGCTTATTAGACTTATGATTGATGACAGCCAAAAGAGGATATACAGCTACTCACTGACATTCATGCTTGCCTTTTAAATATCATGCTGTATAGCTTCAGATCCCTATTTTACACTCAAGTGCTCTAAGCTCCACGTTAGTGCATCTCTTCCTCCTCCAAATTAACGCATTCCTTTAAATGGACTAATATTTCAGTGGTGGGTTTCTAAACAAATTCTGCATTGTTTGCCCTTTTCTTTTCTCTTCTTACATTGCTTGCTTCTCAGTCAAACATTAACAGTCCTCTCCACTGAAACTAAATTGTAAATATCCCCCTTGCCATTATGCCGGACCCTGGCTATTTCTTTTTTATTTTTTTTTCCTTCTCCTTATTAAATTATGTTTACCTGAATACATCAGGTTCATTTCACCTAGGCAGGATGTCCCATTAAGCATGACAAGTAGAAGGTTGTGAGATTAATGCCCTTCTTGAGCCTGAATTAGCGTGTCAGCATCTTTTCAGACCTGGGACCAGAGAACACAGGAAGCATGCCATAATGGACCTTAGCCTTTAACTGAACTGCTCTAATATTATTCCTATAACAAGACTACTTTTAAAGAGGCTCATTATTGGCTTCATTAGATATGTTACTTGCATCAGTGGCTGTAGTTACTCGTATAATATGGAAGAGGTTAACATAGCGTATTTTTTATGTATTATATGGCATATAGCTTGAAGTAGCCAAAAGGTTTATGGCGATGTAATTGGTAGTTAGTGTGAAATTTGTAAGACAAATAGACAATACCTAGGGTAACCCCTATAATCCTCTCCTTTCAGTTTTTTACAGCCACCAAAGGGCCTCATTAAAACAGCAGTCAGCACCTTAGTGAAAAGATACAGTGCTTATAGTGCCCAAATGTGACAGAAAATCTGCATTTTGTAAATCTGACACCTTTGATAGATTATACAGTGTGAAGCCATTGCTTCTGAGCATTATGATAGCGCTTAAGGTTCTCTTCTGAATCCAACCGTGCTATATTCACTGGATATAACAATGTGAAAAAGAGCTGGTTGAATAAAATAAAGCGTGTGAGATGGAGAGGAGCCTTTTTTCCTTTGATACAAAGCTCATCTCATGCAATGGGACTAACAGCTATGGTTGATATTCCTGGCTCTGCTTGTACCGAGGGATACAGGCATATAAATATTGGCAAAATAACTGTTTAATATACACATGCAAAAGAAACTCTGCCTACATTAACCAGTTTATATGGCTGCTGTAAGGAAAGACTGTGTAGAGCAACGATGGTATTAAGACTTTCTTTTTTTCTGTTTTAGAAGCTAAATTTTGCTGTTGCTTAAACTTGTGTAAACCCATGTGGATTCCATCACCCTGAGTGAATCCTGTTGTCTGAGTCCTCTAAATCTGGTGTAATGCACTGGCTTACATGGAATTAAATGGACAGGCGTAACAAAAACAAGGATCTGACCCAATGAGTTTGTTATTCTTTCAGCTTGTTTATAACAACAATGAAACAAAAATGAACTGCATAATGTACGATCTGAGTCCTGTGGTGGTTGTATGAAAGCTTAGTTCTTGATAAGTACGTTATAAGCTGTAGTGAGATATTTTAGTTACTTAAAAACATATTTGGTAGAGTGAACTATTCGATACAGCAAACATGAGTTGCCATGGCTGATTAGTTGCAACTGTTTGCTCTGATCACAATAGGCAACCTCAAACAGCCAGAGGTCCAAAGGAGTAATTATTATCTTCCCCTCCATTTAAGAGATGGGCTCATGTGTCTGGAGCTGCAAAAATCTTAAGAACTTGCTAAAAATAAAATGAAAGCTATCACTTAGCTCCCATTGCCTTCTTTGCAGCAGAGGAAGTTCTTCTGGATTTTTTGCTCAGGGGGATGGAATGTAGGTTATAATGTTTACTTGGGCTCCAAATGTGACAGCTGTTTACCTCTTCATCTGGTAATTGAAAAATTTCCTTTTAAATTAGAGCTGCTGTAGACAAAGAGTGGAGTAGAAGTCGCGTTCAGTTCCCTGACAAAAATATGGCACTGATAATTCTGAAAGAGGTATTTCCAGTTAGTTCTTTGATCATTTCAAAAAATGTACTGCTGTGTGCTGCTAAAATAGGAATGCAAACAAAACCAAGGGGGAGGGATTATATATGTGAAACCCTTGTATTCCCTTCTGCACCAGGATTTGTTCCTGCCTATGGTAAATCTCCTGTTTAAAGGTGCAGAACCGGTCCCTGAGAATAACGAGAACTAAGTTAACACTGCTGAAGTGCTCAGTGATTCAGGGAACTTTAATTGTGATCCCTCTTGAAAACCAAAAAAAACTATTCAAGAAGAGAACCTGAAAAGAATTTCTGAGCGAGAATTTTCACAACTTGGAATTTAAGTTTTTGGGGGTTTTGTAGGGTGTGTGTTTGTTTTGTGTGTGTGTTTTGTTTTTTTTGGTTTTTTTTAAGTGCAAGTCATAGACGCTTTTGAATCCAGTAGCAAAACAGGAAATAACTGAAGTTATACTGGGAATGAATCTGTGGCCATAATTATTCTTTTACGTAATATGGGACACAGCAGCCTTTCTTCATAGAGACTTAGAATTTTAAAATCAGTGGCAATATCAGAAGTACCCGACAATTTTCTAGTGCCCTTTAGGAAAAAAAAACATATCTCTGACTATGTTATATTGACCCATAAGGTTGTTCTCTTTCAATAACCTGATTCAGGTGAAGCATCTTTCTGTTTTATTGTTGCTTTCCCAGGACTATTATCACAACTACTCACTATTCTTTTTGTAAGCACAGAGTTAAAATTACAGAAGGGTGAAAGTTGTCTCTTCTCATGATGATGTGGAGAAACTCTTTGTGTCCTCTGCTGCAGTGGGTTACCTGAAGTGTCATCACCAAAGAAGTGACTCCTTTTAATTACATTCCTCATTTCCAAGTTGTCCAGAAATTATTTTTTGCAAATAATAGTTATTAAAATCCATGCCTAAGCAAATCCCTAAAGGGCAACAAAACCTCCTCTCTCTCCTTCAGTATTTGGCGATCGGTAGAGTAGATCTAGGCATACTTTTTGGGTTGGGCAGAGATTGGGGCAGTGCGGACGGAGAGGCCGCATTAATCCCGGGTGGCAGACCGGAGGGTTGCTGGGCTTCCTTTCTCAGCCAGGGAGTTTCTCTCCGTTGAATCATGGTTTAATTGTTTGTTTAAAAAGTAAAATTTTGATTCCCCAAAATCCTTGTGAATTGCAGTCCCTGATGTGGGGCAGGAAGCGAGTGTATGTACCTGTATTTCTTGTGGGAGGACGGTGTGAAATATAAAGGGCCTTATTTAATCTTGCACGAGGATACTCAGCAGCACGTAACAGCAAATTGTCTCAGTCCGTGCATACCAGAAGCGATTCAATTCTAAGCAGCAAAACAGAGGCTTTCTTAGGTGTAGATAATATTCAGAGCTGGACCAGCAAAAAGCCTTTCAAATTAACTTTTTTTACCAAAGTCTAGGTTTTGATCAATATGATTGCTTGCACTGCAAAATGAGCATTTATGGGTATCATGTCTGGGTTTTTTAATTCAGTGGATTATTCACATCTGTTAGGTGAGAATTACAGAGTGCTGAAATAATGTATTCTTGTGTTTTAGATCTATCACTGCCAAGGGCTACTGAATAGTAAGTATCAACATCTGTGTTACTTCTTCTTTGAGTTTTCTGATTAAACGTGTCTAAACATTTCAGCTCCTACTGGAAATAAAAACAAAAGTAGTTTCAAGCCAGTTTGATGTAGGATTTCAGCAAAATGTACTAACAGCAAACATTAGTTAGGGGTCTGCATGTGCAATTAGCCCTAAATAACATTAACCTAGTGTTGCGATTTGTATTATTGAAAGGACATTAGGCTCTTGAAACTGTAAATAATGGAGTAAATATAAATAACGGTACCTGTATTTTGACAGTGATGTTCCACCTCTCGTTCCCTGCATACACAAAAATCATTCAAATGCCTTTTCTTTCTCTGACAAAAATATTCATTAAAAACATTTCACTGTGCTGCCTTTTAATATAGTGCGGGCATTCAACCTGCGCGGGAAGCTTCCTGGAACCACACAAATACTGTGTAATTATCTTGTGGCTCCCTGCTGGCTGCTGCATATTCCAAGCACAAAGTGAGCAGCACATTTCTAGAGCCTGACTTCTGTCTTCATTGTCCCTGCTTGGAATATGAAGCTCCACTTCATTATAGCAGACCTGATCAAACTTGATAGATTTAGCCATTATTCTTGACTGTGTCAACTTTCTACAGCTTCTTNGGCTCTTTTGTTTTGCCACCCAGGGAATGCATCTTATTTCTAGGCACTCTGCCCCTCTCTCTCTCTCTCTTTTTCTCTCTCACTCCATCTCTATGTCTCTCTCCTTCCCCCCACCCCCAAACAAACCAAGGTTTCAGCAAATAATGCTGCTTGTGCATCATGTGATTCAAGGAAAATAAGGATTGCAATTTTTTCTCAATTGTCCTTTATGGTTTTTATTGACTATTTTTTTTTTTTCAGTTTGTTTCTATAAAAAAAATTATACTGCAATATTGACATACAATACAGAAAAGCTTTGAAAATCCTTATTTTCTGTTAGTGGTACAATAAATTTAGCATTGTGAGGATTTTTTGTCTGTTTTATGACAACTTTGAAGTAGCACTTCAGAGTTCATATTTTCAAGGATGATTCAGAAAAATGTGTCTTACCAAATTTTATAAATCATTACTCTGTTTATTTAACCTAGAGACATACCGCCACATTTTCGCTGCAAAAGGCATTAGATCATTCTTTGGGCAAATACAGATGTTGATACAACTGGTTTACCATAACAGATTGCTTTGTAGTTTTTGAGAGTTGCTATGCAACAATAGAGAAGTACGGTGCAGCTCTAACTGATATTTTAAAGTACTGGGTAAAATGCAGAGCATTTTCATAGCTAACCTAGCACACATCCCTTAAATTGCCACAAAATGAGTTAACCAATAGATGAGAAATTTGCTCCCAAATTTGTAAGAGCTACAGGGTCGACTCATCATTACTGTTGTTAACAAATATGATGAATGCAACAATGAAGCTTTTAAAGCTTTATAGTTGATCTATAGTATTTGTTATATTGGTATGTACATTTCATAGGCATAATAAATGTGGAAAAACATTTTATAATTAATTTTACTTATTAAATAGCAATTACAAATTTTTAAAACTTTAGAAAGAGGCTTCTTTCCTTTTGTTTCTCTTTTGGTTGCAGATTAAAAGGTAAAGGATGCCTTATAATTTCCAATAAGTTTACTGAAAGATTCTTAGTGAGGTATATTGCTTATCAGCATTTAAATACTGTTAGGAATTGGTATGACTTAAATTTAGTGCTATGCTTTTTAAATTAAAAAAAAATCATTATTTTTTAGAGTGGCATTTTCAGTCTCACCAAAAGCTTCTCGGCATCTTAAAATGTAAATTGCAGAGAAGCAACACAAAGGATAAAGAGAAGATTTTGAAGGCAATCACAGTGATCACTTAATTCAGTCTCTGCATATCCACTTGGCATAAGGTAATTAGAGTGCCACATTGCTGTAAAGACAGAAAGCTTAGGGTACCATTCTGACTCACCCAGACGATAATACATGATTAGAAGTCAGTGACAGATCACAACTGCTGAATGACCCACCAAGGTCTTATCAAGGGCAAATCGCATAATTAGCATGCACTTCGCTGGCAGAGGAGTACAGTGCTATTGTTCTGGCACAATCAAATTAGCCCAGCCAATGAGGTCACCGTTCCGTGACCTTAAAGACATTTTGTGTTTTATTTTTCTACCACATAATAAAAATTAAAAAAAAAAAAAAAACAAAAACCAACAAAAAAAAAAAACCCCAAACCAAAAAACCCCAACTGAAACCCCCAAAACCAAACCCACTTAAAACAGAACTGAAGTTCTTGCGGACACTGAAAATATCCGTTACGAAGGCATTTTTGGAACACACTCTGCCGACTCCTTAGTTCATCATGTATGGCATAAAGGAGTCAGCTAATGCAGTCTGACCCTGGGGGACACATATGTAATGGAGCCACTTTGACAGAAATTCAAGCATCTAGCGAGGCCTGGAACTCATTTGCCCTGAATGCATCCGCACCATCATGCACATAACGGGGGAGGGGGAGCCTTCATGCAAACACAAAATCTTTCCTTCATTATGATAATTAGCACAATTATCTTGATTTGCTCATTTTATCTGTATTTTCCCCAAGGTTTGGCCATTTTATTTGTCTCCCCACTGCTCCTCCTGAATAGGGCTCTCAGCTGAGAGCAAGAGTCGTTGGGGATGGTAGCCACTAACGATACTTCAGGCGTGTCATCTGCAGACCGCTGTCGTTCTGTACCACAGTGCTGCAGTGTAATATCACTAAAACACACACAAAGAGCCTTTCCTTTCTGACCCTGGCAGTCCTCTTCTGGCTCCGCACACTGGAGTGCTCACCAGGCCAGTGAAGAAGTAGAACCTCCCTGTTCGCAGCACAGTTCTCCAAAGCGGTCAGAGCCATGAACTCTTGTTTTTTAGTTAAATTTGGAATTGTTGGTATAAACCTGCGTTTTGGTGGGGTTTTTTTCTCCTTTGTTCTCTAAACAAGAATATGGCTTTGAATTGATCTGCACACTTGTTAATATGCATGGTAAATAGAAAGGCCATTGTAACTTTTTCTAAAAGTGAGAACATAGCCTTTATTTGTATTCTCTTCCATTAGCCTGCACATATTTGGGCTGCGTATCCCAACCGCTCCTGGATAATTGGATCAAAAAGGTCTATAATGAATTGTCTCTGTCATGTCTAGGCCTCTGTCATTGCTTCTCTTTACTACTTTTTTTTTTTTTAAAGGCTGGGTTAAGTTGACTCAAGATAGGAACTCTAAAATGTTTATATTTCATTAATTTAGAGATGAGCTTTCGTGTTCAGTCAAAAGGGAAATGAAAGCACAACATTCGAATAGCTCCCTTTCTTTTCCAGGGTTTGGTCCTAGGACTTTTTCAGATATGAGAGCTGTTACATGTGGTATTCGTGCATGACAGGCTCTTTTCAGCCCTCCTCCTCATTAATACTACATCACTCCGTACATTAATACTGTTTGTGACATCACAAGAGTTCTCCCAACAAGCAGTAATGATGTTACAAACGGAGAAGCATGACCTTGTAGGTTAGCGCACAGGAGAAGAGGTTGTGAAGGTGGCATCTACTATTTGCAACATTTTTTCCTGTTATAATTAGTCATTGTGGAGAGAAAAGCAGGCAATAAAGGCTAAACTGATGCATGCTTAAATAACGTATTTTCAGTGTCTCACTGGGCATGAAAGTTCAACTTTGAGCCAATTAAATAATTCCAGATATAACTTGGCTTCGTACATACTACTTCTGCTTTATGCTGCTGATGCTGCGATGGTCAAAGATTATACAACAGCTTTGTGATCCTTCCCTGTTCCCAAATACATTTTTATTGATAAACAAACAAAGGTTCTTTACCGACTTATGGTTTGTAGATAAAATACAAGAATTTATTAGAGAAGGGAATTCAAATTAAAGATTGGGGTTTCGGGGTCTTCCCTAAAAATGAATTCCGACAATACCTTCCGTTTATTGTAAATACCGAGGCTGAGTCTGCGAGGTGTGTGCCATTGAAACTTTTCTGTGTCTGGCAGAAAGCTTATTTCTAAAGGTCTCGTTGATTGTGCAAACACGGGAACATTTTCTTTTCTTGAGAATTAATATTGACTGTGTATAGAGCGACAGCAGTACTCCATCTATCCACAGAAATCATATAAACATACATAATTACTCTGAAAATCTAATCTATTTCTGGATACTTAGTTCATGTGATAACTTTTGTTTCACTGCATAAAATGATAAATTATATACAAAGAAGCAATTACGGTTGTTCTTGAATCAGAAAGAGATAGAAATACACACTTTGTAAATATAGACCTACTCTTCCTACAAGGCATTTATTTCTCCAATTTCAAAACCGTGTGTGTTTGTATATGGATGAGTGTTGGTGTGTGAATGTTTACCTGTCTGCACAGAAATAAAATGAAAAACTGTGTCTCTGTATATACTGCATGTGTAGGTGTATGTATAAGCTTATAATAATTCATAGTCCCGTAAGCTCTTGGTGGACATTCCTGCCTCAGTCATTCAGCCCCCACCATGAAAGTCCCCTAACAAACAGGATTAAAATTCACTCCTTTCAACCATCCTAGGCATTTATTCCTTCCTTTTCATTGAGCTACATTTGTCTGATTTAACAAGATAAGATTTGAGTGCTGATGCAGCCCGTTGTTAATGCAGCAGCCGCATCCACCATACCATCGACACTATGCATCAGAGGGATGCATAAATCAGGTATTCAAAAAAAATTAGATATGCAGCACACCAGTTTTATAGTCCCAGCCTCAGAAATTGAAATGGCCCAGATTAATGTATTATATCTTACACACTGTCCGAGTGAATCAACTTTAATATATTGAACAGATTCGCAGAACAAGACTTTGTTATCTAAGGAGCACTCGGAAGAAGGAATTGACCTGAGGATTTGATTTGGTTCAGGTAGTTCATGTTGTACAGCAGCATTTGAATAGTTTCACATAAAAATAAAATTTGTATCAGAAATATTTCACATCATTCTGGGCTTGTTCACATTGGAGCTTTGCAGTGGGGCAATATTACAGAAACAATGTCCAGCAAAAAGATGATTTTAACCTTTGCTTCAGATATGTCAAAACAATATAATGTAATTTTAATGCAAGCTGCTGTTTCGTAGCAGAAGCGCTTCCACACACTGACTTTAACTAGTTTAGGTTTATACTGAAAGTGAAAAGCCTATTGAGTTTCGTATATGATGGAAACACCACAGTTTACACCAATCTGCTCGCAGAGTGTATGTTCTGTTTGAAGCCATGCAGGGAGATGCTTTCTGCTGTACGCTCTTGTGACAACTCGTAAAACAAATTTACCTGCATAATCAATCATGGGTGAGTGTCAACCTGTGTGTGTGTGTGGAGGGGGGTCCCTTCTTTTATTTTGAATTACCGTTACTATTAGGGCAGAGTTTGCATGGCCATTTGCTTATTGAAAATAAGACAAAAACCTGATTGAGTGAGATGAGGCCTAAGAAGGAATCGGAGGTATGTGCTGAAGAGCTGTGAAGCATGTTTGCAGAGACGTTTATTTTGCTTATTCCTTTCTCTGACTTATCATCTTAGTGGGCAATTTGCTACAAGTTAACAGCAGGTGTATTGTGAAGTGAGTGGTTTTGTAGCTCCTCTTAGTTGTTCCCTTCTATGCAAAAACCAGAATGGGTTTTACTGGGTAAAGAGTCACCTTGTGCTAAAGTATAAGGAGGAAATCAGCTGGGCACAGTCACCCCCTCTCCACCCAGAGCTCTTCTTTGTGGGGATGTACGTAAAGGGAAATAATAGCTTAGTGCTTCTTCACACATTCAATAGCGAGTGATTAGAAAGTGCTTACACCTGTAATTGTGCTGTGCTAATTAGCGCTGACGAGAAATTCCATATTCTGAGCGTCCACCAGGTACCTTGAAGGGCACTGGGCAGATTTTGTTGGCATTTGCACACCAAGAGATGCGAAAGGTGCTGAATAGGATTTTAAAATACACAGGCATCTAACTCTACTTGAAATCAGTAGGAGTTAGGTGCTTCTCAGACATCCAGTGCCTCTAAAATATGGCGAGGGAGGACTAGAGTCTTTTAAGCCTGCCCTTTTAGAGCATTTTATGTCAACCTATTTGTGCTGTTTACAAGATAGATGTTTAAACAGATAAGGGTAGACTGTGGCTGATCTAATGTCGTTATATAATGGCATAGACTATAGAAACCTTCTTGTTAGATTGTAACAAGAGTCGAAGTCTGGGATAAGGAGATGAACATGTTGAATTACGCCATAGGAAAGCAATTAACAGTGCAGGGAGAAGCCAAGTCTGTTAGTCGGTGGTTTGTTTTTTTTTTTTTTTCAGGCTGGCCAGTGGATCACACCAATGCAGTGAACAACACCAGGAGCTGGTGGAGATAGGTATTTTTTTGAGTTGTTTGGGTTTCTTTGAGGCTATTCTAGACACTGGGCAACTTGCATGTTTTTAGCTTTGTCCAGAAGACACAGTCCAGCCTGAATTAATTTCCCAGTCTTTATTTATTTTATTTTCCATAACAAATGCTATAATTTACAAAGAAAGAAATTGTAGTTAAGTGTGTTGTCTTTTTTAACTCGAAGGCAGTATAATAACAAATGAAGGTAGGTTCATATGCTTTTTCAACATACAACACACACCCGCACTCCCCCTATTCCTGCCCCAGCCACTTTATATGAATTATATCTCTGTCTTGGTTAGGCCTGGTAAAATGTTGTCTATCTATACTGATATAAATGAAAGACAGATATTATTGTCAAATTAGCATTTATTGTGTGCTGCTAGAAAGGATGACTTTTCAAGAAAGCCTCAGTGTCCAGCAGCCTGAAGAGAAATCTTGGTTTATCAACAAATTTACCATCATCTTGTATAAAAATAATCAAGTGTAACTAATGTTGAAGGTGCACAGGTATCCAAAGTCAAAATGTTGACATTTTAAGATATGTTTATATTTGCCCTTAATTTTGGAAGACCTGAGTGTTTTGCTCAGTGTGTTTCTGTTGAGTACTGAGACCCCATGCAAACCATCCATTTTCATCAAATGGCCTTTATTATGGAAAGCTCTCTGTCCTACAAAAAGTAGCTCTCTTTAAAACTTTTCCTCCTTTTTATTAATTCGTATACTTTTTTCCCCACTACAAAAATCAGAAATCATCAACTTTACAAAATCATATTATAAACTTGTAAATCAGTGTGAGTAGAAATATCCAATAGAATTCATGCCACTGTTAAACCATTCAGACAATTAGGAGAACATTTTAAAACCAAGTCACAGTTATTCTGATGCATTAAGTATAACTCTTTAATGTTGCAGAGTCTGTGTCTTCCATCTGTTCCATCAATTAAACCGTACGTTGATCTATGAAGTTATTAGCATCAGCCGAAGTTCCAAACAGATCTGTTTTGCCACCAAAGGAAATCCTACATTTAGCAGGAACAATAATGTAATTGCTGTTACAGCCCACCCACCCCCCACCCCCAATTATTCATATTTCTATAAACTTTTCTTTTACTACAAAATTAAATTTGAGTATTGTGTTCTCTAGCAAAGAGAATTAGAAAAAGGTTTGGGTGGTACTTTACTCTCTGTGCTGTTGCAAGAGTACCTGGACTTTTATGGATAAACAGTGACCAGAGAAATAGTTGACAGGATTGGCGTTCCTTTATCCCGGTTAAACTGCTGAGTCTCCTTGGCTGTTTCTAGCTGTCACCACCAAGTACAAGAGTGAGCTATGGAGACTGTTCACAGCACAGGAGGTTTCAGCTAATTAAGAGAGTCTCCTCATCAACTTTAAAGTGGCCCCATTGCTCATGGAAAGAGATGATAATGGTAAAAATACTACTGTCTTTAAACAAGTCTGAAGCTCCTTTTGGAAGCAGATATTTCTGGTCAGTGAGGAGCAAACCAAGTTTTTAGTGTAGTCATCCAGGGAAACCTGTGATTGTCATTCTTGTCAGTTATTAGGAGATCTTAGAGGCTGCTTGTTAGCTGGAGGGGTTAATTCTGTGTAACTGAGAGGGTTTTTGTTCTGCCACTTAGAGTTCAGTCTTGAGGTGTTGCTAGTTAGGCACCAGACAGAGGCAGTCCCTGAGTCTTTTGAACCATAGTCTCACTGGAGCTTTGTTCATCCCCTTATGGAAGGGTAGAAAATGTAGGAAAGGGGTGAATTATATTCTTGCAGATGGCTTTGCTCACCTGATAGGCAACTTTTCTCCATCCAGATGAAGCCTCTACCTGGTTTCTCATTTAATTACAATTTGGGAATGCTACAGCTAATAAGACAAGTAACAAAAATGTGGATAAGAAGATGCAACAAAATGGAATGGAAGTGTGCCTTCTGATGAAGTTAGAGATGGCAACAGTTCGCAATTGTCCATTTTGCTCGCTATGACTCTTGTCAGTGCAGCTACGTCTACTGAGTTTTGGAGACTGCAGATGGTTATGACAATAGGCAACTCTCTGGCTGTAGGTAACGGAGCAGTTATTGGTGCTGGTGCGGTCTTAGAAATTTCTTTTTTGATAATAGGCTTGATCTCTTTATAATAGATTGAACTTTAACTGAGTGACTCTTCACCCAGGTACCTATTTCTTCCTGGGGCTAGGAAAGGGAAGGAATTGCTCTAAGCATAGGAAAAGGCATGCTGATAATATGGCAACTGTCCCTTTCAGCGTTGTCAAACAAGGTGGGTGACAAGGTTATCTTTGTTGGATCAGAAAATAGAAATATCTTGACAAGAAAGAGCGTCACAGTGCTTTGAGAAGTCTGCAACAGAAAGAAGCAGAAGCAGTACCAAGTAGCCCATTTTGTGATGTAGTGAATAAGTTGTCCCTTTTTCTTATTAAATGTCTCTCCAAGTTGAGGCTCCCTAAGTCTTTCAGGATGAGCTTGTCTTTAGCCGAGCTTTTATCTTGGCTACGTGTTTGTGCTTGACACATAAAATTTCATAAAATAACTCTATGGGTCAATTTTTCAAGCCACATTGTCTGTGTCTTCCCTTACAGACTCCTTTATCAAAGTTTGAGATTTTTGTGCAAAGTTAGCTCTTGCCCTTGTCTCAATATTAGATTCCTGGAATCTCATTCTCTCTGCTTACTGTTGGAGAACTCCCTCCTTCTCTTTTCTTGTTGAATTCGTCTCAAAAACGACAGGTTTTAGTCCCAAAGCAGTCTAACTGGTCAAAAGAGGATTCAGCTGCCTATCCAATCATCCTTTTTCTGTTGTAAAACCAGTTACTAGGTAATTTAGAGCACCCTCACTTTCCAGTGTCTTACAACTTGGGGAAATATGTCTTAACATCTGTTATTACTGCAAATAATAAACTTGATGTCACTTTCTTGGCTTTCATTCTCTAGGATGACGTAGGGAGTCAATAGTTCTCATTAGTTGTGTATACCTTTGATTTACAGCTATGTGACAAATATGTATTACTGAAGGTAAGCATCTTGTAAAATAACATTCTTTACGTATGACTAACTTGTCTTAGAAAGAGAGCAAAACAAAAGCCTCCAGCCTGTCAAGTTGCCTATCACTTTCGCCTTTTGAATTTGAATCTAATCTGTGCTACCTCCCCTTCTCTCTTATACGGGAGACTGACAGACGGCACCTGGGACAAAAATGCTGAGCACTGAGAAAGTTAGTGGTAGGCTGAAAAGTTCCATATAGATACCCCATTCCTGGTATGTTGGAGAGCAGGACGCGGGTATCAAAAGCTTGTTTGTGGAATAGGTAGTTTAAGGGAAGATACCGATACCTGCATTCCTTGAGGTAAAGGAAAGAGTACAGCAATACCATTGTTGGAGAGGTGCTCATTTTGAAAAATAAACACAAGTAGTAAGGGGTTAGAATTAAGCAGTCATTTTCAAAATTGCTTTTATGAAACACATATGGGTATAAAAAGTATCTTTGTATTATAGATCGAATATTTACCAATCCTTTGATATATCAAGTAAATTGCAGTTCACATGATTCTTGATTGTTCAATAAAGGTGCTTTTACAGATATGTATTCTTCATGAGAGCAAATGTAGATCTAAACTTTTCCTTAAATTTAATATTCTTTGCTTTTTAAAAAAAAAAAAAAAGTCTGTGAAAACATGACCATATTTGAGAGACATCTGGGTGTTGGTGAGGTATGATCTTTCCCCAGGTTTCCCTTTCTCTTGAAGAAATAACCTTCCTTCGCAGTGCTGCTCTATTTTCTTACGCCCTTTCAATCCCATCATTTTACACGTCCATGTCATCCAAAATACTGCACTTGCCTTATGGCACTACTTCTTTTTCTCCTTATATATACATATTTTCTGGGCTGGAGCAGTACTTATGCATTTTTGCCTGCCTTGGTGCCCAGACATTGTAATTAGTACTAGTTCCTTGTAGCAATAGGATCCATGGAATTGGGATGCTATTGCAGTTTGCCTTGCATAGTCAGATTTTATTTGGATGTAATGCAAAGTTTGAATGTTTTGTTTATAAAAAAAAAAAATTAAAATATGTATCCCTGTAACACTTGTCCTGTAATACTTTAACACTGACCCCAAAACAGGGCAAAGTAGGGAGAAAAAATATAGGTGCACATGCCACTTCAAGTTTTAGACTTCTTCCCCTCCTTTGCAATTACATGTAAAATGAAAGTGTGGAATGATATTCTGAACCTAAAAGATTGTGTAATTTATTCCATGCACACTGTGTTGGGTTTTTTTTTAATCTGTACTTTTAATTTCTTATGCAGAACTTTATCAATCTATCTTTAAGAACACCCCTATTAGAAAAATCCAAACGCCTTCTTTATCAAGCCTCATTTCTTAAGTTCTTTCTGACATTTTAATGGAGGACATAATTCAATTAATCCATTCTTAAAAACTAAAAAGTGTGCCTGGGATGTATAGGATGTCAAAACATCTGGTTCTGAGATTTTGCAGTGATTTCTGCAGCGCTTTTGAAGGATATCAGCTAATGATATGAATCAGCTTTCTCAAAATATTCACTGCTCAAATACTTAGAAACCTTGAAACTTTTTTTCAGTGCAGGATTAAGGCTCAAATAGCAACTCATGGACAGTACAGAGTAAATCAATGAGATTCAGCTGATAAAGTGCAAACATGTATATTGTGGCTACTGTGTCAAGACATTAGGCTCCTTGTAGTCAATTGTGAACCATTGCCTCATCACAAAGCAGATTATCTAAAATAACTCAGGTTAAAAATGGCCTGAGAAGTAATTTTGCCCATAAAGGGAGCACTCTAAGGTGTCTAGTTTAGACATGGGTTTGCAAAGAATGGGTGCTGCCATAAGGGAGGTGAGGCCTACACCCTTACTTAGGATTCATACTGGTGGAGGAAAAAAAGATATATGCTATGCTGGTAATCATAGTTCATGAGTTCAGATGGTGGGTAGGGAGGAAGCTAAATAATATACTGTGGGGGTAAAGCGTGGTTCAGAACAGTGCATTATTGTATTCTGTGACTGAAGAAGTTGTAAAGGTGGAGGTGCCTACACGCCTAGATCTGGTGCAATTCATATCATCCTCAATTATTTTTTCTTTTTTTGGGGTTTTCATGGGAGTGAATCTGGCGGTGGTGTTGCAGGGGACTTGGTAAGATGAATTTTATTCTGATTTAAAACCTGAATGAGTTAGAAGGGAAACAACATAGAGGTTGGTTTTTGTGTTTTTTTTTGCTGGAGGACGTAATCTTTTTGGTTTATGGAAAAGAAAGTTTGGTATGGTGATATTATTACTGTGGTACACAAGCAGGTTAACATATAAGACTAGTGTTCCTGCACAGAATTCTTACCCAGCTGTCATTCACCCTTCAAGTGAGATGAGGACAGGACATTTTAAAGTTGCAAAGAAAGAGAGGGAAATCCTGTTACAACTTCCAGCGATGCCTTTGGGGAAAGCACTGTTCATTATTTCTTGATGCATTTTAGGATTTTTATATCATGTCATTCACTGTTTTGTGGATAAATATTTAAATGTATACCCACCAATGGTTGTGTCTTCCAAATACCAACTCTTCTTCTGGCAACTTTCTAAGTATATATCTTTATGTCTTATTTAAGAAGGGATCTTCCCCCCTGCCCCCAGGTGTTTGAGAGCACCTGACTTTAGGGAACCTCAATAGTGCTTTTAGAGCATGAGCTACTTTGTTGTACCTATTTTATAACAGTGCACCTAATAAAATCTCGGCACAGTTCTCCAGGTTTTTAGCCTGCCTGACACTGGCATGGATAGGGACCGTACAGTACGATGCTTTACTGCTGAGCTCGAGCCTCTGAGTTATGAAGTAGTATGTTTGCTTCTGGTCAAAGATACAATGTTAAGACAAATGTAGATGTGAAACTAGCTTTTTCGCTTGTTAAAACTGGAACTAGAGAGATTTGTTGTCCTGTGGTTCAAGGTAAACAAAAATATCATTGCGGTTATTGGTGTTGTTACTAAATTAGGAACCTAAGCTGTGCTATTTCCTGTTCTTTTTATAATTTATAATCTTACCAAATCATAGTATATAATAAGGGGGGGTAAAGATCAACCCTCCATGATTTTAGGTAATTTACAGACTTATCTAGCATCAGTGTATCAGATTGCTTCTGGCTTTCTTAGGAATCAGGGAGTTTGTCAGGTCAGAATGTTTGCAATTAGCGTATCCAAGGGATGTTACACAAAAAGTATTATTAACCCTTAATGAAGTAGTGTGTGTGTAATGTTAATTTTCTTACAGCATGTTTCAGAATGAGGATAGTTGTGCTTCAGTATTTGATCTATATACAGTTTATTTAGATGCATAACTTAAATTTTTACCATTATGTTGTTATATGTGCCATTGTTCATTATGCTATGTTCCCTTTGTGGCTGGAACCCAAAGGAAGTGGTGGAACAAAAGATGGAAATTGGATACCTACTCTTGTCTTGGGGAGAAAAAAAATTGACTGTTGCTCTTTCCAAATACCTCTTCCCAGATGGCAGACCCTCGACCTTCTCTTCTCACTTGCCATGGTCTGACATTCATCTTCCGCTCCTTTGCCAGAACTGAGGCCTGTCCTGTGCTCCTCTTCACCTGATCAAAAGACGTCTTCATTTAGAAGTTATGGCTGTACGCAGGCAGGGCATACTTGTAGCAGCCTGGGTGACAACAGCAAGGTAGTCACAGCCACGTGGCGTTCAGCACAGACTAAACTTGCAAACGTTTATTCAGCCCATCAATTTTTTTTTTTAATACTACGTTAAATTTTGTATTGATATAGCCCCATTATCTATAGGAATGACAGGTATCCTTTTTGAGTATAAACATCTTGAGGGATGTTTACAGGAGTTTAGTCATTAAGAACATATTGAGGAACAAATTAGAGCAACTTGTATGTATAGTTGTTACTAAACAAAATCCACTGATCTCCTTTCCTCAAGACATACAGCAATTTGAACAAATAACATTATATTCCAAAGCAATGTATTATTTTCCTACTTCTCAGCTGTGACGAGGTATGAGTTTAAGCAAAAAGAATGGGGAAAAGAATGGTGATACATCCAAGAAAATCACGTTAATAACATAGAATATGATCAAAAGAATACAAATACCATCAAACACGTACACTAGTGATTGGATTGGTGTGCGTGAAGTGAATATTACAAGTCTCCCTGTGTGTATGTCTTGTCATTTTACGTTCAGAGATTTTGACAGTAAATAAAGCTGCAGTGAAATTTAATACCAATGTAAATCTGGCTATGGTAGCCTTGCAGTGATTGTGAAAAGCAAAGGTTTTAATACACCGCTTTCCAAATGAACATTTCTAAGCAAAGAGATTTTGTGCAAAAATTCTAGAGTTTCATTAAGGGACACCCGTATACTTAACACACTTGGTCTAGCAGAAATCGGTAATAATCATCTTTAAATTCGTAAGTGGTAAAAATGTAAAGTTTATGGCTAGTAAGTACCAGAAGAGAGTTTTCCGTCAAGTGTTAATGATAAACCTGCTGCATGTAAAAACTACAAAAGGACAGTGCCTCTTTAACAGGGACTACTATTTGTGCTCCGTGGAGCTTTGCAGTATTAGTAAAGCAGCATGAAAGAGTTGATTTTCATTTTATGTTGTGCTTGTGAGGCATTAACATGATGTTCTAACACTTGTAAATGAATACAGCTCTTGCCTAATCTGTCATTTTAATGCCTTATAGATTTTATTTCACTCTGTGTTGTACCAGATTCTCAATAATAATAATCAACTGCTTTGTTGTTCTCTTGCAGAAATTAAATTTCTGTAGTGAGTGTACAACTAATAAAAGATGTTGCTTGAGGAAACAAAAAATAAATATGATGAATCATAAAAGTTGTATGTAGGGGGTTGCTCATATATGAAAGACAATTACTGAACCAGTGGTAAATTCATCTGATTCTCATATTGTCAACAGCTTAATAACTCTCACAAAGGGTTTAACCGTAGTAGCTTTGTCTATATTGCTGTCTGTAATCACAAATGTGAACCCTGTAGACACTGATGTATGTAAGAGCTATGTGTGTGTGTGTATATATTATTTTAAAAGGCTATTGACATTATCACGTTGTGTGCTTTTTCTGAACCTGAGAAACTTAGCTACTGTACTAACTTTGCCACTTCTGTAAGTCTAGCCATTCTCTTGTCATAGTCAGCCATGTGGTAGAGCACCGCAGTGGGATGTTTGGGAGCCAGAGCAGTGGGGAAGTTCTCAGTGTGTTGGTTAAACAGTGACCCTCACATAGAGTGCAAGAATGGATTATATTCAACAAGTGTCTAACAGACAGCCCTAGCTGGCTAAATACTCACAAATTTGTTTGTTTGTTTATTTATTATATCTCTAAACATGACTTCCAAGTATATTAAACACAGGTTAGCCCTTGGCTTCATCCCTGACAAAGCACAGAGAAAGAAAAATAGGAGAAAAAAGTTTTCATACAAATTCATGTCGCTCCTCTTGGATTTTGTTTGTCTCCTTATTCTTTAGGAAATATAGTTCAGTAGAAAGCAATCTGTTTGACTGTAAGTAGGTATATAGATCAGATTTTGGAATAAAACAGCTATAATATCAGGTACAATTTACTGCCTGATATCCACTGTTTTCTCCTTGAGGGATTACAAACACAGGTGAAAGGTAACTATACTATCAACTTCATATTTTAAATCCTTTCTTTCTTAACCTAAGTGGCTGTGAACAGAATAAGGCAACAGGGAACCAGGCTTTTAACCTGCATAATATGTGTCTAAAAGCATACACTTTTGGGCATTATCTGCTTCTAGTGTAGCCTCATCTTTTGGCTCCTACTTGACAATGTGGCTGCTAATTTCACTTGCAAGTGTACTGTAATTTCTTGTTTGATGAAGTATATGCAAAAGGATGCAAACAATCTTCTTTTATAGGAGTGCAGGGGAGTTGGTAAGGATGGTTAAGGCTCAATTCCTAAAACAATTTTGCATCCAACAGTTCCCATTTAACTAAAGTTTCCAAACAGCTCCGTTTCATTTTAGTAGGAACTGCAGGGTACCCAGCACTTTTAAAAACTTTGTTACTTTTTTCTTCCCCAAAATGAACTTGAGCTCCCCTAAATAACTAGCCACTGCTGAGGAGATTGAGTACCAATTTCTTCACTGAAAGGGTTGTCAAGCATTGGAACAGCCTGCCCAGGGAACAGAGGTATGCCCATCCCTAGAGGTATCTAAAAGATGTGTAGATGTGATGTTTATGGACATGGTTTAATGGTAGACTTGGCAGTGTTAGGTTAATGGTTGGACTCAGTGATCTTAAAGGTCTCTTCCAACCTAAAGGATTCTATGATTTTGTGATCGGGGTTTTCGGCTTTGATCTTGCCTGTGATACTGCAACAAGGAATGTCATTAAGCGGAGAATCATTCCAAGAGCATTTATATTGCTATTGCCAGTTTCTTATTCAGACCTGAATCCAGTGCTGTTGATGAAAGTGGGGCTGCAGAGAGACGGGACTTCTTTCTGTCCTGTAATACAGAGCATGGACTTGTGTATCTAAGTGACACCACCATGTAGCCTTATCCTGTCTCTTAGTAATCCTAACAGTAACCCTCAAGATCTTATTTTCAGTTTTTCCTGGTTCTTGATCAGACTTTTCTAGAAAACACATCTGGAAGAAAATCTGGAGACTGTATTCTCTGACGCAAAAGACCATATTTAGTGATGGTTTTAAATTTGGATACAAGCAGAGAAATAGTTTACAGAAATAACATGATTTTTTACTTCACTGCTAAAAGGCATATGATGCCATTATATGTATTTGTTTCTCTTGGTATGGACCTAGTGCTGCATGTAGATATGCCTACCAAAAGACAGGTGTAGGTCAAAGCACCTAAAGGAAGAGTCTAGATGAGAGAAGTAGAGTCGGCGGTGTGAAATGATAGAAAACTTGTAACCATCACAGAACACATCTACTTCATAAAACAGGATAATTCAGACTCGGAGGGACCTCAGAGGTCTTTAATCCAGTGTCCTGCCTAAAGCAAGATCATCTATTAGATCAGACTAGGTGGCTTAGAGTCTTGTCATGTCAGGTCTTGAGAAGCTCCAAGGCTGGAGCCTGCACAACCTCTCTGGGCAAGCTGTTCCACTGCCCGACACTGTCATGATTGGTGTCCTGAGCACATAACAGAAGCAATGCATGCTGGATAGTACAGGGGTTTTTTGGACAAGCTTGGACGTAAACAATGACTCTAAAATCAGGCAGTAGTTCTTGTGAGAGGCAACAAGGCCTGGTTGAGCGCACAGAGCATGGCCCTGGGAGCCAGGAAGCCCCTGTGTTTTCATTGGAGTTTTGTCTATAACTTGCTGAGCGCCTTCCAGCAAGTCACTTTTTTACCCCTCTGTCTCAATTTCTCCATTTATAAAATGGGGATAATAATACTTACCTACCCTACAGGGTGTTGTGAGGATTAATTAGTTGTTGGTTCAGCGCTTAAAAGATGTAAATAGCCATATAAATGCTGGATATTATCATTATAATGAGAAGCACACAGCACTGTAAGAAAAGAAATGGTCTCAAAATAGGTTGCATGTGCCATTATGACCCCCCACAAGAATAGCTTCTGGGGTTTATTTGAAACATCAGCAAGCATCAGACTTCCAAATCCATAGTTTGATGCTCTGTTATAGCAGTTAACATTATTTTTTTTTCCTCTTCCCAGTTATTTTTTTATAGTCAGTGCAAGTTAGAAAAACAAGCCCAGGTAAACATATGTAGTGGTCCTGCTTGAATAAGCACTTACTTTTATGATGTTTATGTTAAATATATAAGGATCATTAGGAGGACAAGGTGACACAGTCAGTTATTTTGATAGCCTCGAGGCATTTCACCACTGACACCTGGTTTTGAATTCCAATTGGAAATGACCCAAATGATCGTAAAAGTATGAAGTTTGTGTACCTAAAACTCAAATTTCAGAAGGCATTCAAAAATAGAGATGGCAATGATAGTAATCTGCACTTTGACAACACTTTCTTAATTGTATTGTGTAATTTAGAAACTAATCTGAAAAAAAAAAACCTTCAACAGGAGGGCTCGTCAGGGTTACTCTGACATACCAGAGTCACTGGTGCCAACAACCAGAGCTCTGGTAAGTGATCTCAGCAAGTCTAGTAGTGAAGCTCTGTTGCTAGGAATGTTAAAATGCCCACCCAAGAGTAAAAAAATCTGTCTTTATCACTCATTGTACAAAGTAGGACTCTTACCATTGTCATCGAAGTCACTGGGTCAGATCTGATTTCTTTTTTTCCCCCTGTATGAAATGGAAAAAAAATACTGTTCGTAGATTTCTGTTTAATAGTGTTTGCCAGACAAAGTAGAATTTTCACAGCACAAGTTCTATAGCTCAAGAGTCCTATTCACTCAGCATTTATTTTAACAGGTCTTTTATCCACACCTTCTGGCTTTAAAAAAAAAAAAAAAGAGGAGAAAAAACAGGGAATTTACCCACTTAAAGTAAGCTTTGCATCAAGACTGTCTTCTGGTTTTGTTTGTAGTGTTAATGAAATCCCGAGAAGACATTCATAATGATCTTCAGACACAGAACTCATAAAATGAATATTAACAGCTTAAAAAAAGAGAAGTATTTCCCACTCCAGCAGAAAATATATACTTCCCTTTCAATAAATATGCACCCTGTCAGGTAGTATTTTATAGGGAAGCGTGATCTAGTGGTACAAACATAGGTTTGAGAGCTAAAACTATATGCGTTCTAATTTTGCACGTAATGCTGAATTTATCTGTGGCTCTAGGCTCTGTGGCTCCCCTCTCCATCTGAATTCTCTATGCATAGCATGGAGATACTCTTGTATACAGCACATCATGCAGTTGCTATAAGGTGTTAAATGATAAAGTTTTGTCGCAGAATGTTTAGTAAGACTCAAGTACTGTTTGTATATGCCTGAACCCCCTGTATCTCCACAACCAACCTGGAAAACTTAAGGATGGGGTTTTTTTCATAGTTCTTATGTACGACTTTTTTTTTTTTTTTTTTTTTCCAATTCTGGACAAACAAGGAAATTTAGATTAGATCTTTCAGCTTTGAAATTCCCAGTGTGGACTAAGGACTGTCATTAAAATCAACTAGTTTTATCCAAGCTAGAATAAAGTCAAGACTTAGAATGTTTTGATTTCACGTTCAACTATTTAGATAAATAAATTTTAATTTGTATATTCTCTTTGACAAGTATCACTACATTTTACAGAGTTACAAACCAAACCAGACGGTGTGCAATGTCCAGTTCACTTTGTCAGGAAGTGTTGATGCTATTTACAAACCATCCTATATACAGGCACCAGCTCGGATTGCCATGAAACATAGTGCTGGTAGGTGGGTTTAGTGAGAGAAAGGAATACAGAGAGGCTTTGCTCAAATTGCCCAAAGCTGGGCTGGAAGCAGTTGTTGTCATCGTCTAGTTGTGTTTAATATGAAGTGTTTCGGGAAAAGGAAAAGGTCCTGTACCGATCATGTAACTTCTGATAACCCTTCAATAGGATGTAGGCACACGTTCCACTCAGTGTTGCTATTGCTGTGGGAGATGCAGTCCCCTTCACATCTCTGATAAATCTGTGCCTGAGAAAATGTGGTTTATTTTAGCATTATTTGTGTATTTTGCTCTTAAATATGCTTGCTAGCCACATAAATGTCTAAAGTTTTTAATTTAGCTAAGTCGTTAGCAGGGATATCTTGTGGCAAGAAGTCCTGTAGTCTATTTGTTCACTGTAAAAAGATGTTATATGTTTTGAATTTGCTACTGTCTCATTTAATTAATTACATAATTAAGTTCTTGAACAAAACAGGCTGAAAAGTTTATTTTTTCTGCATGCTTTGAGGTGGCTTTGCCATGACTTACCAACACATGAGAATTAATACCCAGACAGTGCTGAGCTTCATTATGTGATTCAGTAGAACTAGATAGCACAGAGGATCATGTTATCCCTCTGCTACAATTTCTGCCTGCAAACAGTTTTGGATTCCTATGAAAAAGAAAGTTTGGTTTTGCAGTGTTCTGACTTACTTTTCCCTTGTATTTAAAAAGAAGAACCTTGCAAATGTGATTCTGGCTGGTTATTATTATCTATATATGTTGATAATTATAGAATAATGATGTGCACGGGGAGTTCTGATGAAGGGTATGGAGGAAGATGATTGAAGGCAGTTACAGATGGAAGTCACAGATTCCTCTTGTATGGTGACAGTTTCCAAGCACTGTATGGCAGATTTTTCTCTGGCCTAATATGTAGTTTATCATATTTCTCTCACTTTTTATGACTGATTTATCTTTGCTTTGAGTTCTTTTTCTGAAAATGCTTATAGCACCCGGCAATGAATAAATGTAAATGATTATTTATGGTTTGTGGAAAATGACTCAGTATTTTCTTTAACTCATTATAGTGATAAAAGTATTTCTGTAGTGTACAAACATTTTTTCAAAACACTTTGTATGATGTATATACCATTCTATTGACCACTGAGTCCCATTTAAGAGCATGGGTATCACTTTCTGTGGGACATGTGGAACCCATGTGTTTCACGGTGCATATTACAGCCAGGTGAATTTGGGGTCTTGCATGGTTTTCTGCTGGTTTGTGTGGTTGTTTTCTGCTGGTTTGTTTGGTTAGTTGTGTTTTCTATTTTTGGGGGACACGACCCAAAATTTAAAACAAAACTTGTGGGAGGCATGCAGACCTACTGGCACATATATTGAAACTAGAAAGAAAAATGCTTCTTCAGACCCTTGTGAAGCAATATTGCTTAATTAACCCTACTTAAGCCCTACCTTGTGAAAAGGTTAATGGGATTTTTAATGACCTTGAGTGGTCAAGGCCTCAATTTTACATTTCTTCTGAAAGCAAATGGAAAATGGAACAAGAAAGCTGTTCAAACTTCTGTGAATCTGGAAAAAAATTGGTTTACAGCAACAGTTCAAGTCATTTCCTATTTTATTTGAAACGGTTTACCCATTCCTTACCTTGGATCCACTGACATCACTGTGGATGTCTGATGCAGCACTGAGTTGCCACTTACAGGATCTGGGTGCAGATTGCGCTTTCGCTCACTTGCTCGCAGGGTGGAGAAGGGCCCGTTGCTCTGCAGCGACCTTGTGCACAAAGCTGAACGCGAAGAACCATAACAGAGCTGCTGGTGTTGCAGCACACTATACGCTCACCCCAACCTCTTCCCCAGGAACCTCTCTGTGTTGCACAGACCATGAAGGGTCCATCTTTCTCCCCCTAGGGATAAACGCTTTATCACTGCTCTTCCTCTTTCTGACTCCACAGGTACAAACTGCCTGTTATTTGAAAAATAACCAAACTGGTCTGTACCCAATTAAACTCCAACCACAGATGTTCTCAATTGGTTTTTATCTCTGGTGTCTGCTGCTTGTGTTTAAGGCCCAAGGAATAGTTTGTACACCCAGTTTGTCCACTTTCCACAACTGTACTCTTTGCTCTCAGGAAAGTCTTGTGTTGACCGTGTCCCTAGCAGAGACAGAGCTCATCCACTCAATCCAATTTTATATCAGCCTGGTCACGCTGCATTTGTGTTGCTTTGAAGTTTTGTGTGGACTTTGCTGGTTTGGGTGGCTCTGACATTGTTCTGTCATACTTAATTCCTCAATATAATCCTGTTCAAAAAGTTATAAAATTGTTATTTTTACTAATAAGTGCCTTGCTGTTAAAGTATGATATAGGTGTATCTAGTTTTTTAAACATGACTACTACCAACTGTATTTCTGTTTCCATTGTGTTGTCTGTCCACAGGTTTCACAATGGTTTTCAGATCTTATTAATGAATGAAATCTGAATATAATGGCTTTGGTGAAGTAGACAAATAGCATTAATAAATTCAGTGTTGTTTATTTTTAAGCGAGGTTTCTCTAACTGTTCTCATCTGAGCTGCACTGGAAGCATATATGGAGACAAAGATGCTCAAGAAAATAGACATTAAATAGAATCTTTAAACTTAAATAGATAATCTTGCTGATAGGTGATCATTGCTTTTTCCATGGTACAAACCCCAAGTTCTTCCTATATGCTTGCAAGACTGCCCATAATTAATTTGCATTTTGCTACTTGTTTTCAGTAAGTCATGTCAGGTAATTTTCACACATTTACTTGAAAAGGCACTTGAGCTACAGATTGGTTGTGGGTGCATATTTGCGCGTATTTTTACTACAAAAGGGCAGTGATTATGCAGCTATGTGGAATATACCACGAATTAGGAGACCTGTAGTAGTAATATGGCTGTTATTCTTTGTGAGCTGGCCTCCAGAGGGTGATACAAATGTTCTGCCTGGTAGAAAACATACACACCCATACACACATACTAATCAGTGCATTGTAAGAGTTAATTAATGAGAGAGATAATGCTTGTGAACAGTCAATACAGCAATGCATTCATCCACAGGGTCATGAATGTGCATTCTTTGAACTTATCTAACATAAGCGTATAGCAAAACACTTAGGGTGCTGCAGATGAAGCTATTAATTGCATTAAAAAACTGTCCATAATTAGGTTTGGAATGTAACTGTAATCTCTGGGATCAATGGTTCCCGAAATCGGTCAAGTAGCAGTAGGGTAAAATCTTTTATAACCCTGATGAACACTTGCGTGTGTCACATCATTATTATATAGAAGAGTGGACTTTAAAGGTTGGAGAGCAGAAATAAGGCGCTGTAAAACTTGAACTCACTGAAATGGTGTAGCGTTTTGTTTCTGTGGGCCAACTTCAGCGGTGATGTAGTTCTTAGGAATACCTTTGAAACCAAAGAAGTTACTCCAGAGCTGAATTTTGCATTATACTTTTCTATGGTTGGGACTGGCAAGGGAGCAAAAGAATTAAGTTTCCTTTCAAAAGTACATGGCATCAATTTTGACTCTTGTGGAGTGTGAGCATCTCTCTGAAAAGGTGCATTCCCTGTAGCTAGCGATCGTATATAAATGGTGGAGGCTGTACAATTACTTTATATAATTCACACTCATGCAAATTAAAAATGGCCACAGTCCATTGTTCTGAATCTGAAACTCATTACATCTTCAGGTTTTGAAAATGAAACTGTATTCAGAAGATCCTTTCTTTCCACATGAAAATAGCTGGCAGAGACTCTCCCTACTACCTGAGGTATGAGATGGATATATGTATAGATCTGACTGTCTATGCATATCCACATGCATCTTTTTCTGTACATCTTGCGTGTGTATATATTCTCACACTCAAGAGTAGCTGTGTAGACATACAAACACTGTGCAAAATGCAGCAGTATATGCATGGTGCTTACTGAACGCAGATAAGTACATACCTAATTTCTGTAAAGTATGTGTATGCTGTATCTATACAGAAAGATACTGTAACCTAAGACTTTATTAAATCAAAAGGAGCATTTAAAAATTGCTTAACTTAAATCATGTGTCACTTCAACCTAATTTGTGGGAAGCTGTTAAATAAGTCTTTCTGTCTCCCCCAAAACACCCCAAGGATCTGTTCTCTAATGTACTGTTCTGCCATCAAATCTGTATAAACAAGTATAAATGTTTAAAAAGTAAAGAATACTAATCAAGAGATGGAAGACATGTGCTGCTTAATAAATCTTGCCTTCAATTTATTTGTCTAGTATTACAAAGGCAGAGGAGATATCAATTAATATAGGCAAAGAGGACCCATAATTTATAATTAACTGGCAAGTGGTTTGTAGCAAACAGCAGCACTGAATCTAATAGCCAGTAGAAAAATAACTAGTGTTGATTTGTCCCTCGGCAAATTAATAGAGTGCTTATCAATGACAGGGTTACATAAAACTGCTAAATAAATAATCATCAGTGAGTTAGAGTGAAGCAGATCTTTAACAAGCTTAATCTGAACCTCTTGACATCTGTAGACTATGAAGAGATTAAATGCTAAGAAAGAGAAGATACACTATGCACATTGTAAGCATGCTCAGTAGCTGTGCAAGATCATGTTCTTAGGTAATGAGAAATAAGGAAACATTTTTATTACAGAATTACGTTGAAAAATGATTTTCATTATAATTAGACTGAAAATTATAAAAGGTATATCAAAGAAATGCTGAATTGGAATTAACCACATGAGAATGGCACTACATCTCTAAGCAAGGAAAATGCATCAGTGGAGTCTATTTTGAGATATTTTTGGCTCAAGGTTTTTTCTTGGTGTTATTACTCACCTTTGTCCACTTCTGGTTTCTGTGTCACTTTTGCTGATATTCCCTGGTAGCTCACTTAAATCATTGCAGCAGCTAAGCAGCGCGCCTGATTTTCAGAATGTGTCTTATTTATGAGCCTGGAGATATATATATATTGGATATAATTTCTAGACATGTTTTACTTTTATAAAGGCTTTTTGTGCAATAAGTCTGTGTATTAAGGTCTCTCCAGTCCTTGCTTAATGATAATATGAGTTAGTTTTGTCCTGGAAAGCTTACAGTTCTCAGAAGACCCAGCTAGAGCCATGCTGGGGAATCTTAAAAGGCTTTGTCTCCAAATGAAGCTGTACAGAAACTTTCTTCCCAAGCAAGGGGAGAGCAGAGACTGTTTTCATCGTGCTTGATGCATAGGGATTGGAGTTATAATGCAGATCCCATAAGGTCACCAGTAGCTCCTTGCAAGACTGGTAATCAGTTGGTAATCAGTTTATGGCTGTGTCACCTTTGCAGATTTTTTGACATTAAAGAGGAAAGGGCTGTCCACTCTAAACCAACTATGAATTAGACTGTAGTGTGAATTCCCATGGAATGAATTACTTTTAATTTTTCCTTGAGTCCTCTATCCTTTTTCTGGCTCCGAGAAGAAAGACCTTCTATGCAAGTGAGACTGCCATCTTTTTGGAACAGTGAAGGAATCTGCAAGCCAAAGCAGAACTGAGTAATTTTGTCAGAAAGCTGTGTTGGAACTTTGAGGATTTTGATCTGGAGCAGAATCTGACCTGTGGCAAAGAGCTGCAAGTCCTCCTCCTTTTTTGTGTATGAAAGCAAAGCTGCTCTGACATAGGCGGGCAACGTCTGGTGAAGAGCTTCCTTTGCGAGCTCATACCTTCCCATCCATCCCTTTTAATCCTCCTTGTCCTAACAGAACGAAAGGACTCCTAGTGTATTACCCCTCGTTCAAGGAATTTTTTCTTTTAATCTTTTCAAATGTGATAATGAGGCAGTCCAGGTACCAGAGATAAGTAGCTTGATGGGTCTGAATTAGCTTAGGTGGTGTTATGAATAGGAACAAATTGTCTGTCTGTAGAGGAGCTCTTCCTGGTGAGGAGACTAATTTCATCTTTTTCTAGCTTTGTGGTTGAGTGTTTGGTTGGGTGTTTTTTTTTCTTGGGGGGGGGGGCAGTGTTTGTTTGGATTAGACTGTAGATTTTCTCAAACCTCCCTATCACTGCTAGCAAAGAACATTATTAGCAAGAGAAATGTTATCTTTAAATCCAGCCTTTCTTTTGCTGCTTTTCTAGACGCTCCTCCCTGTAAAGGTTGGGAAAGAAGGAATTTTTCTTTTTCCTAGTGGATAGCTGTGGAAACTGCAGTCATGAGAGAGAAACCTCATACTAATAATGCTTCACTACTTTATTTTTATGTGTATTGCTTTCCCGATTTTTATTCCGAGACTGAGTCACTTAAAAAGAACAGAGTGGAACCTCAATTTTATCTTCTTTTTTTTTTTTTTCTGCCCCTTAAATTAAACCTCTCTATGGTGGACCGATGCCGTCTAGTACCATGCTGCAATGATGGTTCAGTTTTGCTCAGAAATAATAACACTATCTATTTAAAAGCAAGGAACTTCCTGTTGCTTTGGGTTTAGAAATATCTTAACCGAAATGCAGAACGGGTCCACCCCTACTTAGCTCTGTGCAAGCTGAGTAGTATCTCTAAGGTCACGTTGTGTGTATTGCTTGTCTGTGTATCACTGTGATTTGTTACCCTTTTCTATTTTTTACAGATTGTTTCTAAATTTAGTAAAACCCTCCTCCCCCGGCTCAAACCACAAAGAGTTGTGTGATTGCACACAACCATATAAATCATACTGGGTTAAATAAGGAACTAACAAGTTCAGAAAAATGTGAATTTCTGTTGGGTAATGTTATGGCATTGTGTTGTTCTAGAGCAAAATGTGCCTTATCTGTTTATGGATTTCCATTCATCCTACATCAGGTGAGCCTAGAGACTGATAAATGTTTGTTTCCTCCATAGCAGTAGTTTCACATTACATTTGTGATGTCCAGATGGCTTCCTGTATGGGAGGGGGGGTGTTGTTGCTATCCACCTCTACTGTCTACTCTGTAGAGGCTGATTCAGTCCATGGAACAGTTTTCTGTCCTGGAGAGCACCTTTCATATCATGAACGAAAGTACATGGTTTTGCAAGGTTGGGAGGAGTGTTGTGAGTATGAGATGTCACTGTTCTGCAGCACATCGAGTTGAGTTGAGCCAGTTAATGCACTGGAAAGGAGAGGTTTTATGTGTGCATGGAGATAACGGGTAGATGGAGCAGGTTCTGTGGAAAAGATGATGTGAGACTCCACCTGGAATATCACGTCCAGCTCTGTAGCCCTCAATGTAAGGACATGGACCTGTTGGAGCAGGTCCAGAGGAAGTGCTCAGAGGGCTGGAGCACCTCTCCTATGAGGACAGGCTGAGAGAGTTGGGGTTGTTCAGCCTGGAGAAGAGAAGGCTCGAAGGGGACCTTCTAGCAGCTTTCCAGTGTCTGAAGAGCACCTACAAGAAAGCCAGAGAGGGACTTTTTACAAGGGCATGTAGTGATAGGATGAGGAGTAATGGTTTCAAACTGGAAGAGGGTAGATTTACATTAGAAGAAATTTTTCATTATGAGGGTAGTGAGACAGTGGACAGGTTGCCCAGGGAAGTTTCAGATGCCCCATCCCTGGAAGTGTTCTAGACCGGGCTGGATGGGGCTTTGAGCAACCCGGTCTAGTGGAAGGTGTCCCTGCCCATGGCACGGGGTTTGGAATTAGCTGACCTTTAAGGTCCCTTCCAACCTAAACCAGTCTGTGATTAACTATGTGAAAAACACTACTTTGAGTGGTTGAGTGCCTGTGGAGATGTGAGCAAGGAGATGAGGTAGGTGGTGTACTGTGTTTCTCACAGCACATGTGCAACGACTATCCCAGAATTCAAGGGTTGTTTTTTAAATTTTTTTGGGGGGGAGTGGTCTTTTTGTCATTGTTTTTTTTTCTTGTTGCTTGGGTTTTTTGTTTTGTTTTTTCTTTTATTAAAAAGAAAATGTGGTAGCTTCACACACTGCTGTCAACACTGTGGTAGGAGCCCCATGTCTAAGATACTATCAGGGAGGTTATAGGGCATTCATCAAAATCAAGCTGATGCAAGCATGATTACTCCCAAGAATGAGACCTTTCGTACTGAAAAAGTGCTGAAGGCTGGAAAGGGGCTAATTTATTTAAATTATCAGTATACATGTCAAGCCCCATAGTTTCCAGAGGAAGCTGACAATTGTGAGTTAAAGAAAGCTTTTCTTAAATTTAACAACAAAAAACCTAACAGAGAAAGTTATACCAGAAAACCCGAGCAACTGAGACGATAATCATCTGTAGTGATGCAGATGTACAAAAATACAGTTTTCTGCTATTAAGCTTTTAAATGTCAGTAAATGGCAGTTTAGTAGATCATTTGCTAATAATGATTAAATTTCTCATTAAAATGTTTCCTTCATTATTCTTCAGGTAGAAATGTGTAATTCAACGATTGTTACATCAATTATACTTAAAAAGCTCATTAAAATACTGAAATATTATCTCTCATAGCCACAGTACTTTAAGAGTACTGTACTAATTACAAACGGAATAAACTCTTGTAATATCACCATTTGAATTGATGCCTTATAAATTCTTAATGCAAAGCTAACATATAAAGTGTAAATCAAATATATAGATCCAATAAAACAAAACCTTTTTAATCTTGTTTTACCTTCAAAAGGATTCTGATTATTGTAATTAAATAATGCATGATATAATAAAGATCTAGAATGTGTGATTATTGCATTGGCAATTGAATATTGGTGCTTTTTATTTATGCAAGCAATTTATCACAGACAATATGCATCAAGTATTAAAATATTGATACAATTACACCTATTCTGCTGAACCAATAAAAAAACCTGTGACATGACTCTCTGCTGATGACACAAGGATGGTTTGAAATCCTTGTTAAATTTTAATATTCTGATGTGCTGGGTTATGCTAATTCTGGTATGGAATAATATCTCCTATATCTACTGTTCTGCCTTTTATTTCTGTGAGATTACAAATCCAGCTTCACTTAGCATGGCTAACAAGTACTGCTTTGCTTGCTGCTCTGTTGGTCACTCCTAGGAAGAAACATTAAAAGACAGCTTTGAATTTCACCTTTTAGAGTTGTTATTTTGCTATGAATACAACTGTTCAATTTTGCTGCCACTGTATCCTGTTATTCTTTCTAAGATTTTTTGCAAAGGCTTCTGGGCACAAGTCAGGAATAACTTGCCTGTAGTCGGTGAATGTAGTAAGACTGGTTTCAAAGCAAATGCATTTCATTATTGTCCCACTTTAAGACTAGCGTCATGGTGCCAAGATAAAATATTAAAGCTTTCTTTGGGTCGGAACAGCAACTCTACCAGGTCAGATGTAAATTGTGAAGTTGCGCAAAATTTCCGTATCTTTAATCTTATAAAACCAGTTTCGTTCTAAAGGAACTAAAAAGCTATACTTAATGGGCTAGTAATTATTTTGTCACTTTTATGCAGGTAAACTGAGGTGCAGAGAACTACTTAAGGCTGTCTACCGAGCTAGTCCCCTGTCAGTCAGTTGAAAGGAAATGTATGCTTAACAGCCCACAAACAGAGCACTGGGTGTCCACCTTTATTTGCTATTTCAGCCAAGTCAACTGTCACGTAGAGAGTTGTATTTCCTTGAGTAGAATAACACTGCCAAAGCTTGTATAAGATTAACCTATCCCACCATTCATATACTCTAACTAATTTTTTGAGGGAACATGTCCAGTATGTGACACACTTTTAGAGCACAAAGAAAACAAAGTGGCCTAAAACAAATACTTGCAGTTGTGCTGGCTTTCAGAAATGGCTTTTGGATATCACTGTTCTTTCAAGTGAGGAAAGAAATTGCAAACTTTTGAATAAATAGCAGTAAAAAGATCAAAAAGCACCAGTGAAACATAAGGATTGCATAGCTATGGGTGAAAGTAAGCTGAGGGTCATCCTTGAAAATGTTCAGGATTTTCAGAGACCTGATAGTGACTCTTTCGCTTCATAAAATTATAAAACCATAATTTATGTTTGGTGCACCAAATGGATGAGCGCAATCTACAAAGTGTTGAACACTCGATTCTCTTTATGAAGGAAGAGAGCATTCTGTTTTTCCATAACTCACCACAAACTTAATAATGTTTTTTTTTTTTACTATCTCATGAGAGAATTTTTCTTTTCTTTTTGCTAGATGTACTTGTTTTTCTCAGTAGATACTGCCTGATCATCACAAATGTCTCTGCTATGTCATATTTATGAGCTCCTGTTTAGCTTAAATTAAAATCAAGCTCTCAGAACAAATAGTCCAATGACCAAAGACTGGTATTTCAAGGCATCTACTTAGTTCAGATAAATATAGCCAAAATGGGTAAAGAGGAAGCTTTTAAAAACCTGTGCTTTTTAAATTCAAAATTGAAAGCTTACATGGAATAAATAAT
>VZSZ01001515.1:1058301-1068301 GCA_013398815.1 Ibidorhyncha struthersii
AAAGAGTTAGTTAATTAAATAGTTTGCTTGCTAATTGATTTTTGAAAAATGTAGTAGTTCATAGGCATATGCTAGTGTTTGCTGTTAATTCCGATTTCCCTTGCTCCCAGCCAGGAACTATGAAGGGACCACATAATCACAGTGCTGTCACATGTCTGACAGAGTCTGAGGACCCAGTGCCTCTACCCGTTTGCAATTTGCCAGCGCTTTAAAGCCATTACTACATGGGCATATTGTGCTTGCATACGTACACATGTAGGAGAAAAAAGTCACAAAGAGAAAGCATGCTAATATTTGTGTGTTGGTAGATAAGAGTATTCCCATGTTCGTATACATGGCTTGTTTGAAATTCTTTGCTCGGTGGTCTGGGTTGTCTCTTTACTGTCGTTAATTGGGTGATGGTTGAGAGAAAGGACTTGGTAACACGTAGCTTTGAATCATTTGTGTTAAAGAAATAAAAAATCTTGGGGTTTATTAGCGCTGAAAAATATATTAATGATTTACCTGCTATTGTAGAAGGCTGTACCCGAAAATGTGCACCTTTACAATAGAGATACTTTTTCTCTATAAATGTAGCTGATTTAGTCAGAGAGGTGACAGTTAAGACTCGTTGCAGGAGAAATTTTTGCATCTTTGCAGAGTGACTTTTTTTTATACTTTACCATAGTGGCTGTCCATCACAGTTGTTATGTATGCAGGCTGAGTGAGCCCGCGGGGGATCCTAGTTATTTACACTCTTTTTCAAGCTTCGAAGCTGTTATAATCATTCGCTGTCAACTTTGTGCTGACACCGAATTTTACTTTGTGTTTTTTATGCTCGGTTTGGGTCTAAAATACTGGCATCCATACCCTACACTGTAATTCTATGGGTGACTGAGTTGACCAGCAATATACAGTATTACTAACAGAGCTTTAGAAACCTGCTGCATATGGAGATTTCAGGATTTGTTGATTGTGGACAGTAAACAAAGTCCCCAGGCTTTATGCTTTTATCCTAGTGGTGGCCCTCAGGAATAAACTGTGTACTGCGTTTCATCTCATTGCATTTTCATCTTTAAAAAAATGTAAATATTATTTTCGTTTCCTACAAAGCTGCAAAGTTAGACCAGGAAAACTTTTTTGTTGCATTTTTTATTTTCATACTTGCTTGTTTTCTCTCGGCCTGTGTTTTAAGAAATGCATATTTTTCTGTGATCATCATATGTTTAGTGTGAAGCTGCAGATAGTAGTGGAGCTGGTAATGGGCTAATACTTCAGATCCAAATTGAAATAATGTGTGGTGTGAAATGTTGGGAATAAATTATCATGAAAGAGCATGCATTGACAAATATATGGGGTTTTTACACCCTTTTAGGTTTAGAAAGGCAAATTTGCATGCCCGCGCTTAAATGTCTTTGGTCTGCAATGCAGTGAATAAACAAACTCCTTTCACACGTGCACTAAACCTTGCATTTATGAACAGGCCCCTTAAACTTAAATGACAGCACACTGACTGATTTCTGCCTGTTTAAAGTGTGAGATATTCATGTCCAAGTTACCAGCTCCCCTATGAAATTTCAGGTACTCTGGGGCCCAAAGGGAGCGATCACACAAAATGATACGACCCTGTTCTTAGCTGGACTTGAAATAAAACTGGTCAAGGAGCTTGTGTGCTTGGTCAATGTAATAAAGTAGACAAATAATTACTGAGCAAATCAAACACACTTACACCTCAGATGATTTTGAAATATTATCTATAATCGGGCACTTCTGTGCTAGGAGGAAAGGTTAATAAAGTAATTTAAAAAAGATTGTGTGGAGTATTACAGAAACAGAAGAGGACTGGTGATCGTAATTGTTAATCTCCTGAAACACCAGTCCTCTACCGCACCAGGCACATATTTTAGTACAACTCCTTATTGTTCATTCCACTTACTACTATATTATACTGCTTAATTACATTTTGTAAGAAATCTTATTTTAACTTTTTTTTAATAACAAATAATGCTGATGGATTATTTTTTTTTTTTTTAAGGCTTATTTAAAGTCTGCTAAGGATTGAGTTCAAAACACTTACGGTAGATAGATATATGGATAGATAGTTATGTACTTGGAGACTGAATGACTATAGAAATGCTGTTGTGAAATACCACAATAAAGTGAGTAAATACATCCTCCACTACTCTCTTTCTAGCCCTGTTGTGTACGAATGGAGCCTAGCATAGAATACAACAAGAAAGACTAAGGTTTTGCTTTTGGGTTGCTGTGATTAGCTCCTCTGAACTACACTTCTAGTTCACAGCATTCAGACAACCAAGATAAGATATTATTTTTTTTTCAAGGCAAAGAAATAAAGGTATCAACTTAAGTAAAAGAAAGCTGTATGTGCAGAAACACCTCATCTTAGTTTTAGGCTGTCTGTTGTCTACCTCTGTTCTTTATTCCAACACTGTTACATTCTTTATGTAGAGCATGACTGAATGTGGTTGAAATTTACGCAGCCACCATGAAGCACTTGTACTTGCGCTCACAATGGTTGGTAGGCTACAGAGCCGGCTGGGAAGTTAAAACCTTCTTACCCTCATCCAGTGTCAACGAAAGGGGCTGCTGTGCCATTTTCTAAAGATGTCACAGATCAGGAGGGGTAGCAATTGTGTAAGTCTCTCTTTTGGAAAGATGGAGAGTTGTGAAATGGACATTTGCAATTTTGGCAGGAAAATGTTGTCCTTCACGCAGCATAACAACTTTACTATTCAGGAAAAATTGCCACTTGTCAATACTGGTAATTCATGGCAAGAAAAAAAAAAAGATAAAAGCTGTGTGTGTGCTGGAAAGAATGGGTTTTGCACGAGTTTGGTAGTGGAGGTGGTTCATCTCACACTCCTTTAGGTGTAGTTAGTTTCTCCTAGATAGTGTAATGCTTTCAGCAAGATAAAACCAAAAGCCTTTCAATGGGGCAGATACATCGCTAGCTGCTCCACCAATATCTTTGCACCCACTGGTCGTCTTTAACCCAGAATGCCACATTTACCTTGTAAGTGATGTAGGGGGAGTGAAGCAGTTTGAAATGTGGAGTCTGCCTTAATTTCTACTGTTTCTCTTGCGTCATTTACCTCCTCTTGGATGGCTGTTTCCAGGAATACAATGACGGTTGCTTGCAGCTCCTGCAGAATACTTCCCCTGATTTATGGTAGCGTGGCTGCGGGTTAGGGTAGCAGGAGAACCGAGATGATGGATATTATGATAAACATTTAGAACAGTGAGTTTATTGGGCTTATATTACTATGGTTTGAACTGAGAAAAGTCTACTCCAAGCAGATGTGACTTTGTGAGAGAAACAGAGGCTAGTTTTCCATCTCCAGGGGATATAATCCTGAGGAAGTCTCAACAAATTACTTTCTCTAATGTGTAATTTTGGCTAGTAGTGACTAATGGTGAATAAGAATATGGTTGTACCTTGCATCCTTTTAAAAAATTCACCTGAGCGATTTGGTTCTGGTTGAAGCAGATGCTTTTTTTCTCCTTTGCAACACAAACATCTGAGTATGTTGTTTGGCTTTGTCATCTGCCAATTCTATGCTAAGATTGGAGTTTTCCTGTAACCTTTTGTAGATATAAGATATACAGGTGGGAAAAGAAACTGGATAACATCTACATGGGCTTTACATAATTAAGGCCAGAGCAGAGAACATTGTGACTTTTTCTCTGCAAATGAGGATCCAGAATTTCACACCATGAATGTCTGAGGTGTAATACACTGAACAGGTTAGAAAAGTAATATAGTCATAGTAATTATTTTCATCTGGGAAAATATTTCGGTCAGCAATGACTAGCAATAAAGTAAAATGATCACCTTTAGTATATCTATTACAAAAACAATTCTCTAAAATAAGAACAGCTTAAAATATCCACTGGAATATAAAGCATCAGTTCTGGAGTCATACATTGCTTTCCTGTTTTCATGGGCTGTGGTACTCTGAAAACAATTGACTTGAAATGCAAGGCCTGGTTCCAGACAAAGGGGGAAAAATTACTTCAATTAAGGATGTACAAATAAAGAGAATACTATCCATCACGTTGGCTGTAAAAATAAAATCTAGTTTTTTGGCTTTTAGGTTTTGTACAAATCACTTACATCCTCCTTAAAAGAGATCTTTTTTTATATAAATATAGTGAATGCGAAACACCATTAATCCAGTAGTAATATCATCTGATAGTAGTTAATCCCTTCTTAGGGATGGCTTTGCTTGGTCCTTTGGAATACAGAAATGTGCTTTTACTGCTAGGCATTTTGTTTAAGCATCAATCAGCTCTNACATTCTTTAGCCAGTTATTTTGTATTCTAAGGTTATGGATCAAGGGCAGTCCCATGCCTGTGGTTTGGACGTGGCTATCTACTGTGACAGGATGATGCAGACATACCAGAAGATCCTAATCTGTCAGAGGAAGTCTATTAAGTTCAAGCCCCTAAGCTGTCTCAGCCAAATCAGTGATACCAAACTTACATTTGTTTTTGTGATGACCATTCATTTTGGTCAAATGAAGAAATTGCTTGTGTGGTTTTTGTGGCTCCAGGGGTGAAATCTATGAATGTCACGTATCTTTTAGCCTCTCTGCTCTCTCTGAAACATTATTGAGAATGCTTTTGTATGGGGGAAAAAAATCCCAACCATTTTTATTGCAGCTGTTTATAAGTCACCTTGATCATAAAAAGTTGGGGAAAAGACGCGTTAGCCTCTATAAAAATAATTCTTTTTGTGAATAATAGATAAGGTTGGAAAAAAGCTAGACTATCTGCAGACAACTCTAGCAGGAAGAAAATGCAGTCTTGAAAATATATCCAGGAAGATTCACTGTGTTTTGGAATGGTAGTAAGCATGGTTACAGACTGGACCTTGGACTTGTTCTGGAAGCCATGGGCTTGGTTGATTTCTGAGGTCCGCTCAGTGCAGGAGATCAAACAGAAAAAAAATATTTAAGAGATATTTTACTGGTCTAACACATTTAAATACAGATCTTCAGTCTCTATTTAAATATCCACCATTATATATCAAGATGTATCAGATGATGAATGTGGAAATTTTGGTGCTGTTTTAGAGATAGAAAAAAAAATAGGGCAGATGGTGCCATTTTTGCTGAGATAAGAACAAATTGATTATTTTGTAGCCTTTTTCAGCTCCAAGACACTTTCTGTCTCAATTATGTTTGATATTATGGTTTCTCTGTGTCTCTTTTGGCAAGCTGTAAGGTAAAATTTTGTCCCTCAGATTTTGGTCATAAACTTCAGTGGGATCAAGTTTATATCCTATATGTAGTCCCCTTTGGCTGGAGCTTGTCTAGCAAACTTTCACCCAGGAAGATCAGAATCCGTGCATCCCAAGTGAACCCAAGTGAACTCTTGAAGTGTTTTCTTTAGTCATGTTGGAGTTTTTGGAACTTTGGTGGAGCCATGGTCAAATAAAAACTTGCAGACCAGATCAAGCAATAAGTGATAATGTTACGTTACTCCCTTCAATATGCAAAGAGATTGTATAGGCAGCACATGCAGGTTGGAAAGGTGCTGCATCCCTCTGAAATGTCTGTGACACTTGGCTCATTTTTTAATTTGTGCTGTTTTCCTTCTGGACGTGACTGTTTAGAAAACCTCTATCGAGAGCATTGTACAAAGGGTGTGGAAAAGAAAAGGGAATAAAATCTGGTGTTTATAAAATGTGAGTTTGATTATGCCATGTTGCCCCCAGCTTTATTAGCTCTGTTCTCCTACTGTTTCGTTCAAATTCTCTCCATGTGAGACTTATTTATAAGTTTATGTGACTTTCCACTCCTCTTCTTGTTCCTTTTGGCCGTGCTCCTGTTTTCTCCTCCTCCCTGATTGCCAGCTACTGTACTTAGGACAGCTAATTTTTCAGGAGGGCCTGTTTCCTCAGGAATGTGACATGGCATTCAAAGTCCTGAGCTGATTCACCAAGCTCCACAACTAGCAGTAACATCTGGATGCAAAATGTGTGAATGGAAAGCTCCTGCAAGAGGGATTAGAGAATAGCTATGGAATGGAAAAACCCCACACTACGCAGTCTTTTTTCATCACAGTTTTAAAACACAGGCCATGTTTAAACTAACGGGTTTTGTCCTTAGGAAGTTACACTAGAAAGTTAATCTAATGGGTGTCTTTCCTTTATAATGGTAAGATAAACATGATTTCAAAATTTTTTTCATTAGCCAAATTATTTCAGAATGTGACACACACATACAAAAAATCCCTTCCTTTTTACTTGCCTTTATATAACAAGATATAAGGTGTGTCACATCTAGGTCTCCCAAAATGGATGGCTGACTGTGACAGATAGTATACCTTTTTGTGTGAGAAAACAAAGATTACAAAGATGTAGTTAGGTCCGTTTACTTTCAAAAAAAGTAACATTGTAAGGAGGAAAAAAAATATTTGCTAATTATAGACATTCTGAGGTTTTTTGTTTTTTTTTTTTTTTTAAAGAAGCATTTAATTTAAAAGCTAACCTTATAAAACTGTATTTGTGTGACTGTTCCTTTGTTCTCAGCAATAGCTTCATTGGAAACACTGTTTTTAAGTCTAATAACGGGCAATGCCAGAATCAACTGTGTAAAGTTCCCAAAAAAAGTTGATCCTGAACTCTGTGTTTGAAAACCAGCTTAGATTTATCCTCATGCTCAGGAACCTGCAGGACTGTCACCTCGCAGAGCTGTTACCTTTCTCTCATCCCCATTCAGAGGGATATTAGCATGCATCAGGCTAAGGTGTGGATTTATAGCACAGTGGCAACACTACTAAGTTTCAGTGTGATATTTTTTAGCTTGCGCTGAGAGCAGGGTATGATTTAGCCGAAGTATTTTTGGGGTGCATCTGCACTGCAGGTAAAGATGTGACTGAATCTATGTGCCTGCCCTGGACTTGCCTTGAACTCCACTGCATACAGATGGTCTTGCAGACACCTTGTCACGAGGTACTGTATCAATGTTTATTCTGCTTCTGGGTTGTACTTTTGGAACCATGTACAGCTCACCGCTGCCACAGTTAACAGTTTAAACTGCTACCAGTTTAAAGCTAGTTAACAGAAAGCCACCTGCTGCAGTGTGACCTTACAATTATACTTCTGAGGTGGATGAGAGCCCTGTGTTTCCTGTCTGCACTCAAACACACTCTTCTCTAGATCCTGAACAGTTTGGACACCGGTCCCTCAGCAAGCATGGGTTTACAGTTAAGCTGCAGAGTACATCAAGAGGGATAGGCAAGGTTTTCACCATCCCTTGGTGTGAGCCCAAGCGCATCAGTATTTAGGTATAATGTAGGCTGAGCTTGCCCATCTGAGTAGCCCAGACTGCATGGGACCGAAGCTAGCAGGTGGTTCTGCTGAGTTCAGCAAAGCATCGCTAGAGATGCCCTCTGTCCTAGCTCTGAAGAACTGGTGTTCTGTAAATTCACCCGCTGCTTCTGCTTTGGTTACAGAAGAAAAAGGAGACTGTATGGGCTGATACGTATTAGGTGGAGTTGGTAATGTTACATCACTTAGCCCATGGTATATACAACAATGAAACACGTATAATGAGGATACTGCTGTCACAGTGAGTATGGTGGTATGTGGCAGGAGGAATTAGAAAATGCAATGTTACGCTAAGTGAAAAAATAGGAGATAAACCTCTGAAATCAAACCTGCAACACATTTTTGTTGCTGACTTTTGCTTTGGAAGAATTTAACTCTTCTCAAAATTAAAATGGTAAAAACCAAAACTAGTGAGAGAACTCTAAAATTACATGTAAAGGTGTTCCAGATAACTGCTTCTGGCCCAATACAAAGCAAGAAGCTGGCAAAAAAATTATCATTTCAGATTCCAGCAGATTGGACTGATCCCTCGTGTTTTGTCTTTCCAGTCACTTGGAGGTGGCAGTTAATCATTTGTGTGTATTCTGCAACTGAACTTGCTGATTTTTGGCTTTGGACTCCATTTGGAGCAATCTGAGGGATGCTGTAACCCCGATTAGCTGGCTACCCTCGAGTGAAGAAGTGTCTTGTTATTGTAGAGATGTGGGTACTTTGTGCACCACTTAAAACTCCAAGGAAAGTCCTTGCACTCTATTCATGAATGAGCACACCAAATAAGTTCACGAGACTGTTTCCTGTTAGTCAGAATACTCTGGAATATCATTTCTTTTGGATTGCTCCAGCATATTGGAAAAAAAATGTTTGTTTTAAAAGACCCTATGTATGTGTACAAAACTGATTTGAATAATTGTAAAGATGTAGCAATATACGATATTGTTGCTTATGGCAGTTGAGCAATCTACTTGATGCAGTGATACTAAATATGCTTCAGAGGATGTGTGTCAGTCACACAGTGTGTGTGCTAGAACTCTTCAATAAGATTTTAGTTATTTCAAGTCAGTATTTTCTGTTAGAATCCCCCCAGCTAAAAAATAAAATGAAAAGTCAAGCATCAACCTTGCATTTCAAATATGAACTGGAAACAAACTCAATTTACAATTCACTAGATGAAAATTGTTCTCTTCTGCCATAATTCAATTCACATTTGGTTTATTTGAGAGTACATGTATTATAACCCTTCTCGCTCACACTTCTGAATGTCTTGGTTTGTTGCATCCACTAAGGCTGAGTTTTATTCTTTTTTTTCTTTTCTTTTTCTGGGTTTACTTTGTAAGTGGAGGCCTCCCACTCCCGACAAGACCTTCCACCTGAGGGCAGCACAGCCATCAGCTCTGACTAACTCAGAGTCAATCTTTCTTGTCCCAATCCAGTTCTATCGGAGCTCCAGGTCAGGTTTTGTTTTAACCTCCCCCTTACGTTGTTTGCAATAATGAGATATGATCACTCTAACTTTTCAAACCTTTCAACTTCGTTTTACTGGGAGCTGCATCCCTTTATGTTACAATATAGAGAATTTACCTCTGTTGTTCCGTGTGCCATTATCGCGTACAGCATCTTTCTTTGTGATACCTTAATGTATTAATGTTAGAAGTAGCATACACAGCATGAGGCACTAGGAGGGTCTGTATATCAATATGAAAATGTATACTTTTAACTTCATGCTATTACAAATGAAACTGAACCTTTTTTTTCTACTATTCTGAGATTCTTCTCTTAAATTGGATGCTGACAGTGTAGGAGGTAACACCTTTCAGCAGGTAAAATGTGTTGTTATGGAAGGGATGTATGGCAGGGATGCTGACAACAATTAGCACATGCTACTCATTAACAAACGGAGATTACAACTGAGCTGAAATGGCAGGCTGCCATCAGTGTGATAGTTACGGGGCAGTTTAATTTCTAACGAATGGGAGCACTGGATTAGTAACAATATTCAACAAAATGCTGCCTGCATTCTCTTATGGCTTTCATTACCAAATTGAAAATCTGTGTAGATTTCTGAAAATTACTTTTAAATGTAGCCAATCTCCTCGACTGCAAGGCCTGATTTGCTGGTGAGGGAGTCCTGCTGTGAGATTTTAATGAAAGATCATAGTGCCCCTCCAAGACCGTCAAAGAGCTATGGGCCCTAAAAGACCTGAAATAATCTGTTTTACTTTTAATGGCAGCCATTTTATATTCATTAAGATCAAAATGCAGTTTTGCAGGCAAATTGCAAAGCTGTTCCACTCACAGCTTGAGAACCTGGAGGCCCTACAGCTTTTTATCTTGTTCATAAGCAAATATGCAGTTAATATCTTTTAATATGCTTTGATGCTTGGTACCTTATGGGTACATTGTACTGGAGGTTAGAGAACTGCATGTTTCTTTGGCAGTGCTAGCAACGAACTAAAGCACTAGTCCTTTTATTTCCATAATGGCAGAAGAAATGAGTCTTTTTTTTTTTTTTTTAATATGAGCTCTGCTCAAATAAATTGTAAAGCACCGTGTAGTATATGTTCAGGGTCTCGTAGAAGGCACATTTTTTTCACTACATTCCATCTGTTGGTGGTTCTTATTATTTAAATTTATACGGCCACATTATTTAAATGTAAACATCCAAA
>VZSZ01001515.1:1073301-1076283 GCA_013398815.1 Ibidorhyncha struthersii
ATGTGTGTTGTATATACTCNGGAATGATGGACAGGTATAAAATTCTGTGCTTTAGTGATCTCCCTTAAATTTTTACTTTAATGATTTGAAGATCTGTTTTCTGCTCCCTTTACTAACGGCAGTAAAACTGAAAGATTTACATACTTGAGAATGGATTTCAAAATGCTGTGGGGAAATGTGGACAGAGGATACTTTTTTTAAAAACTTATGGATCCTGATCTGTGGTATTTACAAGTCTAGTTTCTTTTCCAGGCAGAAGCTAGCTCTTGTATTAACTTTCTGCACTATGGTCAGTAAGAATACATTTGATCCAGGTGTAGCCTTCTCCTGTTACAGCTGAAATGTTGTACTGTCTTGAGTGTGTTTTGAAGGCTACAGTGGGGCTCTGCCCCTCCAGCATTCTTTAATCAGGGCACCTAGGTCATATATGAGAGCAAGTCTGAAGGCATGTAAGGTCAGTGAAAGTAGTGATTACTTTAATTTCTGCCTCCCTCATCTGAAAAGTCTTCACTGAATTATCCCAGATCTCGTAAGAAAACATCAGTTAGCGATCATTAATCCTCTACATACTTAGTGGTTGTTTACCTTTTTTAGAGGATGCTGGGGACTGGATGAAATGAGGCCTGCAGTAGCATTCACTGTTTAGTGTCAGATGTTTATTCCAGCAACTGCCCTGAAAGGAAAATATGTATTCTACATCTGGTGGAAGTTAAGGAATTTCTCCTTAGCTCCAGGAGCCTGAAGTCCAGATTTTTTGTTAAAGCAGAACATGATATATGATGCTCCTGCTGTTTCTTACTTACTCTTAGCTTAGGAAAAATAATTGTATAATTGTTGCTTCAACAGGGATTTACTTGAGTGTTAACTCTAGTCAGGTCTCATAAGCTATCTCCCAGTGCAGAGTGCATGGGGCACGCTCCTGAGAACTTTCTCCAGCTTAGCTTCCAAAACACTCCTGATTCAAACTAAAATATTCATATCAGCGCACCTTGGGAATCCCAAAGTTATTTTATTGTTTGTGTAGTCCTTACAGTGTGATGCTGAGTCAAAACGAGCAGCTTGATCCAGGCTGGGAGTGTATTAGATAAGGCTTTCTCTCAGTGCATTAAGGGCAAAATCACATGTCTCTGTGCCAATGTTTAGCTCTCCTTCTATATCCAACTAGTCTGTAGACCCCAGGTTTCTGTAGCTCAGGATGCCCAGAATAATGTGTAGAAAGCTATGAACTTTCCACTCTCTTTGCCACAGCTGAGGGAATTCCAGGTTCCCTATATTTCACATAGTGATTGACAATACTTGGACAGAACTATTCCAAATGCTTGCTGCTTTAAGGAATATATGCAATCCTTTTCATAATGGAAAAAGATATTCTGCCGGAAGGTGATAGAAGACAATATTCTGGAATCATGAGGCCTTGAGGATCAAGATTTGGTAGGAAGAAAATTTAAAATGATGAAAAGTATTATGAAAAATGTGAAGGGGTGGAGTCAGCCTTGTAGAGGAATTTTGACAGCATTCAAAATTGACAGCAAATAAAGCACACAGGCATCATCGGACCTGTGGGCTGGATCCACCGTCAGGTGGATTTCACCTGGGAGGGTAATGGGACAACAGCCCCAGCATTTGGGTAGTTTGCTGTGGCATGTGCAGGACACACTGTGTGAGGGGGAAGAATTCATGCCTCTTTACCAGCACTGGCTTACTTTGTTCACAGCTGTGCTCAACCCTTAAATATTTGCGTGGACCTGATGGCAACTGAAGGTGTGTAGAGAAAGGACTTCAAACTGTTGACCTGCCAACACAGGCTTTTGCAACTTGACTCTAGTTGTTTAAAATCTATGATCGGCAGTTGAGCCATTCTCTTCTCATTGAGGAGAAAAGAAAGAGATCTCACGTGTGTTACATAGATGCGCAAGCAAGGTTATTGTAATGGGGAAACACAGAGATTCTAACATAGAAATATCTTCTTTTCAACCTAGATTGGGACGAAAGTTTAAATACTGAAATTATATTATGTACTGTGGTTTGACAGTGCTAGGGAACATCTGAAGTGCACTAATATTAAAGGTCCTGAATAATGTAGGGAAGTGTCTGTTCCCTTGTACTCAGCACTGGTGAGGCTGCACCTTGAACATTGTGTTCAGTTTTGGGCCCCTCGCTACAAGAAAGATATTGAGGTGCTGGAGCATGTTCAGAAAAGCTGGTGAGGGGTCTAGAGCACAAGTCTTATGAGGAGCAGATGAGGGAACTGGGGTTGTTTAGCCTGGAGAAAAGGAGGCTGAGGGGAGACCTTATTGCTCTCTACAACTACCTGATAGGGGGTTGTAGTGAGGTTGGGATTGGTCTCTTCTCCCAAGTAACAGGCGATAGGACAAGAGGAAACGGCTTCAAGTTGTGCCAGAGGAGGTTTAGTTTGGATATTAGGAAAAATTTCTTCACAGAAAGGGCTGTCAATCATTGGAACAGGCTGCTGAGGGAACTGGTTGACTCACCATCCCTGGAGGTATTTAAAAAACGTGTAGATGTGGTGTAGACACGGTTTAGTGGTGGACTTGGCAATGTGTTAGGTTTACTGTTGGACTTCGTGATTCTAAATGTCTCTTCCAACACAACCAAAATGGTTTTATGATTCTGTGTAGGAAAGGGTTGCTGATTTTTGTGTAATTTGTTGGGAAAACTCTTTGGGATAAGAGCAAAAGTTCCCACTGAACTTAGATAAGCCAGAATACGTGCAGGTACACAAGAAAGTCTCTGTTGTGGCTAGCACTCACAAGAACCAGTGTACAGAAATATAGTTTATAGTACCTGTATATTTTTATACTCCTTGGGGTTACATATAAATTTATGTACATATGTATTTTTCATCAGAAGTTTAGAGTTGACAGTATAATGTGCTAGTTGTTGAGGTGTTCAAGGGTTTTTTTTTGACAAGAATCTCGATGAAACCTGAGATGGATACCAAAGTCGTGCACGGACTTTGGT